>JAVLVB010001067.1:323511-341867 GCA_032876305.1 Orestias chungarensis | reverse complement strand
GCGAGGAATCTGACCACACTGACAAGGCCCTCCTTTCATGCTGGAACCTGCCTCTGGATTCTCTACTACTGCTTGTTGAGCCTTCCCGACCGTCTGCCAACAAAGTAATTGAAGAGCAGCTTCAGATGTTCATCTTTCATCATGATCTCTGATGCAGCGGTGTTCCAATCAGAAAGGCGAACACTGAAGATATTTCACCTGCTGTCTCGCACTGTGCCATTTTTATGCTTAATATTCCCCACCCCCACATGCATCTACAGCAAGGCTGTTATGAGTTCCCTTTTCCTTTCCCACACACACACTAAATTTCTCTGCTTGCTGCTCACTCAGTGCTGACTCATTTATCTGCGGTATATCAGTGAGATTAAACTGTGTATCTATAATTTATAAGTAAAAACAAACTAATGACCATGAGTGTGTAAATATATGAAAGTTTATGACATGGTTACCCAACTTCACGCAATGAACATTGAGTAGCCCAGGTTTTTCTTAATAAAGTCAGTCAACATCTACTATGGCAGCTAGCAGCCAAAGAAGACTGTCCAACTTACCTCTGCAGGAACTTGAAACCCAGACAGCAACATTTTCTCCACAGGACTGCTCCTCTGTGTCTCTGTAGCCCCCTCCATGGCTTCCACAATCTGATTCGTCTTTTCTATACTTTTCTTTGCAGATTCCTTCACTATCTCGGGAAGCACTTGATGATCTTTTGGCAGATCTGTGTTACCACAGTTAAATATAGTTGGCTTTGCGGGTGCTGCCTGTTGCGGCACACTTTCTGGGAATCCCTGTGCTTTATTGGTTTCCATTGGTACAACATCATTTGGCAGAACCTTGGAACTATGTTCTGCTGGCCGCTGAAATGATGGGGGGATATCTGGTTCAGGCTCATGGAGCCGTGTTGAGTGTTCAAAAGATTCATTTTCATTTTCGGTGTGCACAATATTGTGGGAGTCCTTCTTGCTTTTGCCAAATAGAAAGTCTTTAACAGAGTGCAGCATAGAGGAAATTGAGCCCTGAATTTTGTGCTGGTCGTGATCTTTTTGACCTTTCTTGACATGTTTGAATTCTGGACTACTGAACTTCTGGAGTTTGCTGTTAGTTGAGTTAGCCATCTCTGGTTGTTTTTCTATTTTCTTTTTACTTTCTATCACTAATTCATCATGTCTCTTTTTCTCTCCAGTGCATTCTTCTTTGTTCTGCTCTTCTAAATTATTTTTTATCTCTGCAGTATCGCTTTCCTTATTATCTCTTAAAGTAGCTGTCTTCACACCATTGGTTTTCTCCTCCTGATTCTCCTCAGCAAACTGGGATTGAATAGTCTCTGCCAAAAACTGTGCCAGGCTGACTCCACCATCATATAAATTTTCACCTCCATTCCCCATCATGTTGCTTTTATTGATGCTGCTGTTGACCTCAGTATCCACACCATTGGACATTTTTATTCTCTTGGTGGCCTGTGTTTCCTCTGACTCCTCCTCCTCCAGATGATTATTTACTGAGACCAGGTCTCCTGTATCTCTGCCTTCTGAACTAACTGACTTTGATTCTGTGATATCTCCAGGCTGCTCTGCAGCTGTAGAGTTGTTGACCATTGGCTTCTCCTCCAGTGGTGGCACAGTGCGTTTCCTGTGTGCATGCTCTGGGCTACTTCGCTTCTCCTCTTTCTGAAGGTTTTCTTTGTTGTCCTTCTTGCCCTTTTCATTAACATCCCTTTTCTTATTCTCCGCTTTCTGCTTCAGCTTAGCAAAGAATCGTTGGTGAATCTTGTACTCATTCATGGTACCAACCTCCAGAACTCCAGAACAGGAGACGATACCTTTGCTATTGCTGGCTGAGACCTGATAGATTGCTGCATCATCCAATGTGCAACTGGAAGAAAAAAAGCCCTGTTAGTCTGAATTCATAAATCTCTCAAAATCATTCAAAATGTAAATATGCTTATAAGGACACATATTCCTCCAACAATATTCTCAGTGGCTTGTGGGAAAACCCCCACTAATTTTGGGAGCCATCAACAAAATACAGAAGGTTGACGTGAGTCTGCTATATCTACTCCAAAGCAGGCTCTAATAACTGTCTCCCACTGTCATCTCTTTATCTATTCCCTTGATGATCTTGATAATAAAGATAATTTATTGTGTAATTCTCTTGTCTAACTGGCAGCACAAACAGATCTCTTACATGCTGCCACCACAAGGCTTGACAAATGATGCACTATTCTTTGGTTCGAACGCCTCACTTTGATTCCTGCAAGCATAGTTCTTGTTCTGGTAAGTAAACAACCTAATATTAGTCTCATCTTACAGTGACACATCTCTCTAGAAGGTATTTGTCATGTTTATATTGGCAGCGGTTAATTTAAGGTAGGCATTAAAAGCTGCTGCTTCAAAACACCAAACTGGTTTTGTAATGAATGGTGGAGGCTGATATGAATCTTTTTAAATGTAGAAAATGTATGGTCTATTCTCAAAAGCCAGGCTTAAAGCAGGAAAGAAACTAATCTAAACTAGGTGCACTATCCCTGTCTGAATGATGCAACTTGTTCCTGACTGTATGAGTACAAACTTAAAATTGCAAACTTTATTCATTCAAGCTTTGAGTTGTTTGATCGCTCCCCCATGGAAAAAGAATGCACTATTAAAACCCCATCCCAGAGCTAAATTAGATTCATGCCAGTGATGAGTGCATGTAAATGTCTGACAGACTCTATATTATTGTAACACAGTTCTCAAACATACTTGTAAATATGGAGAGTGTGAGTTTTCCCATTGCGGCGGATTTCATATTTAGGGAGTCCACAGTAACGATCCATTTCCATGTCATCTTTATACCATTTCAGTTCTGGAGCTGGGAAGCCTAAAAAAGTCAAATAAAATAATAACCTTTGTGTAGCTGAGTCTCTTTAAGAAAAGCTGTTTGGACAGACAGTAAACACAACCTGAACTGTATAAATGCCTAAATGAATAATAGAGTCAGCATTTTTCGTGTCTGTTGCATCATGTTGCTGATGTGTCAAAACACTGAGCAGCTGCTGTAGCCAGATGGTCCCACCCAAACACTCTGCCTGCAGTTAAAAACACCCACAAAAAACAACTTAAAGCGCTGTCAGATTCCGGAAGCAGCTTATTTGGTGCCAACTCGGTTGAATCCTGCCCTCTGTTTCCATATTAGTCACATCCTGTCTCTGTGTGTTTCTGTTTATCTCCTCAACCTGAGCATTTTCAATTTCCCAAAAGCCAACGACAAGCAGGGACATGATAAGGAAGCAGGCGTACCCGATACGACGCAGGTGAATTTCACGTTGCAGTTCTCTGAAACGGCCCTGGATTTTAGCGTGGTCTCAAAAGATGGCTGTATGTCCTCGGTCAGCTGAGCCATGACGCTGCATAACGTGCTCCTGAAAGGAAAAAAAGGACCAATTAGAGAGTCAGCGTCCCACTTAATTACATAAATTAATTCATTTTAAGTGACCTCTTCACCTCGGTGCAGTACATTCAGGGGCAGCTCTTTAACAACGTGTTAATGAAATAGTCTAGTGGAGGCGAGATTGTGAAAAAAAAAAACAGGGTACAGAAACATGTGAGGGATTAAGCAAACAAAGGTGTCAACTGAACCAGACATTGTATAGTTTCATACTGGGGATAAAACAGTTTCTGTGGTTAACGTGTTAGTTGGGAACTTGGGAGGAATGGTTCAAAATAAGGAATTACCTCGCTGGTCTGTAGTGAGAATACCTTGAATAGCTATTCAGAAGGAGGCAAATGAAGGAGCGTCAGTGAAAAATTTAAATCTGGATCATTTCACTGTCCTCCTAATTCACCTGAACATTTTTAATGCTTACATTGTGTTCAAGTCAAAACAGAAAAAATAAATAAATAAAGACCATCAGCCACTTTAGGTACTGAGCAAGATAACCTTTTTTGCTTAACTTGCCTTGTTATTTACCTTTCCACATTTTGTTCAACAGGTCTTAGTAATTGTTTAACTTGACCTGTCTAACCCACAGGCTAACACAAACAAAGAGTTGGATCATAAAAAAAGTTCCCCTACCTGTTCTCAGGCCTAACATTGGACAGATAAGTGTTGCGGCTCTCGGATCGGCCATTGGAAGAAACGCCCTCCTCTTCGCTGAAGCTGCTGGTTCTCCCATTGCCAGAAAATGAGCGAGTCATCGGCCTCCTGGAAGTCATTGTCCACTAAGGCAATTATTAAAAAAATATATACAGATAATATCCCAAATATATAAACCTGTGGCACAAGGGGACTCAAAATTAATGGAGCAGTCCATGTAAAAGTTCTGGGAGAGATAAAAAAAACACCCTCTTCAGATTGAGGACCTGTGGGAGAACATAATGTTAGTATAAAACATAAACAGAACCGTTCACTCACACACAAAGCTTAGATGAAATGTTGTTTGACCAAGCTAAACTCTGGATTGGAGTGAGTTAAAAATAGTGTCTGCTATCAAGTTGAACTTGCTGTAGTTAAGGAACAAACATAAAAGCTTTTATTTACTCCTATGTCAAAAGAGCAGAGCTAAAGTATCTCTATGGGTTATATTATCCACCTTACCGTTGAGATGTTGTCAGTGTTGCTTTGGAGTCGGAGTGTGTGAGGAAAATCTGCAACCGCCTATCATAGACATGCATGTGTTGCCAGTGAGGCCCTATTTATAGCAGGCCCACAAATAGGTGCAGGAGAACATCAGATTGTCCAGAACTAGGCTTTAGACTTCACAAAGAAATTAAAATCATACATTTAATATTTAGACTTCATCATAGAGAGCATTTTTTCTAAAGTAAAAAAATGTCATTGCCTGATTTTGGTCCAATTTTGCTGCCGTGAAGCAGTGGAATAGACATACACTTGGTCATGCTTGAGGAATAAGGTTAAAAATGCAGCTGCTGCGATTTGAAAGCTTACATCCAAAGTCTTTCTAGGTAATGGCTGAAGGACAACACCATTCACTTTGCATGACAATAAATGGTCACACATCTCTACTTTTAAGTTAAAACTATTTATAGCCATGTATGCTGTCCTTTGGAGAGATTAGGGCACAATTAAAATTTGGTGAATCAATAAACATATTAATAGCTCCATAAAATTATATTATCATTTAGAAGTGAGGTATTGTTGGATATCAACAACACTATTTCTATATAATTTCAGTGTAGATTTTTATTTTTTTGTTCTTGTGTGGGGATAATTTGAATTGTTTATTTTTGCTTTATAACTAAATATTTTAAGGATAAAATCTGATCACCCATGATAATTGGATTTAGAAAACATTTATACACCCGATCACAAAACACTTTTCAATTAAGTAATTTTTTTTTGTCTTCAAAAATGTAATCTTTATTTGTCAAACAACCTAGATGACTTGAAACACTATGGTCTTTTTTAAAACTTGTATTTTTTTTATTTCTCCAGAACAGAGCGAAAATAAATTAAAGATTGGCAAGTAAAATTATCCTGCTCATCCATATTGTGTGAAAGCCTGATATCAGATTAAACCCACATTTAAGAGGTTTGAGATAGATTAAAGGATATTAAATATATCCATTTATTAGTGTTTGTAATGTATTAATTATATGTTTATGTAGATGAAAGTTGTGCAACAGTTTAATCCAAATGTGAAAGTTTAAAAGCTACTTTTTAGTGTTTTCTATGTAGGTATATAAGAAAGCTGAAGTGGTTTGACCTACAATTTGGTGCTAAAACATAAATTATGTCTTAAAATCAGAGTTTTTTACGAGCTTTGGGGGAATGTGTTATCTTTCTCTCTAAAACTATTTCTGTTAGTCTGACCTCAAATCAATGGTTTGCGCTGCATGGAAAAGCAACCCATTTGCTAATTTACCGTAAAGTTTTGAAAAAAAGCACGCTCTCCTGATTTTCCTTTGAAATACTTTACTTTGATCCAAAAAGAGCTTATATCATAATGTTTTTTTTAAACATCATTATAAAAACGACTTTTATTTCACAACTAACAATAAATAAAATTTAGATGGGCTGTGAGAGCGCTGTGTTTACTATGTCTGTTTTTGAATGCGCCTATATTACCGGCATTGCGGTAAAGTGCGTGCGCTTTCTCTTGTTCCGGGAAAGGGAAGAGTTATATTAGACGTTTTTTGAGAGTTAGAGCACGAAAGCGCATTCTGTGCGAGATCTGAGAGGTGCAAGATCTGAGAGGTCCTCACACGAACCGAGCCTGGCGACAGGTAAACACATCTATTATTTAACTACCTACAAATGACAAGAAGGCGTTTTTGGACTATTCCGTTTGTATTTGTTGGGTCTTTCCCCTCAGTTTATATACTCTTTTTTTTAAAACAGTGTTGTTTTTACAGTCTATAAGAAGAGGACAATGTACAAATGACTGGATCTTGCCCCATGCTCAGTGACATAATGATCACAGGTTTGTTTGTTTGTTTGTTTGTTTTTGTTTGCCATCGCACATTCCAGTGCGACTCGTTTCTGAGTGTGATTTCAGATGACTGAAGGATATGTCGTGATTTGTTTCAGAAATCGTCATTGTGCGCCATCCTGTCTCGGTGTGCGTGCCCGTGAACCACAGAGTGACCCTGCGAGTCCGTGCTGAGGGCAAAGGCGTCCTCAACTACCAGTGGTTCTCTGATGATGAAAAGGAGGTGAGATTAGAGAGTGAAACTGTTACAATGATTAATATTGTGTAGAAGAGAAGAAATCCTAAAAAAAGGAAATCTATACTTTTGTTGCTGTTATTTAATTTTGCTATCAAGTGTGAATTCAGTTTTTTCCTATAACAAGGACGATTTAAAGTCAGTTTATATGACCTTTTTCTAGATTATGTGTATCTAACATGTACTCGTGGGTTTCCTAAACTCACCACTTCGTACACATGTTCCATTGAACATCTTAGAATTTTAATGAAATGCGAAGGGGGGAAGTCACATCTCACTTAAATTAAATGTATTTATAGTTATATGTTTTGTACAAAATGGAGCTAAATAACCAAAACTATTCTCCAGACGCAAACCTGGTTTACAATCACATTGAAAACTATTAGGATCTCCTACAAAGTCATCAGAAAATAATATACAATGTGTGTTTTTAATTATTATGTATCTACATACTTCGCCAAGTAAACCCAGTGGAATAAACCAACACAAGGTGTCCAACTACATGGGTATATGTAGTAGTTTGTGGGTAACAAATGTAGTTTTTGAGGAGCCAAAAAGAAACTGAACCATTGGGAGTTTCGGTTTAGTCAACTCCTAAAACGAGTTTGCTTGTGTGTTTTTTCCCCCTCAGGTGCCTGGTGGTAACCAAGCAGACCTGACTGTCAGAGCTTCTAAAACCCAACGATTTGTCTGCCGTGTGAACGACCACTTTCATAATTATGTCTTCAGCGAGTGGGTGAAGGTGAAGGTGTTGGACATTGATAAATCAGGTACTATACTTATTTCCTTTTTAAGTCCGTGCATTAGTCGTATGAAAGGTTTTAAACATCAATAAAACTATTTCTGCCTCTTAATTTCCAGGTTTGCCAGTTGACTGGCAGGGCGAGCCGCATATTGCTATAAATCCCAAACCACAGGTCGTACAACAGGGCGCAAAACTCAGCCTTTGCTGTGCTGCATTTGGCGTCCCCACTCCACATTACCAGTGGTACAGAAATGGTCAGCCGCTACTGGACAAGATCGGTGATATACTGCAGGTGAGGCAAGGTAGCAAGAGTTTGTTCGCAATGCTACTGATATTGATTGCCCACACCCTATTTGTTTGTGTAAATCATGTCAATATTACTAACTGATGTATTTCGGGAAACCTAATTCACAGTTCACTCAAGCTTTTGTTTGCATTTGAGCAAATGTGCTGACAGGAAGGCCATATTCTTTATAAAAAAAATCTTTCAGATTGACGGTGTAAGAGCAGGACATGGTGGATCGTATCTGTGCTCGATATCTAACGTTTTAGAAGAGAAATGGACAGAGCCGGTTGATGTTGAAGTTGGTAAGTGTCCGGAGAGCTAAACGTATATTTTCGAAGATTTTACCCTCTCCTCCTGCATTATTTCCCTCGTTTCAGAAGAAAAGAAACTGTATGTAGGCAAAGTTTCATCCTACTCCTGTTCTGCTGATTTTTTTTTTCCGAAAGACTGTTTTTTTTGTGTGTGTTTTTTTGCCATTGTGGCAGAGGTACTTTCCCGTTTCTACGGAGTAAAAGGAAGTTGTCTCCAAAGAGTGCTTAGTATGAGCCTTAGACACAAAGCAGGAAAGTGATGTGACTTCACTAGCTCTTGCCAACATTTCCTCTCTGTACAGTTTAGGCTTTGATTAATGCAATCCTAATCCAAATATAAAAGATGGCTTCAGTTTACAATTTCTGTTCAGATTTTTTTTCCCACACTAAATGGTAACTTTGTGCTGTTTTTGTTTGTTTGTTTGAATTTATTTGTAGTGCAACCCGACCAGCCTCCTCAAGCAGCACTGACAGGTAATAGAATTGAATTGTGTTGAATTTGACATGAAGTATAATGCACGGTTAAAAAGAAAGTTGTTGCAAAAAGAAAAAATACATATATATTTTTTTCTTTTTTTCTTTTTTTTTTCTTTCTCCATCTCTCCTTCAGCCACTGATAAGGTTGCGCTTCTCATCGGCAACTTAAATTACCAGTACCACCCCGGTTTGATGGCTCCCGTCATGGACGTCCACGAGCTGGGAAACTTGCTGCAGCAGCTCGGCTTTAGGGTTGTAGCTCTGCTGGATCTTACCAGTCAGGAGATGATGGCAGCTATTCACAAGTTCATTCAGCTCCTTGACAGGGGGGTTTATGGTGAGTCTGTCGTCGACAAAAAATTACCCACCTGCCAAGCGGCATGAATTTAGTGTCTCACGGGTGTGAAATGTTGGTTGTAACTTCCTTTCCTTCCTCTTCTGTTTTTTGTAGTTGCAGAGCACTTTGCTTGTTTATAGATGTGCAGGTGTACTTGAATGTGTGTATTCAAGGTGGCTTTTACTGAATGGCTACAGGATTTGCTTTGTTAATACGTATATTTTTTATATCATCGGTTTTAAAGTTATGTATTTATTAAAAGTATATTACAACATTTGGAATGAAAGAGTAGTTTGGCTGTTAAAAAGGAACTAAGCCAATGGTATAATTACACAGCTGAAAGAGAAACCATATTATAGATGTGTAGTTAAACATTGTGACTGTGATAAGAAATAACAGAAGTCAAAAAGAAGAAAACTGACATGGCATGTTGGCATACTTTCTGCTACTATGATCTTTGTCTTTAAAAAGAAATTAGGTAATTCCCTTTGTGATTGTAATGCAGTTTGCTGTTTTTTTCCAAACTTTAAATGTAGTATCTCTTCAATGTGAAATTACCAGATTTAAACTCTTATTATGTTGTGTTTTCTCTTAACAGGGCTTTTCTACTATGCGGGGCACGGCTACGAGCATGCTGGAAGAAACTACCTGGTCGCGATAGACGCTCCTCAGCCCTACCAAACCAAAAACTGTGTCTGTGTGCAGAGGGTCATGCATCAAATGCAGGAGAGGAACACTGCAATGAGTGTGATCCTGCTGGACACTTGCAGAAAATGGTAAATAAACGAATCAACTTAAACTGTCACAGGATGAAGACAAATTTAGCGATTTTAGACATTTAAACTCATCGGGATTATTTCTTAAAAATGTTCTTTAGGTACAACCAGGGTTGCATACCATCAGTCATTCAGCCACTGGGACCAAATGGAAACACAGTGTATGGCTATGCCACGTATGTACATATACATACTTATATATGTAAAATGTTTCTTTGAAACAATAAATGGCACACAAAAACCGAAACAAAATCAAAGGATTATTCCGTCTGATTCACGTTTACCTTTTAAATCTATTCAGATGCGAGGATGCTGAGGCGTACGAGGTCCAGGATGGAGGCAAGAGTACCGGCATCTTCACAAAGTACCTGAACAAGCACATCCTCCAAGCGGACAAGGTCACGCATGTCTTAGAACGAGTGTCTGAGGGTGAGTATTTCAGAGGTATTTCCAAAAAAAGTGTCAAATCCCAAAGAGTATGTAGCATCGAACACGATTATCTAGTAGTTTATTTGCAGCAACTTTATTGGTGTTATTTTGTAATGGCCGGAACATGTTCAGTGTAAACAGGACTGAAGGGAACAGGCAGTCCTTCGATATGCTGCACGAAGCAGAGACGAGGTTTACGTTAACCGTCTTTTGATGTTGTTTATTTGGTATTTGTCGGTGCGGCCGGCTGATCATGGATGTGAGGATATTCAATTCTCCCATCCCGAAAGCATGCTTGTCAATTTCGATTGGGGTAGTGAGGAAATGTATTTTGTAGGTACCATTAGCTTGTGACCTCATTCTTTGGAAATTCACACTGTTGGAGAGAGAACACCAAGAAACCTGAGAGCGGCGGTGAGCGAGACAGCTGCTTTGCCATTTCGCCCCCCCCCAACCCCCCTGCTATCTCCGCTCTCAAGGGGTCACACACAAATCAGTAGACGCGAGACGTTACTCCCTGCTGATGGAAATCTGTGTGTCAAAGAGCTCATGGACTTTTTTTAGATTGCCTAATATGTGGATTTGTTTTTAATTGGTTAGAAATTTATTACAGTCAGTTTTTCTTTTGAAACCCGCAGATGAATCCAAATCCCCCTTTTTTTGAGCTGGTCCTTAAAACAACTGTCAGCCTGTGCAACATGTTTATGTTTTGCATGTGTTTTACTCTTCAGAGAATAAATTCCAAGCTTGCACTTCTGACAAATTAGCTGTTTTGCAGATTATGTCATTGTATACTTTTGAAATATCCCCCAGTTCCTCAAATTTTATCATGTGAATCATATTCTCCATAACTTACTCATTCACCACCTTCTGATTTGCAGAACTCATGCAGCCCTATGTTTTTTTTGGGGAGATAAATACATCAAATTCTGACGAAATGCTTTTAAATGTTTCACGGGTTCGTAAGAAGAACTGTGGCGTGACTTTTTGCTTTTCTGTCGCACTTAATCTTTTTAGATGACCAAATTAGCTTTTAAACAAAAAAAGGTTAAGCTCAGTAAAAGCTATTTTGATTTACTGAAACTAACTACTCCGCTATCTCCTAAACCTAATTTGATTAAGCTGTCGCTGGTAAGAACAAGCTCGAGTGTTAAAGTAAATTAGTTTTCGCCATTCAGTGGCAGAACTGCTCGTGTTCGCCTGGATCATCCTCCTGCTACGTAACCAAACTGTACTTGTGTTTTAGTTTATGACCAAACATTGTCCTTTTTTATTTTTACCGCCTGGATCGAAATTTGTGGTCCGAAATTTATTTTGGTTCCCAAAAAAAAAAGTCACTGAGGTCCTGAAGCCAGACATGCAGTCATACTTTCACCATCTTTGACAGCTGTTAATATGTTCTTTTTCTAAAATGCCAGGTTAGTTTCACACTAGATATAATCAAATGCAAACTTTCAAACATTTCCATTTTTATCTTATCCATCCACACAATATTTTTGTGGGAATCACCTAGATGTCAGGTTGTTTTTATCTTGATGAGCTAGATGAACTTGAAACTCCTCCAATCATGCTACTATTGCAGAGTTGCGGTTCTTTAGATGTTATTGTGTGTGTGCTTTTATTTATTTTTTTCTAACCTCCTCGAAGTTTCTAAAGCTCTTTTGGATTAATTGTGACAGACCAGGCAATCCTAGAAAGCGTCACAGCTGGTCAATGTTTGCTTATTTTTATGGATTGTTTCCAGATAGCTTCCGTTGAAGTGATTTATTGATTTACAGCTCTACCAATAAACAGGCTTGACTGTGTCTGCTTAAAGTGTATTGATTGGATCGATATGGGTAACTTTTTGTATTTGATCACATTGTTTTTTTGACATTAGATTAGTCCAACCATAAACATTTTAAGTTTGACAAAAATATAGAAGAAAGTCTGTAATGTGAAGCAAATCCTTTTTTTTTTGGCACCATTTACCTTCAATATCTGCTTTTCTTTCATCAGATGTTGGTAAAGAGCCTCTAGTTACTGGCAAACAGGCGGTGGAGATAAAACACACCATGAAAGAGCCTCGATCCCTCACTGATCAAGTTCGAACCACAGGTCACACAAGGGAACTATACCTACGAGATGTTTGCTGGAGACAGGCGAATGGTGAGAATGGAGAATTCTGTGTTTCATCCTGTTTACGTTTGTCAAGAAACTCCTACTGATCATACTAGATTAAAAAAAATCTATCCTCCTAGCCAACTTTCCACAAAGCTAATCTAAGTTTGGTTTGTTACTTCTGCCCTGTGAGTTGAAGTATGTTTACTGTTCTCTTCATATCTTCTTCATCACAGCCTATGTAAAGTTTAAGATATTTTCAAATACATTTTAAAAAGAGACCCGTCATGGTTTTTAATACATCTAAATAGGGAACTGGTTCAGGGTTCAATGTCTATTTTCATCACAGATAAACTGAGGCCATTTTTAACATACCAGACTTATTCCCAAAATTACTAATTGGTTATTTTACGCTTTGCAAAATTCAGTTTGAAATCAAATTTCATAATCTGAATGAGATCTTAAAAGAGCAGAAATTGTTTGTGTCGTTAAAAATCACTAGAGGATTAAATGAAAAAAGTCCAAAACAGGGAAAAACATGTTTTATTTATATGTAAGAAGCTTTTTTTTTCTTCCTCCAGAGCTGCCACGAAAGAGGCAGCTGACGTTTCCATGTGGTGTGGAAGTGGAAGTCAGCTTCTCAGCTTTGTTCTCCAATGTGCTGGTGGTTTTTGCCACTATAAAGACTACACCTGACCATACCCAGGACTGTACTGTTGTGCTGAGTAGCAAACCGGCAAGTATTTATGTTGCACTTCAGAAATCAGGTTTTCTGTCCGACCTCACTATTATCAAAGCAGGAAATACACTGTTCTAAACGGTACAGTGGCAGGCCCTGTCGAGTGTGCACAAGTTTATGTTTTAAACGTGTGTTTCTTATTCCGGTCTTTAATCACTAATGTTTGTTAAAACCTCGTCAAATCTGTATCGGGTTAAAACGCCGGAGACTTAATTTGTATCAATTCCACTTTGGCCGTAATGGAATGGGTTTAGTTTCCACTACCAGTCTCCAAAATGACCACTAACACCCCCCACTGTTCACGTGTGAGGAAGTCCTCTCCAAATATGGACTTCCAGCATTGTGCAAGCAATGAGAAAGCATGAAATCAAAACAGTGTCCTCTTGTGCAATAAATATGTTTGTGTGTAATCTGAGACTATACTGCCATCATGTGGTTTGTTTTCCTTATTGGCATAAGAGCAAACGTTTTCATGCGGTTACCTAAAATATGTGAGTCATACTAATCGAAATGTACAAAATTTGACCCCTTAGGCAACAGAAGATATATTTTCCAGGCCAGGTCGCTCAGAGGAAATGGACTCACTACTTTTTAATGAAACTCAAAACCCTGACTGTACTCTAAGACTTTGCTCTCTCCAGAAGTTGAAGGTATGTTTTCATTAATATTTTTTCTCTTTGTGTTAATTGGGGGATTTTTCTTTACATAATTTACAATGTTTACTTTTCCTTTTTTTTTTTTTTTTTTGATAGGAATCCGTGGTAATCAAGGTGGATATACACTATACTTACAAGAACAAAAATCTGCGGCAGACAGAAAGCAAGCTGGTGGACATAGGAAAGCCTCTGGTTGCATCTTGTAAACTCTACAGGGAGAATCATGCAGCAAAAGACAGAAAAACAGAAGCTGCTGCGGCTCAAAGCATGGCCAACATTTCACACGCCAAATCACAACAGCATAAGACTCTGGCCGCTCCGCATCGACATTTCACCAGAAAGGCAGAATGTGCTGCCAAAACTGCGACTACAAGGGGCAACGAACCTGAAGAGAATGATGAGAATGAACTTCAAGATTTCGGGTGTTCTCAGTAAAAGGGGAAGGGATAGAAGATAATAAGCAGATTTGGGAGATTTATACTTTTTTATACTTGTGAAAATGAAATGGGGAAAGTACATAAACATTGTAAAGAAATGTAAAAGATAAAGATGTATTTTTTTTTTACTTTTATTGTGAATAACACTTTTCACTTCAGTGGTAAGCTGGCTGGCCTATTGAAGACATTACTTTAATAATTTATCTCATAAACAGTGCTACTTGTTTTTCTGTGTTGTGAATTTTTAGAAAATATAGTCATACCTGTACTTTTTGTTGTGACATGAAAAAACATGCCATTACTTCGGTTTACAAAGAGGTTCCTCTGAGTTTGTCGGTTCATGGTTCTGAACATTCGGATCAATCACAGAAGTAGGTTAAACTAAGTTTTTTTTTTATGTTACATGTTTTTATGTAATTGTCATTACTTGTAACTGTAGAAATCAGTTTTCACTTTGACATCAAAGGCCTTTTTTGTGATTTGTTTTTTAAATGATGATTAAGTTGTAAAAGCAATAAAATGGTAAACCATCTGTGGGTGTTTAAACTTTTCATAGCACCTTAAAATCCAGTGGAATCAGTCACCATATTAGTAATTGGAGGCTATCTGGCTGGAGTTGAAGCGCAGTATGAATTGAACAGTCCTGTGATAGTTTGAAAGGTTTGTTAGAGGATAGTTGTAGATAAGCGACATAATAAAGAACACATGGCAGATAGGAGAAGGGGGAGATTTTGTCACTTTATATGTGGAGGTGATAAGTCTCGACTTTAGGAGCATTTCTGCATCCCTTCTCACCTACTCACTCCCCTATTGCAAATACAGAGCATTGATTTCAGAAAAACCTAAATGACAACAAATGAGGACAGGATCAGAAGCCCCATATTGGATATTGCAGGTCCAAGTTGTTAAATGAAACTTGGAGGATTTTTTTCTTTATATCATTCCCTTAACTCTCTGTTTATTGCCTTTTCTAAATACTGCAAACATGCTGTCATTGCTCGAAAAATCTAAAAGTGCTAAAACCCTGCTTGAGCTTTTGGAGTTTGATCGCAATGATTAGTTGTAAATTCCTCAAATGCAATGAAACGTGTTGGTGCTAATAATCAATAATGTGTTGCGATAGGTCTAAATTTACCAAAGAGTGGAGCTGCACTTTGATTGATGCACTTCATATCAAGGTGTATTATGATTTACAATGTCCTAGTCAAAGTCCAGACTTTAATCCATATGTAAAAGTTTAGTAAGACTCAAAAACGGATGTTCATAGTTGCTTTCCATCTAGTCTGGCCGCAATTAAGATACTTTGCAAAGCAGAATTTACAACACAACTAGCTTCTAGATTTCCTGTAATTACAATAAAAGTAACCCGAATCCGGGTCACTGCAAGGAATTCAAATCTGCTTCTGGTCTTTTCAATTTTTTTCTTTCGATGGTTAAAAAAAGAGTTAGGCTGTTTTTTTCTTGCCAGAACATTTCTAATTTGTTAATTTAGAAGACTTTTCATAGGAAGTTTTGCAAAGCACATTATTATGTGGTGTTACCCACTTTTTTAGCCCAGATATAATCAAGATAAAAAGCAATTTACATGTAAAAAAACAACTCCAATGCATATGATAAATTAATTAAATATATATTTAATAAAATTAATTAAAACTGAAAACCATAATTTCCATTTAGAATTAATCCTGAGATATGACCAGAAGAGGGCAGACTGATCCTATCATTTACATTCTGTAAGAGGAAAATAAATTGTAGTGGGGTTTTTGGGGGTCAACTTTGTCTGGGTTTATTGCAATCCAGACAATCAAACACGTTTAATTTTTTCTAAACAGCTATATATCCTTGACAAAAATATTAATCTACATTTGGGATTGATCCCACACAAACTCATTCATTTAAAGCATCTCAACCCGAAGGAATGTTGGTTCTCTACATTGTACGAATGTAAAAATAAAGGTACTGTTTGTGTTTTCAAGCCAGTATTGTGGCCATGCAGAAAGCTGTCAGAGCAGTGGCAGCAGCAGCAGCTTTGGAAATAATCCTAAAACCCTGACAAACCCCCCCAGTTTCCCGTTGGCTCACTTGTGCGTCAGTTCGCGCTGGGACACGCCCCCTTGCACATGCTGCATTAGTGAGTGGAGAGAGAGAGACGCGCACCATCACCGGAGCTGCCCCCCGGATCTGGATCCCGAATCTGGCACATGATTGCTGGGGATTTCTTTATATATATATATATATATATATATATTTTTTTTGTACAGAAAACTTAATCGGGACAACAATGGCGGCTGAACGTGCGGCTGCTGGTCGCTCCGAGGAGCGGCAGGTCCACTCAGTGTGACGCTCATTTGCAACGCTGCCGTGGAGTTTTTTTTTTGTCTTTTTTGTCTTTTATTGTTCTGGTCCCACAGGCTCAGGGGCTGATCTGTGGGGAGAAGATGTTGAGCCGATTCGTGAGTGGCAGCCTCAGGAATCTGGAGCGCGAATACAGCTGCACGGTCAGGCTGCTGGACGACACGGAGTATACGTGCACCATTCAGGTGAGTCACCTGTCGGCCGCTCCGCAGAGAGACCTGGACGCAGCATCAGCACCCCGGTGCCACAACGCTGGCGTTAAACCAAAGTCGTCCACAAAAATAGTGCAGTGTGTTTAAAAACAGGGTTTCTTTTATGCTCACTATTGCTTCAACCATTGACGATAACTGTTGTTTTCGTGAGAGATGTACAATGAGATCTGTATTTTCATTGTCCTCTAAGTCTCAAGTCTTGCATGATTTGTATATCTCCATATATTTTTCCAATAACTTAAAACTGTTTTTCTGTACAAACAGAAACAAGCATCCCTACAGCATGATGCTGCCACCAGTTTGCATACATTTGGTTTAAAATCATTTGCATGAAGTTTGTTTTTGGTATGCAACATAGGCATTAAAACGATTTATCTAAATTCTGTGTGTTACATGTTATATCCATTGTTTTGCTGCTGGTTTTTAGTTATTTCCTGCTTTTCAGAGCCATATCCTGCACATTAGTGGTAATGCCCATCCATCAAGTAATCATGTTAAGAAGCAATCCTATGAAATGCCTCTTAAGTTGTACATTGTTGCTCTCTGCTCATCTAAAAGGTACATTATGATATTGAAGTATAGAGAAACAATACATACAAACAGAATATGCTGGATGAAAAAAAAAAGACTTGCTGCTTTAAAACTTAAAACAAGCAGACACTTGTAAAAAGCTTCCCTGAGCTGTGCTTTGATAATCGTGCAGGATTCATGTTCTGGCTGATTAGACAATAAAAAGCAGGTGAGAAGGCTCTGTCACTTCAATTTCTAGAAAAAAACGCTTCACTTTGTGGATGCTCTTCAGTTGTAGGGAATGCGAAAGAACATCTTCAGAGACATAAGCTAATCTTTGCACCTGCCAAACAATGAAACGCTCCTATTAATAAATCTTGGCACTGCAGTATTTCTTGTCAACAGGTTATGTTGTAATTGCTCTTCATCACCCCTGTGAGCAAGGGCTGAACCTGACGCCAAATTTTGCTGTAGTGCTGCGAGAGCGCGCCTGGGTTGTAAACAGTTTTGTATTTGTGCTTGGGAGAGCTGAACAAGTGATGGACCTGAGCCAGAGGGACTGTGAAACCAGCAGGTGTGCTGTTTGCGGCAGAGTCGGGCGGCTGACGTCACCAGAGTGGCTGGAGGGGCAGTGGGGAGTGGAGTGAAACGGGAGAATGCTCCAGCTCTGTCTGGTGTCCTGATTAAACCCTGTCCTGTAAGTGAGCAACATAATCCACCTGACTGGCCAAATTACTTATGTGTTCCACATTTAGTTGCTTCCTTCCAGGTTATATGGCCTGCCATAGGAAAAAAAAACAAAACAGGTATCAGGACACTGAGACTGAGGAATGCAAAGTAGGAGGCGGGTCATATATTCTCCCAGCCACACTTTCTTCCCTCTTTTGTGTGCCATTCCTTTTCTGTCCTGCTTCCGTGTTTGGATCTTCCTTTTTTCAGATCACAGTTAGCTTATAACGAGTAGACCAGATTCAATCAATTTCTACTTCTTAACCAGAAAGTTTTTTTTTTAATGTCTTCACTCTCAGATTTCCCCCATGGTTTAGTTCATAATCCTGTCATCCCATCCAAACTGTATGTTTGAGGAAGATCCTCAGGCTTTCTTTGGCTTTGTGAGTTTAGTCAGTTTGCAGACTGACCGCTGTTTAGGGGTTTACTGATGTCAGAAAATAGTGTAAATGAAATAGATGAAATTAGAAGATGAACTATTTTGAATTAATCCAATCAGTTTATTTATATAGTGCCAATTCACAACAGCTGCCATCTCAAGGTACTTTGCAACTACTTAGCCGTGTTAAAGTTCCTCATTTACAGTGGGGGG
>JAVLVB010001067.1:307461-323411 GCA_032876305.1 Orestias chungarensis | reverse complement strand
TGTGTGTGTGTGTGTGTGTGTGTGTGTGTGTGTGTGTGTGTGTGTGTGTGTGTGTGTGTGTGTGTGTGTGTGTGTGTGTGTGTGTGTGTGTGTGTGTTGAGCTGAGGAGTGTTACCAGAGGGTCATTTGTTCAGAGGCTGACAGGTAGCAGGACCCAGAGGCTGAAGAGGAACGGATGTAGTCGTGGACAGTGGAGCTCGGTAGATCTGTTTGTTTTTGGTTTTGGATGATGGCAGCACAGGTGAGCAGGAACCTGATGAGAACAAAACAATAAGGTGAACAGGGATTGACAGAAAATTCTTGCAACAAGGAGGCAACATAATATTGACTCGATGACACAACGAAGAGAGGCTTGGGAGTACTATGAAAGGTTGACAATCATGCACCAAATTACTCTTATAGTGAACATGGCAATCAAGGGGAATGAGGAGCACCTGCTGCTCAAGCACAGGAGGCTCAGCCAATCAGCATCACAAACACTGTCTGGAAGGAAAACACAGACAGCGGACACACACACAAATGCACCCAGCCAAAAAAATTAAATTTCCTGACTAGATGAAGCTGGAAAAATAAATAGGAATGATGATAATAATATACCCATAGCTTTAATCAGGTTTCTACCCACATTTGAGTAAAGATAATGCATAATTAGGTAGAAAACGTTTCCCTTAAGTCAGATAACAGGTTTTGGTTCAAATCTGATTTGTAGAAGAGATGTGTGGTGTTGCTTTGATCAACGTTTGAGATTTGCATAATAAACAAAAGTCCACAACTTTAATGTGATGGATTAATGCCTTAAAAAGCTTTGACTGGGTGTAGGATAACAACATCCATCCATTTTCTGTACACCCTTATCTGTCTTGGCGTTGGGTGGGTCTGCTGGTGCCTATCTCCTGCTTACAATGGACGAGAGGCAGGGGTACACCCTGAACAGGTTGCCAGTCCATCGCAGGGCAACACAGAGACATACAGGGAAAAAAACCACTCATACACACACTCAAACCTAAGGACAATTTAGAGTGCCCAATCAGCCTAACACTCATGTTTTTGGACTATGAGATGAAGCCAGAGTACTTGGAGAGAACCAATATATGCACAGGGAGAACATGCAAACTCCTTGCAGAAAGACCCAAGGTGTAATTGAACCCAGAGCCTTCTTGCTGCATGGCAACAGTGCTACCAACTGTGCCACTGCGCAGCCCTAGGATAAAAACATTTACAAGTTATATATCAGAGGGGTTTCCAGATCAATAGACACAATTATGTGATTGACATGTGCTCACAGGGAAGTCCTATGTCTCTTCTCCAATTTAATGTATACAACTTATCAAAGTGGCTCTAAAACTAAGACTGGGTTTGTTATTGGTGGGTTTTATTCCTGATCTCCGACAGTTATTGGTAACCTATTTACAATATAGTCAGGAGTATGGCATTTTCTACAATAAACTGAAAAGTAGTAAAATTGTGGGGTGTAAAAATCAGAAAGGATCAGAAACTGGGACTTCTTGATTTCTTCTTCTCTGGTGCTGTTCTTAAAGTGAGTGTTGCTGTAAAAATACATAGGAATTTGTGCAAAATATAATCTCGCTGATGACATGGATTACAAACAACATTGTTTATTGTCTCCTCAAACCGATGTGCTGGTATACAAGCTCCGGAAAGGATCCGTCTCAGTGAAAGTGGCACTTTTTGAAGCATACTGTACTCCTTTGCATACTGCCCACTCGTGGAGGCGGTAAAAGCAAAGCCGTAAGCGGAAACTCAGAGTGGCATAATGACTGAATGAGGATGCTGCCCAGGATGCTGAAGGTGGTGCAAATCAGTTATTTGTTGGTGTTGTTGCGTCCAGTTTTAGTGCTGCATTATGTAACATAACTATATACAGAAAGATATCTGCTGATTTTACAATAAAATGATCCTACTACAGATAGAGGTTCAGTCTAGAAGGTGGACAAGTCGGCGTTTTAGTCTTTTTGTAAATAACTTGTATTTATTACTACTCAAATTTACTCTGATTGCTATTGTATTGTTTTTGTTTTTTTGTTTTATTATATATGGATTTTGTGCCCTTAATAAAGTGATGCTAATATAATCCATACAAAATGATTTACTGAAAATATTAGTTAAGCCTGTCAAAGAGGCTGATTGCATATTTAATATTTGTATTCCCTTACTTCAACACCCCCCTCCAAAACATACATCACTATTATTTGGTAGCATATATATATATATATTTATATATATATGATATGCAGTATCAAAACTTATGACTTCTGTCATCCATATATTTGAGAAGATACAACATTGTAAAGCTCTATAGGTTTGTGCCTTCAGCACAAAAAAGAGCTTTGAACAAAATCTGGAGCTATGCTGACATCTTGAGTGGAGCTTGTTGAGGGGGTGGGGGGGATGGGACACTGTGTATTGAAGAGTGCTTCACTTTGAAGCAGGATTCCATCCCCTCAGCTGTTGCTCCGGGTGACTGTGCGGTTACCCTGAGAAGTTGTGGGATCGTTCAGTGCTCAGGAATCCTCTCAGAAATCTCCTGGCAAATACTAATTACTGGAATAAGAGGACACAAGCGGACATCTGTCCACATCAGCAAAGACATTTCTGAAGCGCTCTCACTGTTCCCATTGAAACAACTCAGTCATATAGCGTTAGATAACAGAAATCTGTTATGCCTGATATTTCATTTAACAGTGCTTTCTCGTAAAAATAAAATTTTATTAAAATGCTGTGTTTCACTTTATGTTGTTTTCTTTTGTTTCTATCCTATATACTGTCAGTATTTTTTCCAAGTTTGTAAAAAGTTTGCAGTGTTTGAATATTCTCTCAAATCTGAACTAAGCTGTGGAAATAATTTAACAGACATATTGGTATCATATGGGGGGATTTTGTAATTGATTTATTATTTTAATTACTAATAGATGTATACGTTTAACTCAACCAAAAGGACATAACTAAAATATGTGTTTGTTTAGGTGTGTATTACTCAGAATCCACAATTGCTGATGCTGTCGATAAACTTCATAAGAATGATTAAAATGTGAGATATGTCTAAATGTTTCGTGATGGGCAATCGCAGAGGAATGTCACATCTGCTTACCGGCATCTGTGTTCAAAATCGCCTAATTTGCAGAAACCTGTGGTTTTCGCCAATTAAGGAGAGCTTTAGTTTATATCCAGACAGCAGGTCCTGTCAGGAAAAACCTGACTCCTTTATCTGGATTTGATATAAGCAGTGCCTTTTGTCAGTTGCCCTCCCTGTTGACGACAAGAATGCCGGGACATGGTGTCGAGACTGCAAAGGGCCGTTAGTGCCTTTGGATGCAGTGTTTAGGAGAAGGCTGCCTCTCAGAGGGTTCTGCTGTTAAGCAGAATATCTCATGGAAACTGAGCTTTGCGTTACATGGCTTAATGGGATTCATGACAAAGCTTATCTGAAAACAAGTTTTTCTTACAGAAACAAAACCTGATCTGAGAATGCACAACCCTTTATGATCCGAAGGTTTGTTATCAACATGTCCAGACTACTAAATAGGGGTGCAGAGTGTGTTCCGGACCCTTTGACCAGAGGGCCCTCCTATATTCCCCAGTGTCTCTTGTGTTTTAATGAATCTATGTGTGAGAAGGTCTGCCAGCGTGTCAGGATCTGTCTCCTGAGCCCTCCATTGTCCTTTTTGAGATGTATTGTGTGACAAGGAGAAACAAAGTGGAGCCTGAGGTTATTATGCTATACCTGAAAGCATGACTATTAAACACCCTGCCAGAGCAATAAATCTGTGCTGTGACCACTGACCTAATTAGAAAGGTGGACAAGAGCAAAGGAGCGTTAAATAATCCCCTACAGTAAGTTTTTTTTTTTTTTTTTTTACAGGGCCAAGCCTGCAGCTATAGTACCATAAACAGATTATACAGCTTGTTGACTTCGTTTCAACATTGCAGCAACCTTGAAAACATTGGAAACAGCCTTGAAATTTCTCAAAGCTGCATTTTCAAAAGCAACATAAACTGTCTGGTTACATTTCGAAATGATTCAGGGTCTTAGCAACAATCATCTTCCATCTTTGATGTAGAGGAGTTTACCTTAAAATCTTAGAAACAAAGAAAATTTGAATGGTTATATTCAATAAATAAACAAAAAGCTAAATGGGGAAATGACATCTTAAACATTCTTAATGCTGCCCAGCACGAGCATTTCCTTCTACATTTGTCCTTCCTTCTCAGGTCGGCCATCATCACTCTGCTGCTGTTTGTCTCTGGGCTTTTGAGATCCCACTCATTCTGTCTCGTTCCCCCTTTCTCCTGTTTGAGAGAGTCCAGTCTTTGTCTCGCTCTGTACTCCACGCTCGTGTGCCTCTGTAGACTAATGAGGAAACACAGAAAAAGGCCCATAGTACACTCAAACAGAAAGCAGCAGAGATGTGCTTTGTCTTACGTTGCATGAGAACAGTCGTAAAAAGGAGAGCTGAATCAAAATGGTTATATAAACATGCAATATAGTGCACCAGACTCTTAATTTCTCAGTTTATACTTTTTCGTGAAACAGTTTTCAGCCTGTTTGACCAATATGGATTTTTTTTCTCTTAATCTTTGGACACAATCTCCCATGCAACTGAAGTCGCTTTGTAATGGAAATGATGCCTAACATTAAGCAGCCCATAGGCCAGGTGCCAAACTAACATGGGATGGAGTCTGACAGCCGTGACAGCTTTTCCGCTGCATATGAAGCATCAGAAGATTTTAAAAGAGAGCAACGGCAGGATTGGCCTGGAGTTTAAAGTATCATGCAGGGGCATTTCATTACATTGTTTATGAGACCCATGAATCCTTTCTTCCTGATGTCCTCCTGCCTTGTCCTACTTTCTTCCCGCCCCGATCATCTCCGCGGGCCGCCCCTTTTTGTCTCTGTTTGAATCGTCAGGCTTATAGCTCAGCTGCACACACTCTCACTGCAGGGTTAAAACAAAACTAATTAACACCATTACTTCCTTTTCTTTTTTTGATCTTTCTTTTGCCTTAGTGGTTTATATCTCACTTGCCACCTAAAGAAACTAACTTGGCTATGTGGCTTTATTCCTAAACATCTATGAATACACATTACTGTTTAGGTGCTTGCCGGGGACTAAGATTATTACATTATTTGAGTCATGTTCTGCATTATATTAGTAATGGAAGAAAGCCTCTTTTTCATCTCCATTTTGAAATTTGTAGTTCAGTTGTATTTCATGAAATCGCTGCATAAGTAAAGATGATTAGTTTGGAGTTAGTATTCTAATGTAATCAAATCTCTAGAAGATGAGACATAATTTACATATTTTCTAAACAACCGGATTTCAGTAAATACTTTATGCCAGTATATTTTCTATAAATCATAAAAAAGAATGAATTACCAGTGTATGGTGTATATTCTGCCTTTTTGCTCCTTGCCCATGAACAAAGATGTTGTTTTTCTCGAGGGTAGGAGGTGCCCAAGAGTTTCTTAAATATTGAATGAAAACTTGATAGATCATTCCACTATGGTTTTAAAATCACATGAAAGCAGCCTAGATAGATATGAGCAAGAGGCACAAGAGGAATGACCGATTCATAACATAATCCTTTGCCTGAGCATTTAAGTAGATGCAAGCCATTTTATTATGCGCTGACAGAATTAATATAAAACCCAGTGACCTGAATGTTATGCGAGCCAGATGAGCGACATAGGGGTGAGAATTTGGTGGCTCGCCAAGACTAAAGGATGTTTTGGTTTAAAAAGCATGTAGAAAAATGTGTATGTTTGATGCTTATCATTACCACTGTTCTCAGTTGGAGTTGAGTGAACACATTGACTGAATGTAGCTCCTGTTTTGTAGATCATTCTCCTGGTGACCCCTGAAGTTAACGTTGAATTTTGGGGATCAGCTTTTCTCGGGTCCACCGGGAAAGCGATGACCATGTTTCGGGATCTCCCAGCAGATGGAAAATATGCCACTCTAAAGCAGTCACTCCCTCTCTTAAACAAAATAGGCAGAGAAACTCGTCTACCTGTTTGTTTTGGGTGTTAGCACAGTTTTTCAGTTGATGATGAGGACCTTATCCCTGCTGGGAACAGACAACGGTGGTTTCCTCTGCATCACTCCCAGTTGCAGTGAGGGATGTTCTTGCCAGTTCTTTCCCACCCTTGAAGAAGAGCTACCACTTGCTTTTTGACCTTAATGTCCCTGGCTATACACAGCTTTGCCGTCCAGGCAGTGGCTCTCAAATCCGCAGCAGCATCTTCTGAGCTACCTAAAAATGGCAGGAAGCTGCCTTTTGGTTTTGGTTTTAAACACAGCTTTACATCTCGCCATGGAGGTTTAAACCGAAAGGATACGGCCCTGTGTTTGCGTCAAGAAAAGGCTGCTTTATATAACTCACAGTCATACAGACAGTTTCTCCATGATTCCAGTTCAAAGAAAAAACCTCATCCCCCCCAGATGGCTCTGACAGACTGGCTGATGGCTGCGGCTTATAGCTCTTCATTTTAAACATTTGGTAAAATGTTGATGACTGTAGAGTTTCACGACCAGAACTCACAGTGGATGTTTATTGTAGCTGCTCATTTTTTACCATAGCTATCAATTTCCTCTGTTCTAATGTGCTCCTCCTTGATGTTTCTGTCAGATGTTTGTTTGACATTGTGACATTTTATTCAAGAATGTGCTTTGAGGTGTAATATACTACATCAAAGGCTGCCAAGTTTGCGCTTTCCCTTTAAATATGGCAGTTAATCAGGAAATCCCCTCTGCACTCTCATCAATAAGTGTGTAGCTCTTAAGACACAGTCATCTTCTTACAGATGTGACTGAAGCTTGTGAAAAGGGCCACTTGAGCTGAACAGAGGAGCTCTATTCACATGTCTGTTTCCATCCTTCTCCTGCTGGCCATCTACCATGTCTATGTTAGAGAAAGAGGCAGAGGGTCTTTTTTTTAGCTCTATCACAAGAAGTCAAACAAATAATCTCATGAAAATTACATGAAAATGTTTTGGGTAGCCAAGTGTAGCATTATGTCGAGAAAACACATACCAATTCTGATGTTTAGTACTCATAACCTGTAGTGTGAATATTTACTCGATCTTAGCACTAAAAACCAAAAATGCTAAGGTATCTTCCATCAATGTTTGTGTGTCTGGGTTGGCAGATTACATTAACAACTATTTATGCATGCAATCACTTATTTTCCTTTGTGTGTGTTTGTCTGTGTGTGCGTGTGTAAGAATAGCAGTCACAAGAGATACATGTCTCTGGAGGGGGAGATAGATGAACACACACACAAAGTAGACAAAGAGGCTGGCCGCGCACAAACACACAATCAGCCGGAGACACAAAGGGAGCTGTCCGCTGCAGGTTCCTGCTCCAATCAGCAAATGTGCTCTGATTAAAAGCAGCAACAATAGTGCAGTATTTTTGCACTGTCTTACACTTCACTGGAGTTAGACTGTGTACTTCTGAGTATTTTATTTCCTGAATGGATTAAATGAGGGAAAAGCTATCTAGTGGAAAGTGGTGTTTTATCACTATTTAGCTCATGGATGATGAATTACTCTCTTTGCAGGACCTTATGTTGGGTTGGTAGATTTGTTTTTTTCTTATGAAAATATTCATGCGGTTTCGGATTTGTGTTTTCCAAAAATAAGTGTAAACCTTATTATTGAAACCGTATCTTTGTAATAATAGAAATGTAGCAGTTTTTGAATGATCAATAACTAACATCTCAAACTGTCGTTCTATGCTTAAACATATCATTGTTTAACTTTGCCCCTGTTTTTTAATATTGTTTACTTGTTTGTTGCTTTATTTCTTTCTTTATGTGATTCATGTTAAGTAATTGCTGTGTTGCTGAAAATGTGCGACACAACAAAAATGTTCCTGCCTGGCCCAGAAATAAAAGATAAACAATCTCATTATTTGTGCTAAATTAGGTTGTGTGTTCAGATACATTTGGGATGTTTCCTTTCCTTTCATTTGGGATGTCTCCTCTCCTCTCCTCTCCTGTCCTCTCCTGTCCTGTCCTGTCCACACAATTATCTGCTATGTTCACCAAACTCAATAATTAGAATTAATTACTTTCGCCTCACTCATTTGTCTTTCGTTTGCTCTCAATTTTAATGATTATAAAATAACTGGCATGAAGTCCAGCGTAAGTACAGGAAAAAAAGTCTTTAGGTCAAATTCTGCTTGAGGTATAAGATTGAACATTTTTCTATCAAGCTATTGTGTCTCTTAAGGGTTTGGTCATTTATTTTTGACCTCACTGTTTTGTAAAAACAAGAAAGTCACCATTTAATTTACATATATATTTGCATGGCAGCCTCGCTTGTGTCAGACTCTCATTTACCATTTATATTTTTAACTAAATGAGCTTTGAGCTTTTTATTTTCATTTGTCTTATTTACAGCATACAAACACTTAGCACTGGTCCCTTTCAATTCTGACTTAATACAGCACTTTACTTTAAAATTTCAGTTCATTTGAATGTTTAAAATTATTGACACTATTTACAGGTTCTAGACACTGTTTAGTTTTTCTTTGTTTTTTATTGCAAAGCCAATCATACCACTAATAGATTAATACCGTGTACCCTGTTACAACCTGAAAGATAGGCTGATCTTTTTGGACATTCTTCTGAATGCAAAATAGTGAACAGTGTTAAATCTCTCTTTTTAAAGACCTCTGTTTTAATATTACAGCTGCAGTGAAGGTGGTGTAATTTATTTGCCTTTCAATATTTGTTGTGATTCTTTAAAGATTGTTTCTATTTATGACGTTTTGTTACAGTCACGATCCGAGCAATTCTAAAAATATTGTAGAAAAACAAAAAAAGCTATTAATGTATAAGCTCTGTTTAGCAGCTGCAGTGTCTTTGTTTGTCGACAGAAATGTACCATATGGCAGCTGAATTGCACTCTGGAGGGGATTATTCCACCAGAGGTGCTTCTCTCTCTATAAATGGTGTTCATGGAGCTCCCCGCTGCCCCAAGGGTTGGTGACAGGTGCCACTGATGGTAATAAAGGACTATTTACACTGGAGCTCATCATGTCTTTGTTACAGCTCTGCTTTATACATCTGAGTGATTGTTTGTTTCACGGGTCTTTGACTTAAGGGAAAATCTGGTAAACACTCCCCTGTAATTTACATTGAATATTTTAAAGGTGGATTGAAAAACCGTTGATTTTTCTTAATTAAATCCACACATTTAAATGTATGTTTATAGCTTTGATTCATATGACAATGGAAAATCTGGGAGTAAGAATCAGCCCAATAAATACATAGACCTGGAGGTGAACCGTGGGGAAAACTGGTGATGATGATGTGGTCAGGGTTGTGGTGAGCTTAGCTATTTTTAGTACGAGTTGTTTATCATTGGAGGTGCAGACAGGGGAATCTACAAAGGAGAGTGTCTAACAACCTCTACAAGCATGAAAGATAATTAACATGAACAAATTTGTGGTCATCTGTATATTATGAGAAGCTGTTGATTGCCCTTGCTGTTCCTAAAATGTAAACAAAATATTACTGGCTGAAGTATTGTGACCTGTGTCTGTGACAAAAAATACCAATCGATACATGCATTTGGTAAAAACACAAAAAAAATTGGTAAGTATGATCAACCTATTTGTCAAAAATCAATTATTCCATTCTCAGCGTTTTGTGTTGAACATAAGGTTTACTCCACTATCGTCATATTTCAATAATCTACCTCCTGCCTCCGCGTAAATGTACTGAAAGGCCATCTATACACCTGGGATTAAAGCTGGCCTGTTTATTTATGAGGATGGATAGTTGCTGAGTGGCAGCCGAGCTTTACAGAAAAACCAACAGGAATGCCCCTCACGTCATCCTTGGATGTTTTTCCTCATGTGGGCGAAAACTGAATGTCAGTCTTAAGCAATCATATGGTGTATTGGCAATGAGGGGCAGGGGATCACTTTGGTCCGTAGGTGGTACAATCATGGCAAATGTGGGCTTTGTTAATGCTGCATGAGTAACTGACAGGAAATTTTTTTATATTTTTCTGTTTCGTCTGTTCTTAGTAGCTACTGTCTATGATGTGTTGCTTTTTTGTTAATATACATTTGTTTTCAGTTAATGTACTCGGTAGTTTTACTAAGATTAGCAATATTTCATAATACTATCTTGTACGATTCAGTAAAACTATCGCTAAATGTTTTTATTTACTCATGTAAATGTACATAGCTACTATCCACCTCTGATTACAAGCTGAATGTATGTTTAATTAAACCTTTGTCATGTTTTAAAAAGTCAACATGGTTTTATCAGGTTTAACCATCATCATTTAAAGGTATAGGAGAGGATCTTTTCAATAGAAACATTTCAATGGAAAATCCCATAGAAAATGACAGCCAATCAAAAAAAACGGTGGTGAAATATAACTGGCTGTCAATGCGGGAATAAAATGTACGCGATGACGTATATCACTAATATCCCCACCCACCTGACCCGTACAGTCGCGCGCTCATGTTTGAAATTGCGCATGCGCAGATTGTTGTTTAGGAAGTAAAACGGGACGGACAAGACTCATCACTCACCATTGAAGAGAGGTCCCCCCCTGTACAGCAGCGAAAATGGAAGCTCTCAAGAAAAAAAACAGTGTTCAAAGTGTCAGACATGTTCTCAATTCTGTAATAAGTCCGATGCGGCCCCAGAGGCTGTGGTCCCGCAGATGTAAACAGACTGCATGTGCTGAGGACGTGCACGCTCCCGATATCAGGGATATCATACCGAGATGAGGTGGGGCATGCGCAGTGTTGCGAAAATGAGAATGAGCTGAAGATCCTCTCCTATGTCTTTAAGCCACATATGAGTTTACGAAATTCAGAATGGGTAACCTCTGGAATTATTTTGAATTACCTGCATCATCACATAAACCAATCTATGCTTTAAAGTCACAATTAGCTATATTTGACAATAAGCACTACAGGATCAATTCAACAGAAGATTTTTTATATTAAGATTTTTGTAATAGAAATCAATCTCAGAAATCAATCTTTTAAAAGCTTTCTGTCTCTGAAATATTGGGTGATTTTTTTTTACTTGTAATTGAGCTTTCGCCAAGCATGTTTTGCAAAGTGTGCTGTGATTAACACTAAGATGTCAGCTCTGCTTCCTCCATGTTAGACTCTTGTCAGTGCCCACTAATTTTCAGCAGATAATTCTGTTAGGATTTATTGTTTGTTTCTGACTGAATGTACTCAATAACTGCCTTAAGAGAAGTTTCCCTTAGTAGTTTTTCCAGGTTGTTTTTCACAATAACCTTTGCCTAAATTTAGCCATGCAATCACCAAACACTAGAATCTGTCAAGATGCTTGTCAGAGATGATCTTGGCCATTTACCTGACCTGCTTCCTTTGGTCTGCTGCAGGCCATTGTCATAAACCACAATAATTTAAGATCAAAGTAAATCTACTGTGGACCCAGAAGCAGATTTAAAATATTACATATCGCAATTACATTCAGTTTTCCCTGGTAAGAATAAGGAGCGTACTATGTGAAGTAGGATTGCTCAGTATGTTTATATCTGGAGTTAAAATACAATGGTAACCTAGTATTTTTCCTTGGATTAAATACAAACAAAATCACAAAATCATATATTTATATTTTATTTTCATATAAATATTCTGCTCATGTATTTTTTAAATATTTAAACATCAATCTTTACATTTGGTAAAATGTTACTTGTAACCTTCATGTAATATATAGATAGAGATTTTTTTCCGATATGGTATCAATCAAAAACATGAAATAACCACACAATTAAATATAAGTAGTTCTTTCAAGGGAGTTTGCAAAATATATATTTTGCTACTTTGACTATTTTAATATTTTTTACATCTCTTGTTTTCTGTATAACAACTAAGTTGCCATTAACCATTTTGATTTTAAAAAATCTATCCATTCTTGCAATGACTGTTAAAAGACTGTTTAATGCTTCCTTCTCCACTTAATGCATCTTTCAGCTCGATCATGCTTGCATTTTCTTTATATCACTCTGCAGAGCTGTCTAGGCCACAAGATTAATTTAGAATAATAAAATTAAATAAGCCGTGAGAAGATATCTCCATATTATTTTTTTTCCTGACGCATACACACATTGCATACTGTATGTGTAAACACAATGTGGGGGTGTGATCTGCTAGGGATCATGTTTCTTAAGTGTGTATGTATATTGTATAAAATCTTATCCGTAGCTACCACCTTTAGCTGTGCTTCATATAACTCTATGAAAAACCGTTACAACCACTATAACCACCAACTCTGAGCATGTATGAGTGAAAGGTTATGAATATATATATACTATATAGTGAGACATGAAGAAGGTAGAGCAAAGGAGAACCGTATGTCAAGACTGAGTTCCTCCCCAACCGGATTACGCTGTCTTCTGTACCTCTTCCTAAATATAAACTTTATCATAAAGGAAGGTTTTAAGCCTAGATTTGAAACTAGACGGGGTGTCTGCCTCACGGACTAAAGCTGAAAGGTGGTTCCACAGGAGAGGAGCCTGATAACTAAAAGATCTGCCTCCCATTCTGCTTTTAGAGATTCTTGGAACCACCAGTAAACCTGCAGTCTGAGAGCGAAGTGCTCTGTTAGGGACATAAGGAGTAATCAGATCTCTGATGTATAATGGAGCTTGATTAGTGAGGGCTTTATATGTCAAAAGAAGAATATTGAAATCTATTCTAAGTTTGACAGGGAGCCAATGAAGGGAAGCTAAAATTGTGGAGATATGATCTCTCTTTTTAGGTTTCATCAGGACGCTTGCTGCAGTGTTTTGGACCAACTGAAGATGTTTAACTGCATTTTGCAAACCTCCTGCTAATAAAGAGTTACAATAGTCCAGCCTTGAAGTAACAAAACCTTGAAGTAACAAAGCCTTGAAGTAATATTAAAAAAATACCTAAATCTTCTGTCTCTTTTCTGTGTTTCTACTGCAGTTTTTAGAAAACTACATCGTTCCTGGTCAGAAACAACCAATCAGAGCCAGGGTGAAGGTCTTCGCACTTTCAATCACATAAAAAAACAAAACACACAAAAAAAAAGAACAAAAAAAAAGGTCTGCTTATTCCTCTTTGCAAAATAGTTTGAAACATAGTGTGGATGGAAACTAGTTCTTGAATACAAATGCTTTTCCCTCGTTCTAAATGTTGTTTCGAAAAATGTGTAAATTAGTACTTAAAATTCCTTCAAAACTTAAAATGTATAGTTTCATGTTTAATTTATCCCTAAGAACAGTTTTGGCATTTCTCTCTGCAGTACTCTGTCGTCTTGCAAACTAAAAGAAAGTAATTTTAGTACTCACAATCGTAGTAATCATCATTCCGCACAGCTTTATAACACCCAAATACACTGTAAGATCCCCACCGGCATGGATGGCCTAAAGTTAGAAATCTCTACAGACACTGCACAGACTCTTGTGTGAATTATAGGCGCATAAATGCTAGAAACCTTATGTAATTAGGAAGGTGACAGATGGAGGAGAGTCGGCTGTAAATTACTTTGTAAATCTTACCGGTGCTGCCGTGCGGGGTGTGGGTGTTTAAGGTTGTTTGTCAAGGTTATTGCCTGATGACTCACTGTGGGGAGACAGCAAGAGGGGGCACAGCAGTTTGTCAGATGAACATTGTTAAACTATTTAAGCTCAGTCACAAATATTTCCGTTCAGCGGCGGATCAGATGGACTGATGGAGGCCTTGCGTTATGTCTTTAAGAGAATGGGGTTATAGGACGTCTGCCAAAATCCTCTGAGAGTTATACATGAGCCCCAATTAAAGCTGGTTGATATGAAATTACTGCTCCCTGTCCTCATGTATACAGTCAAATACTCTATGCCACACACTTAATATATTATCTTTAATGAATGCAAGAGGAATAGTGAAAAGGTGCAGATTTGCTAGCTTAACTGTCTTCACTGCTTTATCATCTCTACCTTCTTCTAGACAGTCTGCCGTGTTGAGATAGCAACCCACTCCGCAGATCTCCCCCCCACTTTGACCCTGTTCTAATATCCAGTCTTGGATTATTTCTCTCAATCAAAATAGTTTATGTAACGACAAGCCCAAGAGGATTATGACAACAAAACAGAAGAAAGATATTCTGCTTTTAGAAATCATTTCGGTGAACCAAGAAGATGGTGCCACACAGTCTATCATGTTGTATGTTGGGAAGAATACTGCCGGCGTGAAGAGCAGTTGGCTGAATGTTTCAAGGTTATTGCCAAGATTCAATCTGACATTGGCTAAGTATGTTTTGGCTGTTTTACAGGGCTGTAGCACCTGATCACCATGGCAGCTGCTTATGTCTTCATTACTTTGTCTTTATAAAAAATAATTTTTGAGGGTAAAATGGTATCATTTATTTTTTATATCCATACATGTTTTTATATTACACCTTGTCTTCATTTCCTCATCTTTCTTCATATCCAGTGTGGTTCTCCTGTGCTCATCGTGCATGTAAAGAAAACGAGAGCAAGTACCTGTCCATTACGGCGAGCACTACAGCCTGCAGCTGAAAATCTGCTTGTTCTTGTGCAGTAATTAGTGCCTGAAGGTTGCAGCATAAGCACATTCTGGTAATCCTGCCATGATGCTCCCGTGGGTTCACAGTGTAAAGAGTAGGACTGAATCCCAGTGGAGCAGATGGATGACGTGATGCGAAAAGGGGGGTTTGAAAGGGCCCCCCCCCCAATCATTACAAAGCCCGATTTCATGGCGCTAATGAGATCAGCAGTTTAAGCCCAAGGCTGGCTATTTGCTGAAGATCCAGTTCTGTCAAGGCTGCAAAGTTTGGAGGATTTCTTTTTTTTTTTTTATTGTTCAAGAAGAATTTTCAAGGACTTCTTACTCTGGGTTCTGAAAGGAATCTTTCAACCTCATCACGATTTGTGTAGACAGTAGTTTAACTACGTTCAAAGGAACGTAATTAAACTCACTAAATCTAATCCATCAACTGTTTTAGATTACTTTGTCCGCCATTATTCCTCCCCATAACAGAACTCCTATCCTTCCATCATTCCATCCATCCTTTCCATCCTTCTATGTAAGACATGATGACAAAAATGTATACATCCATGTTCAGTGCTGATTAACAAAACACAAACTAGTAGAAATAATAAGAAACAATTTTTTTGGTTGGTGAGAAAACGTATATTTTGAGGACAATTTAAGTATAAAACGGATCTGTGGATTAGCACAGAAGCGAATTACGAGAAAGAATGTATTGAGAATATTGAGTTTCCCTCAGTTGATAATCTTCAGACCTTTTAACATGGAATCATTATTCCTGTCTTTGCTGCTTTCCTATTTATTATTTTATTTTCACAGTGTAAAGAGTAGGAATCCCAGTGGAGCAGATGGATGACGTGATGCGAAAAGGGGGGTTTGAAAGCCCCCCCCCCCAAATCATTACAAAGCTCGATTTATATGCATGCAGCTCTGCTGCAACCCCAGAAGTTAGGTGTTGTTTCAGTGGTAAATAACTGCCTTTAAAATACTGCTTTGCTTCGTTCAAATCATTAAACTTATTACCGGGTTGCTCTTTAAGCACTGCAGCACCAAGAAGGAAGGGAGAGTCAAGCTGTTTTCTGCGACTAATTTCTTAAGAAATGACAGATTAACCCCATAGTGAAACAGAGAAAAAAATAATATCAAACTGCTGTGAAGACCAGGTCTAAGAAGTACAGAACCCTGTGCATTATTTGCACATTAAAAACAGCAGGGTTTAAAAAAAAAAAAAAAAGGATTTAAAGGGTTAGTATATATATATATATATATATATATATATATATATATATATATATATATATATATATATATATATATATATATATATATATATATATATATATATATATATATATATATATGTATATATATATATGTATATGTATATATATATATGTATAT
>JAVLVB010001067.1:282852-307361 GCA_032876305.1 Orestias chungarensis | reverse complement strand
TATATATATATATATATATATATATGTATATATATATATATGTATATATATATATATGTATATATATATATGTATATATATATATGTATATGTATATATATATATGTATATGTATATATATATATAGATTTCCTCTTTGTTTTGGTGCTTATATGCATACATCTCTGCTGCAACCCCAATATAGTATATTCCTTGTCCTTTAGTTTAGCTTTTTTTCATGGTGGGCACCCTTGATCCCTAATACCCATAACCTCTGCTAAAAGCAATACATGAACATTTCCTCTTGCACTTTTACCTTGCTGACTAAGGAAGTGCACATCTTTACCGTGTTGACATCTAGAGCCTAACAGGAGGAGCAGAGTCTGCAAAGATTGTTGACAGAGCACATTGTTTGGTTACAGGCACTTTTTCACTCTGGGGGGTTTATTGTAAGGAGATAGATGAACAGTGTGGTAGATGTATTACTTTGCAATTGGGGTGTGTGTGATGCAGTGTTGTTTAGCTTTCCAAACTGATATACAGCTAACGTGTCTGCAGAAACACAAGGAGCATAATAAAGTCTTGACTTCTAGACCTACTACTGCAAAATACGTGCTGATTTGTTTTCCTTTAGTCCTAATTAGAAAAGCAAATAAACTCATACTGGTATATGTTATATAAAAAAGGTGGGAAAGGGCTTGCAGCAAATGTGCAGCCTCTGACACCATCCACAAACCCAGTTAACCCCACCACATACCACCCTGCGTGGCGACGCCGTGCCATTGCAGCTCCCCCCTGGGAGAAACAAAGACCCCTTTGAGATCAGATACTGTGATCATATGGAGCAGAAGAAAACTGTTCCTCTCTGCTGGACATTGTGAACTGAACCACTCTTTTCTTGCTCAGCCATCCGGATTGGTTGTGCCTTTTGATCTCTTCTTCTCACGAACCTGTTGGTCTTAAATAGGAAATGAAGGTGGATGTCAATCCATATGTCAGGTGTTCCTGGAAATGTAATTGTGTATCAATGTAGATCTTTGTTCGACAGTTAAAGGTTTACGGTTAAATGCTGAGCCTTAAAAAAGCGCTTATTTCTTTGGGTGTTTATGCATTTTCAAACATCTTAACCACAAACCATACTGGATTTGGATTTTATAAGATATTGCATTTTTACTGTAAAAATGTCTCAAATAGGTGTTTTGTGGTGATATAAAGGTTAAAATTTCTCTTTGTTTCTTCAGACATATCCTTACCATATTTAGCACAGAAGGGGACATCCACATCCTGCAGTCTAGGTTTAAAAAAAAAAAGAATTATATTTGCCGAAAAACATCGGATGAGGTCACATCACAAATAATGAGTGACTTCCCTAAACTTCCATTACTCCTGATGGGTTTGGATGCTTAAGGCACAGAGTGCTGTTTATTTGACTGACAAGGTTCATACTCATCTAAGTGGACTAGCACTCACCTGCACTCCTGTCAGCCCACTGGCAACATGTCATATATTCACCATGTACATCATTTTTTTCTTGCAACATCAGTCCCCTGCCCTCAATCAGTCACTTGGTTCGCTTGTCAAGGCGTATTACAGACCTTAACCTCGTAAGGGGAAAAGAGAGCCTTCAATCCATAAAATTTAGTTTGTTGTTTGATGAAAAGGAACTGGAATTGCTTTCATTATCTGAATAATTTTTCTGATTAGTATTTGGTTTTCTAGAGTAATACTAGCAACTGTGTGGGATTTGATCTTAATCATAAAAATAAACTTCTCCTACGGTTGTGCAAACCTACTTCTAAACCGAACATCCAAAAGTGCAGCTTACGCTCTAGCCTACTCTCGCTAGGTTAAGTAAGAGTTTTAAAACTGCTGTTACATGGCTTTAACTGTGACGAAAGCTGAAATGAGAGGATGTTTGCTGTTACCACCAACATGATTGTCACAGAAGTGGACCACAACGAGTTTTCTTTAGGAGCTGTGCTTTTTCAGGGAAATAAGGCTTTTACCGCAGCATACTTATGCGTGTTCACTGAGGACTCTTGGCATGATTATAGTTTATGAAGTAAAGCAACTGGTTTGGTTCATTATTCCTTCAGCTGTATTAACATCTAAGTATTGAGATTTCTGGGTTGTAGTAGCTGATTACTGTACACACAGATGGTGACTCTACAACTCAAACAATTCATATGTTTGTTTCACTTAGAACTGTCATCTTTTTTCCTCTAAATAGAGGTCACATGTATTTTTTCTTTTTTAACAATAATAATAAAACAATAGTTTTATTCCAAATTGTTGCACTTGTGGTGAGTTGCCTCCTCGCACTGCGCTGCTTCATGTGTTAATCTTAAATCAGCCAAATTAGGCCCCAGTCTAACTCTGTGTGTGCTACTATTATAAGACGATCATGGAAGACAAACCGTCTGAATACACAGAAATGACGCTTATGTTACTTTTTCAAAGTTTTCAAACTCTAAAGTGCTCAAAAGCCTGCAAGTGTCTTAGTTTAGATGATATTAAACAGGAACTTTGGATTCTATTATTTCTAACTTTAATAAATGCTAATGCACTTGATTAAATTAAATTATTTTGAATAACACTAAGTCACAACAAATCATGTTTCAATGGAAAAATCCGGTATATCGATTCTAAGTGATTCTAGTTATGAATGCATCACGCTAAGTTTATAATATTTATTAGTTTTCAATCGAAGGAAAACCAGCATCAAGTTATTTACTCTGCTTTAAACAAAAGTAGTAAAAAGCCAAAAGTACAAAAGTAAACAAAAGCCTTAAACAAAAGTATTGCAACTTAAATATTTTTATATTAAGTGTCAATAATTACTGTTAATAGTATGATCTTACTGTGAATGTTGAGAATAATAATAATTCCCGCTTATAAAATGAATGAACTTGAAAGCGGCGATATGTTGAACGCTGCAGGAGAAAAAATGCACTTCCTGTTCAGAGCCACCTGTGATCTATCAACCACTTCCTCCAAATCTCAGAGGTAAAGAACGTATCCAGCAAGCCATCTTTTTACATCTGAAGCTTATCTTTAGCCTGTGGTTGAAGATTGCAGGTCTCATATGTCGCTAATGCACATTTAGTTGCTGGGGAGCTTTTCCATTACACTTGAAACTTAGCAAACTCATATCAGTGCTCTACCTCCTTCTACCCATCCAGTCCTGCATATCTTTAGTCCATGCTCGATTAATTCTCATCCAGCTTGGAGAAACACTTGATGAACACATTGCCCAACAATTTTCCATTTGTTATTTCTTGTTACTATACAAATTTGTTTTCTGTCTAGAATTTCCCTACTGGGGTCATTTGGAGTTTCTTCACACTTTTTTTTTTCATGCCTTCTGACGTCTAGCATATTGTTATCTATACATTATGTAAGCTGTGTGGGTGAGAGCTAAGGACAAATTTAAGACTCTGTTACCTAGAAGGCTCAGTGCTATCTTTACATTGTGCGTGTTTTGCGAGAAGTTGCCCACCTTCATTCAAACAGGCGTGCTATGAGTAAGAAAGCCTCGTGTAGAGCGGCGCTCATGGATACCACTGTTGCTATGAAACTGTCAAAACGCGTTTGAAGCACAGACCTGTTCTGATAGAAGTTAGAAAATTCTTAACACCTGGCTGATATGTGCTGAAATTAGGCGAAACCCATTGCTATCAGTGTCCTCCAAATCTCAACGATTCAAGGAATTTTATTTGTCATCACATCACATGTGGTACATGAGGTGGGACGAAATTCTAATCCCCCGGTCCAGTTTACACCCTGATAGCAATTTTAAATAATATAATAAAATATAAAGAACTATACGAGAAATAGGATTTGACTACACATCTGTTGGAACAAGAAGCTTTGACACGACACGTTCTGCTCAGCTGTATCAGGTACTAGCAAGGTACTAGCAAGGTGGACCTAAGTATGTGTGCGTGTGCCTTCAGAACTGCATTGATCCTTTGTTGCATAGATTCAACAAGGTAGTGGAAACATTCCTAATAAAGTTTGGATGCAGTTGCTGCAGATTTGTTGGCTGCACATCCATGATGTGAATCTCCCGTTCCACCACATCCGAAAGGTGCTCTATTGGATTGAGATCTGGTGACTGTGGAGGCCATTCGAGTATAGTGAACTCATTGTCATGTTCAAGAAACCAGTTGATTTGAGCTTTATGCCATGGTGCGTAATCCTGCTGGAAGTAGCCATCAGAAGATGGGTACACTGTGGTCATAAAGGGATGGACATGGTGTTGCAACGATGCTCAATTGGTACAAAGGGCCCAAAGAGTGTCAAGAAAATATCACCCACACCATTACACCACCACCACCAGCCTGAATCGTTGATACAAGGCTAGAGGAATCCATGCTTTCATGTTGTTGACGGCAAATTCTGACCCTACCGTCCAAATGTGGCAGCAGAAATCGAGCGTCATCAGACCAGGCAACGTTTTTCCATTGTTCTTTGTCCAACTTCGGCCTGTGCGAATTTTGGCATCAGTTTCCTGTTCTTAGCTGACAGGAGTGGCATCCGGTGTGGTATTCTACGTCTCAAGCCCATCTGCCTCATGTTCTACATGTTGTACGTTCAGAGATGCTCTGCTAGATACATTGGTTGTAATGAGCGGTCATTTGAGTTACTGTTGCATTTCTATCAGCTCAAACCAGTCGGACCATTCTCCTCTGATATCTGGCACCAACAACACCTTTTCGCCCACATAACTATCGCTCACTGGATATTTTTATTTTTCTGACCATTCTCTGTAAACCCTAGAGATGGTGGTGTGTGAAAATCCCAGTAGATTATCAGTTTATGAAATACTCAAAGTAACTTAAATCACCTTTATCCCCCATTTTGATGCTCTGTTTGAACTGCAGCAGATGTGTGGACTATGTCTACATGCCTAAATGTATTGGGTTGCTGCTATGTGATCGGCTGATTAGAAATTTGTGTTAACAAGCAGTTGAATATATATATATATATATATATATATATATATATATATATATATATATATATATATATATATATATATAGTAGTCTTTTTAACACTACGTATGTCTAACATGAAATGAACATTCCTTACCAAACTGTAGATTCCTGTATTGCCAAAATATTTACACACTGCAGAGTGTGTCATAAAAAACCCTCACTAATAAAAGAAATGGGCTGGATTGTAGAGGATTATGTTAATGGGGAATATCTCACTAAAACAGTAAAAGTGACACCACAGTACATCTCTGAAATAAGCTGTCACATGGAATATCCAACCAGCAGATCAGCAACACTATTCAGCTCATCCTGCTCACTTGTTGGTTGGCAAGTCAGGCATACTGGACTACAGACAGCAGCAGTATAAATCTTCCGCTGCTGTCATACAAAATGATACAGGGAAATAACACAAGTCTGAATAAAACCATTCTGCTCTCTGTTTGAATTTACCGAGGTAGTAAAAGTAAGATTTTCTCTGCTGTGCCCCACACTCCAGATTATTGTGTTGTCCTGTAGGAAATGTAGCTTTAGGTTGTGTCAATAGTGAGTACATGTTTTCTGTTTTACACATCATAAATGCGTACTCTTTATAAAAAAGAGAAAGGAGTCAATAAACCAGGGTTCTTTAGGTTTTTGTTGTCCACAGAGATAAGAAGTGTCATAGTGGCCTCAGTTTGGTGTGGCACCACAGGCTATAGTGGTATTAAATTTGCGTCTTTGTTTTGAGGTAGGTCAAACAACTGGGTGAACAATAGGATAATCTCTCCCATTATAGTAGTGCCTGAAAAAAAAAGACAGTAGTGCCTGAGATTGCTTGACCTTAATTTGAGTTTCAGCTATTCAAAGCTACTTTCACTTCAGTCTTGTCTATTAACTAGAATATTGTATGTTGGCACGTTTTGCAGTGCAGCCTAAAAAACAGCCTGCTAAGTTGTTTTGAGATGTAAAATAAATGAAATCTAAATCATTTATTTCTAACATTTACATTTTTTGTTTGACATGTCCTGTGTAATTACATTTAGAAACAAACAAAGGCAAGCAAAGACCGACTGGAGCCTAAATTTCTAACAATTTATTTTAATCTATTATTATTACACTTTTATTCTTTATATGTGGGTTCAGGTCTGATGTCAGCATAGCTGCTTTTCGGGTCATGAACGAGTTGTGTTTGGCACAAAAAGCAATATCATACATAGAAAAAATAAGCAACATACCCACAGTGAATTACGGTAGGTCATTTTCTTGTAAAGTGCCTTGAGACATGTGCTGTAAATTGGTGCTATATAAATAACCTGATTCTTGATTCGCATTAGTGATCATAGGATTACATTTGCACGTAAAACTGTAATATTATTGATGTGGATCAAATTATAAAATATTAAAATATCAGTGGGCTTTGACACAAAACCTTTAATTGTCTGCTGGAGAGGTAAAAAATGAGAAATATTTGTTTTAATGTAAAATATCACCAAAGATCTTGTGTTGTAACAGCAGTTTCTCCTTTGATTTTGTATCCTGTCTGCGTTCTTTCCGGGTACGACTTTCAAACGCAATCTGAAAACTCTTAATTGGTAACTTTAAAAATAAGATCTTTAAAGAAGGCATATTCATAAAGAGTACAGTTGCTTTTTGTGTGTCTTTACAATGGACATCTCACATAGAAATGTAAGAAAATCCTCAGATGGTTAAGGTTAAGTTAGTGCAGCTTCTTGCAATTTACAAAACAGAAAACAATCCAATGTTGAAAATTTAGTAAACTCTGTGCTATTTCTCCTACTGAAGTGACTCTACATTCACTTGTTCTTTTTCTTTTTTTGAAGAGGTTTGACTGATTCTAAATTTACCCACACTGAAAAAACTGAAATATACACACACAAAAAAAAGTGTTTATGTGGATAATTTATTGAGAACATTGATTCTCCCTTGGGCTTCCATTAGAGCTTTGGCAAATAAAGGAAGTGTTGGGCTTTTCACGGCTGTGTGCACACGCAGCCCTTTCTCCGGAGCCAAACCAGCTCTTTCCATTTTCACGGGTGGATTCCCCACTAGACAGTGATCTTTCCTGGAGCTTTGAGAACAATCAAGTAAGGTTAAAGTAGTTTCTGAAGTGCACTTTCCTCAGCCTTAGGTGTTTAAAATAACTCTAGGGTCTTATTTCTTTTCACAAAACCTGTCAGTCATTGGGTTCTCGTCTCAAGGCTGTGTAGCAAGGTATTCATGTGTTTTTAGATGATTTTAGGAACTGTTGCAAATAAAAATAATCAGAGTGATTTTTTTTTAACACTACAGCTTAATTTGGATCAATATTGTTTTCAATTGTTATAAGTGGTAATAGCTTCTGGTATCCCTGTGTAAGAATTGTATGGTATCCTTTAGTAACTGTATTTTTCCGCCATGGTGACTAAAAGAAATACTTTAATTTATAGCAAAGGTAGCCCAGTTTTCATTAGACTAGCTGAATGGGACAGAGGATGAGTGAATTTGGAAAATAAGGTCCCTTTTGGTCTCCTCTTAATACAAGGATAGGCTAGGCTCTTAAAAGTGTGAGAATTGATTTTTCTTTTAAAAGTATGGAAAAATGTTTGCGATATCCTCAATTTTTCTCATCTCATTTTCTAAAACATATATCTTGATTCTATCAAAGTCGTCTACAGCAAATGTATTTTTTTTAAAAGGCTGTAGAAATATTATTGTATGTTTAAATACTTACGATTGTTTTGTTTAGTTTGTATTGGCTAAAGGATTTAGAACTTTAAAACTGAAAAACTGCTTCTACCTTTGCGCCAGCTTTTAACATTGCAAGAATGATACTTTTTATAGTTGGTGGTAACACGATAAGGAGCACTGAATTGTCTTCATGTATTTGAAATTCCTGTAAGAGGTGTAAAAATGCAAAAGGAACATCTTTATTGGATAATGTCCCTTCTAACTTCAGATTGATTCTTCTGTCCTGACAGATTATTATAAAAGGTCTGAGAGATATTACTGTTCAGTGATAATGAAAAAGGAACCAAAATTCAGAGGCAGTAATGAAGACCGATAGGAAACATCTCCGTCTGATAAAAGACATTCTTTTTGTTCCCTTCTTGGCCACATTTACCTCTCTTTTAATATCTGAAGCAGGTATTAGGGGAACCATACGGTTTTAAAGAAGGGATTTGTTTGAATCATACAGACTCAAAGTAGTATTTATTTTTTTGTCACAACAGTTAGGGGTCGACGAAAATGTTACATTTCTGACACAGACACACAAACAAAGCTCATAGGGCTAAAACATTAGCCCTAAGATGGGATATTCATGTACGTTTTCATAGACATACAGGCTGCAGAGACTACCCCTGCTTTGCTTTAATGAGAAAATAAAGCACAGGGCTGAAAGGACAGGGAGAGATTTAGCCTTGAGTAATTTACACAGACAACAACTTGCTAAAGCAGTTGGACCTTTAAAATCGGTGTAATAATGTTGATGTGCAATGTTAGTTTTCATGTTGCCTGTTGGCCAAAAATCCAAAATTTCATCCCATCTGAATATACCAACATCTTTCTCATGTCCACTATCCCCAAAAAAATACTTTTGTACTGTTTGACAAACATCTGAGCCATCGCTCTCTTTGCAGCTCCTCCAGACTTACCATGTGTATTTTTTAATACTTCTCTTAATAAAGCTCTCCTTGTCAATTTGCATGGACAGCCATGCCTATGTGGGTATACAGCTGTGAAAGATTCCCTTTATTTGCTTTATAACATGATTATAATATGTTTTTAACCTAATCAAGCCTGAAACAGTTTCTTGGTAGTAACATATCTTCTTATTTCCTGTGTTTCTCTAAAAAAGATATCAATAATCACCTATGTTTTTATTAAGGATAAGCTACACATTGGTGATTTATGTACAGCATGTATTGTATCAGCTTGTTGACAAAATGAGAAACTGGTCAGGGGTTGTTAATACTTTCTAAGGCACTGTTATTGACAATGGGGAATTGCTTTTAGCAGTACCTCTTCAAATGCTTTAAGTATGTTTATCTCAAGTTTTGATGTTCTTAAATGTAATGCATAAATGTGGAACACTAGAAGCGTAAAGGCACAACATTTTTGCCTGGTAAACTATAGCACATCCGGTTGCGTTTCCACTTAACAACAGCAATTTCTGTATGTGTGAGCAAATCGTTGCCAGCATCTCCAGTATGCATGTCTGCTAGACTGCGTCATGGCTGTGAGCTAAAACTAGATGTAGTTATGCGGTACGCTCTAAGAATCTGCAGCACAGTGTTAGTGTGTGAGAAAAAAAAATTCATGTCTCTGGGGCTGAAAATTATAAATTATACATGACAGTAAATTACAGGCTGAATTAGCCATGCTTAGTCATTTTTACAAAGGCTTTTTCTACACTGGGGGAGACTGAGGCAGCACATCAGAGCTCAAACTGTGCAAAAAAGCCCAGAAATAAATAAATATCAACCATTGTTTTTATGATAATCCATGGAAATGAGACCCATTGTGTTGCTTATTTTGTTTTAGGGATATTTGTCACACTTTTACTTTAAGCTGTAGAGTTGGCACACAATTCCAACTTTACTTAAATAATTTGCTGGCAAAAATGAATCCAGTTACTGGATAATGTGTGTTTTTGTTATTTTTTCCCCAACATTTTACACAGAGCACTGTAATCTGATGGGACCTTAGTTTACGCACAGGGAGCTGAGAGAAGTGACAGAAAAGCTATTAGGATTAAACTGGCAGGGAAATCCATCAGTGGTAGGCTGGATGACTCAGAAAACATTTATTTCTGTGCGCTTGAGGCAAGAATCACTTAGGCACAGATGTCACAAACACCTCTGCAATAAATCACCATCTATAAAGACACTTTCAATGGGCACGGTACATCTGTTCTAGAATCCCTGTATGTCGGCTTAAATTAAAAAAACTTTTCTGTATGAAGACACCTCCATTTTTGCAAGATTCCACATTTAGCCAGAATGTTACTTGAGGGGCACCAGATAGAAAAGTTACCTCAACTGTTGCCTATTGTTGCACCTTTTGGTGGTGGACAGGGATCTGCAATGACCCTGACTGGTCTCATATTCGGCAAATTGTCACGTCTGGAACAGTTTTTAAACCATTATTTCAGAACTTCAACTACCCTAACTCATCTCTTATATCAGACTACACAGGTCGGTCTTCATTCTTAATGTGTTTCAGACACGCATGGCGTCTCATAACAACATTAAAGCTTCACAACTGCTCTCTCTAGGATGATTTTTGATGTACTAACCACTGCAGATTTGAAAGCACCAAAAGAGACATAATTCTGAAGATCATCTGACCCAATTGTCTGCCTTCCAACTACCTAAAAGCCACGAATTACCAGAGTTGCTTAGTTTTCTTGGGTCTAACAAACAAACTACTGCAGCCTATTCTATTGCAATCACCAAGACGTGCCATGATTAAGAAATAAGTTTGATTATGCCACACCTGTCAGCAGACATAATGATATACCATGATTAGTGTAATTTTTATCCCTGTCATACGCTGTTCTCTCTAGCAAAAATTTGTGGACCTTGTGAGTATTTCTGACATCTTATTGGACAAATGCAATTAAAGTACATTAAACAGTACCAATGCAAGTTAAACCAGGTGAGCTAGTCATTATGAGCTGCATCAGCACATAGGCCCATAAACAATGGAAGATTGAAAAACATATTTTTTATGTATGCAAATTGTACTTCTTTATTTTTTACAAAAGAAAATCAGAAATTACCTCACAGAAAGATAGCATAAACATTAAAAGATAATATTTACCATGGGTAAACAGAGAAACAAGCATAATTATATAGTATAATAATAATAATAATATATTACTAGTATAGTATATAGGATAGTAAAAAAAAAAATGGCATGCAAGTATATTAATACAGTTGAGCTGCAGGGTGTAAAAATTTAAGATGCTTCGAGTAAAATATTTTGATTACTCCTGTGATGTTCTATCACTATCCATTAAATGTTTTATGTGTCCCTCTTCTGCTGAGGTCTGCAGATTATAACTCTCTTTAACAGCTGCTGCTGAGCTAATGTGACGGCAAAATTCAAGCGTGCGCTGATTGGTTGGTTCCAAACTGCAAGGGGGGGATTCTTTGGTTACATGAGCAGATCCCCCCAGTTCCCACCCCCACACACACACAAACCTTCCACACACACACAATATGTTTGTGCTGGTGTTCGGACGAATACACTCTGATGCCCTCAGTGCAGCGCTATTACTCAGCCATGACATAAACCATCAATCCTTCATCCTTGCAACTGTTACCTTAAGCCTACTGAGTAGGGATAGAGCACACCTGTGATGTCTGGTGCTCTCTTGTGCTATTCACCACTAACACGACAAGATGATATGGGTTGAATGTGTGTGTTCTGGATGACTCCTGACTTTTTGTCTACCCTTAGTATTTATCTATAACATCTCTTGTAGATCTGAGACTTGTACTGTCAAACTTAATCGCCTATCATTGGAAAAAAAACGAAACTTATTGATTCTGATACTGCTTCCAATCACTCACCAAGCATGCCATATGCTGTATGCAAAAACTGTTTTATTTAAACGTTAACTGACTTCAAGCACACTGATTCTTTAAGAAAAGCAAAAGAGCAAGGTGTATAATAAAACACAAAAGGTAATTAAAACTCACTTCTTACTGTGCTCTACAAACACAAACAACATAGTCTACATACACAAATAAAATTGTAAATAAGTGCTCTACATGAGTTTTCAATAAATGGCCTTAAATGCAGAATTAAGTGAAGTGAAGGATCCAAAAACCTCTCTCCTAAGATCCTTACCCTGAATATATTGTTGGGCAATGTCTTTTCTGTTCAGATTGTCCAGCCACTCTCGGTGGACGTTGCACAGTGGACTCTAAAAAATGATTTACTATGTTTTTAAGACTAGATAACAAGCTAACAGACTCTTGGAGTCAATCTAACAGAGGTTCCTATAAAAACAACACAATTGTGCTAAACGCTAACAGTGATTCACCTTAAATTAAACACATTATGCCAGTCTAAATGATTGTATATTACCATGTCCAGTTCAGTTATTATAATTCATGATATCTGACTGCGTATTAGTAACTAAACTTACAGTTCAAAGTTTAAAGTGCTTATGTTAGCAGTTTCGCTAGCATTAGCAGTTTCGCTAGCGTTAGCATGCTAAGCACCACTACAGTGATATTTGCCTGACTGGGCAGTTCGTTGTTCTCAGAATTCAAACTGTAACAACTTAAAACCTTAAGCTTAGCATAACCACAGATTCAAGTACACATTTCTAAAAGACCCCCAACAACTCTAGAAGTTTACAATGGCCTATTTGATATCTAATAAATAAATAATTAAAGGTTGATTCCCCCCTCCCTTGTCAAATTGGCACCTCTCTTCCTCTATTATACGATTTTACTTCCACGGAGACATTACTTTGAACAGACTACAAAAAAAATTGCAAGGCGATATGATAACTTAAGGCACAGTTTACTTACAAATGTTGCTTTTTGAAAAAAGGATGCAATAGTTTTCTGCCTTTTAGGTTTGGCTGGCCTCATCATGCAGCCGTGTTGGTAGGTTTTGGGGAGCTTGGAGCTGTCCCATTGATGCCTGTAATACTCGTTCTGGGTAACTATGGCAAAGACAACGACGCAGCCTGCCCAGTTGTGATGGGTCAGACAACACAGACGCGTCGGCGCATGTATCAAGCCCATAGACCCGTGTCGGTGCTTGTATTGATTTCAGCAAGTCACGTGACAGATACAGCGACTGTTTCCAAATGAACCTGAAGCGCCAAACTGTGTTTATAAGGAAGGGAATCTCTCAATGGGAGGCATTCTGGATCTTTTTCGGTACAGCGTCAACTATGGAGCAGCCTCAAGGCAAACGAAAGATTTCCGCAGTGCGAGAACCATTTTGATCTTACATCGGAAAATAAGGGAATTGTTTTCATTTCGTTCTTTCATCCGTTTTTTTCAGTTTCTACGTGATCTATCTGAATCCAAATTCAGCTGAAATTGACTCTTAGTTGAAACAAAATTTCAGACTAAATTTCAAAACGTTGAAAAAACGTATTTTTTTAAATAAAAATTTGTGAAGAAATACCTCAGTCCACAAGCATCCTTATTCAAACACATTCACTTAAATTTTCACTTTATGGTTCATGTTCACATTATTTATTGACCGTATCTGAGAATATCACATATTTCCAATTTAACTTAGGTTATGAAATAATGCAATATATAATATACAATAACATACAATGACTTAAATGTTATTGTTTACACTGGTTCCTCAAATCAGTCGATCTACGTTTCCTGTAGGGATTTTTAATGTCCAGCAGGTGTCAGTATTCCGTGACACAGTATCAATACAGTTTTGCTGTGTCGAAACGCTTCATGACGCCTCATCTACCCATCACTACTGTCCAGCTCAACAACTGAGTTGTTCCAAATCCTGCACTAACATGCAATAAATACAAATTGTGAATTCATGTTTTGATTTTCCCGTGAAGTTTGCCTTAACAAAAGAAAGGAAGCAGACTTTTATTTTTTTATAAAAGGGATGGGGACGGATTGAAGGGCATTCAAATCTGGGTGTGTCAAAAAACCCCTGACACACCCTCTATCTGCGCCCCAGCACGGAGGAGGCCCATGAAAGCTCTTCAAATCATCTCCTTTAACCTTTACCAAATCTCTTAAAGATGTTTTTCGCTTGCAAACTCTAGAGAGAGTAGATATAGGGCTCATATTGGGGACAGTGATGGAACAGCAAGCTGTGAAAAACAATATATGTGCCAAATGAGTCACTCAACTAGATTGTTTGTCAACTACAAAAAGCTGAAGAGATTTCACTTTTGATTGTTGTTGATTCTGTTTCTAAAAGTTATCACTGAAATTCTATATGTCTAAATAGTAGTCTTTTATATGTGCTGCTGGTGGAGGAATTTGAAGAACAGATTTATTGTTCTATTCTATGTTTGTAAATTTCTAATATATTTTACTTGATTGATTGTTGTTCGTATCAATGTTATTGTTTATACAGTCTTATTCAAAACAAAAACCTCAAATTGCTCATACTGTTAAATCTTGCTCTACCTAAACACTTTTGGGGATGCAGAATCTGCAACATTTTCTTTTTAAATCCCTCCAATGTGAAGTAAATTGGCACTACATTAATGTACTGAATTGAATCAAATCAACCCATCCATACATCCATACATCTCACACAGCTGTACTGCATTGCACCATTTGCAGCAATGATAGATACTGTAATATAACAAGGTAATGGCCAACGTAGCCAAAGATGCCACATTTTGGATTTACATTAATTGTATTTGCCCAGTTCTTGCCTAATGGCCGCTGGAGGAAGGCTGCAGCCCCTCCCCCACCCGTTGTAGACAATGGATGGATAGTTTTTTGTTCCAAATGGCATGATTAGTGTTAGCTGCAGTTTTAACCTCAAACCACAGCCATGTCCTTCACTCTATCGTTCTAATCCTGACTGGCTATTTTCTGGGTGCAGCCTGTATGTTCTTCCCTTGCATGTGTACGGTTTTCTCTGGGTACCCTGGTTTTGTTCTGCAGGTTTGGGCATTTATTTTTGACTTTATATTTGTTTAAAGCAACACTAAAGAAGTTTTAGTTTTGGTTTATTTTTGCACCCAGTGTGGACAATAGTGGTAGTGTCTAGCCTGAAGGTAGACTGCATTTCAAATGAGGACATAGTGTCGTAAAATCCTGATCCCCAGGTTGCCTGCTTTTGGATGTAAGTAAATTTCTGTTTCCAGTGGCTGTGTGAAGGATGAATAGCAATGAGCTATCAAATTACTTTATGAAGGTTGAAAAGTTACTTAGTCTTGCTTCAAAATCATAGTGTAAGAGGGCTGTATATTAATTGTAGGTGGTTATTATTTAATTTTTTGTATGAGCAGAAACAACGTTGAGATTGGAACTTTAGATGCTCAATTAGGATCCTGAATCACTCTGACATTAAACAAGGAATTCTCTCAATCTCATGGGGCAAAACAAAGGAATCTGCTCATGAAACCAAAGAATCCCCTTAGGACATAAAGTACCTGTAGCCTTAGACGCACTCGAGCCCAGTCAAAGGCATCATGTTTCTGCCTCTCGCTATAAAGTGAAATAATCTTTTATTAATGGTCTGGGCTGCTGTATCGACATAGAGACAGTTTTAATGATTAATCTCAAAGGAAAGTGCCTATTGTGAGCTTTGAAATGTTTGAGTACCGATGTGCGTCTTTTTTCAATGTAGATGGATGTTAGACTGATCTTTGTAAGTTTGAAAGATCAGAACTCAGGGTTTTACCGTATTGGTTTAATAGTAAGCACATTAAAATATTTATCAGAACATATAAACTGTGGTAAAGACACATTTATTATACTTGTATCTTCAGTAATAAGTTGCTTGTTTTTTTACATTTAGTTAAATATATTTAAAAACAATATCTTTAGAACATATAGTTTAAAACAAAAGACTGCGACTATAAATGAACAAAAATCTAAAGGTTCTCTCCATCTAAATCCCTTTTTTGACTTAACTCATCAAACGTCATGTTAAAGGAAGGTTAATCATGACAGGGTCAAAAGTGAAATCGTAAAATGTACAAATAAGGCAGCTAATCATGTAATTTTATGGAAAACGGCTAATAAACACTTGGAGAAGCAACCTTCAATTTTCTTTTTAAAATTACAAATCAGCAGCTTTTTATACTTTCTGTTATTCATTTGCTTTACTTGAGTGTGGGTTGGTGTGAGGAAGGGGTATAGTTTAGAACTAACCCTTAGGAAACATACGGGCATGGGGTACGAGGTGGGAAAAATATGTTACATTTTTTGGGTCTTTATGCCTTCATCCAATATTTTTTTCCAACTATTTGGGTAAGTTTTTATTATTCCTTTTAATGAAGGAGAAAATAACAGAACAGTGTGTCGAACCTGATTTGTTTTTTCTCTTTAAAAACTTTTGATGTTGGTCAAAATGCAAATTACTGTTTTTGTAAAACTGCTGAGTCTCCCGGTTCCATGAAACAACAATTTAAACGGGGAAGTGTTCATTACAATTAATTAGAATTATCAGGACATCCTTTCTCTTCTGCAATCACTTTAACATAGTAATTAGAGAGAATGGTGGAGACTATTGCAGCTGGGCTGTTGAGGACCCAACGGGAGCCAGAGTAGGGGAGGGGTGGAAGCTGGAGGGTTTATAGGAGCGATGCTGAATACTAAACAAAGCTGTGTCTTCCTTTGTAACAAAAGAACAGATGCTTTCTCTGACTCAGTATGTTGCAGAATTCCTTGAATGTGACAAGATTTCTTGCTATATAGGATTCACAAATTTTGTATTCTATAATTTAAAACTGATCCACATCTGGATTTTAAATACCATATAAACAGTTTGGAAGAAAAATGTATTCGGAAACGTATCAGGTGGATTTCGCTAGAAGGCCCTGACTTACCTTTTCTGTCCTGTGCCGTAAAGCGAGTGCTTTTTTTAATAGCAATTTATAAAATACAAAAAGCTCTATTTTGAAATAGGAAATTACTCGTATACGCTTCCTGTACACATAAATATTGATAAAAAATTTGTTGACTTTCACTTAAATGTATGCATATGTATAATGTAGATTCAACCTTTTAGTTTGGGACTCCGTTTTGTCTAATTGTTTTTTTATTTTTTATTTTTTTTATATCTTAAATATGTTTCAAATTGCTTACCAAAACAATTTAAAGTTTTCTTTTGAAACATCAGGTTCTGCACCAAGAACTATATGTAAAAGCATCAACTGTGTTAAGAAAAACTATGTAATATATTATAAATATTGTGCAGTTCTGCTACTAAGAAGGTTTGCTCCTCAGTTATTTAGGTCTGGTCAGTTAGCAGGCATGTCATCTCTCTTAGGGGTATTACATTGGAGTAAGAGTCTTGAAGTGACAGCAGCGAGCAACCATGAAGCCCGAGGATTGCGCTACAGAAAGGTCAGCCACCTCAGGTTGCGTCGCTCCAGTCAGCTTTTGTCACATATAGTCAGACTTGTTAAACCGCATTCCCGGTATTGACAGGCCTTTGTCCTAATGAAGTGCCTGTTATCTGCAGCATGAGTTACAGCAGGGAGGAAAGTGCTGCCTGGGGCATTTTAGTCGGCCATCATTTTAAACTAACACAGTGTGTGACAAGGAGGATCCAGATAGACAGACGGACAAACTTGGATAGACAGACAGAGAGACAAGGATAGACAGATTTCCTAATGTTTTATTCTTTAGATAATTCAATTTGCTCTGTTGTAGGAATCACTCCCGAAGCAAACTTTTATTCAGAACACTTGTTAAATAGTGACTCCTTATTGTTTAGCTTGTTCAAAAATGTTAATCTAAAAGAGTCTCTGCCTAAAGAGACTCTGTTGAATAACAGTCTCATCAAGAGGTTGCATAGGGTTGTTCATAATTTTCCTGGTCATTCTTCGCGCCATCATCACTACTGGTTCCACAGTCGTGCCCAGAACAGAACCGGCTTTCTTCGTCGGGTTCTTGAGCCTTTTTAAGTCCTTTACTCTGATGCTGCTGCCTCAACAGATAATGGCAGAAGAGATTAATCTATCAAAAATAGATTAATATGGATCTGTAGCATCCTGCTGGAAACTGTGATGGACGTTGGCTTCCTTAAAAAAGTACGGTCTGCTCTGTGCCTTCTTGTAAACGACTTCACGGTTAAATATCCTGTTTAGTCTGTTGTCGAGATGAACACAAATGTATTTATACTCCTCCACCATCCCCAGAATAAATTGTGCTTGTTAAGTTAAGAAAGACCAAATATTTTTTAGCACAATACATTTGGACTTATCTTACACTTTTCGTGAGATAAGTTTGTATGTTTGCAATGGTTCTGTTTGTGGAAATATTTCTACAGAAAAATAAAGAAATAGAAGAGCGGCTTTATTGTTTTATGTTCCTAGCCTGATTATTTTGAACATCAATCTGTACCTGTTGGTGTAACCTTTGTTTTTCCTGTCATCTTTTACAGCGGGATGCAAAAGGACAGTATCTGTTTGACCTCATCTGCCACCACCTAAACCTACTGGAGAAAGACTATTTTGGCATCAGATATGTGGATCCAGACAAGCAGCGGGTGAGCGTAGCCTTTTTATAATGTGTTTTATACTTAACAGGAGGCTTTCCATGTCCAGAAAATCAGATGCAGGAAGAATATGCTTTTGATAAATTATGCGTGGTTGACAACCTAATAAACATTGTTTTTAACTAATATATTTAGGAGATCGATTGTTTTCAAACTGCGGTACGAGAATCAATGCAAGCAATTTCATTTTGAGGTACTTGTAAATCGCTGTAGAGCTAACAACATCACCACTAAGCACAAGATGGGTCCGGAATCTTAGATTGATGTCAAATGACATGAAACTTAACCATGTTCCAGGTTTGTATTTGAAAGCAGCTATTTTCATTGAACACACAATTGGAAAGGGTTTTATTAGACAAAAACTGTTACAATAAACAATTATTATCACAAAGCTTTTCATACACGGCAGTTATTTCAGAGTGAGATAGCCAACTTCTCAAGTGGGAAAATTGTACATTTTAACTTTTGAGTTAAAAGGAAACACACACTGCAACTACACCCATCAACTATTAAAGCTGTAGCAAACATTAAGAGCTTCTTCCTTTATGTCCTGCCAAATTAAACTTAGGTTTTTTTTCTACAAGTTACCGAGGTTTGTGTGCTACATGAATTGATTTACAATAATTGCAAGTGGTCGACGTTTGGGGGATAGCATTACTTGCATCTGTTGGCAAATAAGTAAGAGTTATTATCCTTCATGTTGTTGATTTTTAATATAAGTTAATCCTTTTTACCCTTTTGTTTAACTTTTACCATTTGGAATAAATATTGTGCAACTTGTTATACAAATTTGTTTTTAAATCAAAAATTGACATTTTCTGTTTACAGAAATTCTCTCATGTGAGTTATGCTGGATTTCTGATGAACAACACTAATTACGTTTCTGTTTTTTAAATCAAAATCAAAATGTAAATAGATGCCTTTGTTTTCATTGAAAATATCCTGTCAAAACTAACATGTTGAGGTGCTTCTACATGGGAGGGATAGTTGTTTTGCTTTGTAGATGACATAATTTAGAAATTCTGACATCAGATGACCCATGATGATGCTACATCTCCAACATTTATGCTTTGAGCTATTTATGTTAATTGCTATGAGTAGGTGGATTGGATTGATGAGAATTGTGGATTCTCCTGGCAACCCAGTGGAAATATGTTAAGAATATAGGCTCAATTTCTAGGTTGTGGTTCTGAGAAAGTTAAGAGAGAAATAATTGTGGAAGAGTTAAGCTCTCACAAATAGGTATTCTTCACTATGATATGAATAAATTAAAAGGGAATGGTATCTGCACATCTGCTAAACATTTGCCTTAAAACAATTACACATCTATATTCCTAACAGCTTTACGCTTCTGCACCTCAGAGTCAGCTCTGTGGAATCACCAGATGTGGAATGAAGGCATTTCTCCAGAAGTCTGGCGGTAGTAACAGCTGAGTGTTGAGGCTGTTGAGATTGGAAGTGTCAGCTTAATGATACAAAGTGGGAATTTTCTTTGTCTCTTTTTTTTTTATTCCTAATGCAGCACTGGCTGGAGTTTCCCAAGTCAATTTCAAAGCAAATGAAATGTAAGTACCTTTTGCTTAAGTTTACTACTTAATAACATAAACCAATGATCTTTCCTAAATGTGAGGCACCCAAGTATTTTGGTTATCAGTGCAATAAAGTTGTTTTTACAAAATAAAGCTAAAATGTTTGTTCAATTACAGTTTTGGGGAAGTTAAGACAGTGGGTTAAGAACAAGCTTCCTTTCCACTTGTTCCTTTTGATTCTTTAAAAATTACTTTGGAGCCTCTTTTTTTTCTGTACAAAAATGTGGCATAGTGGAGCCTTGTAGCAGTGTTGGTAGCTTATCCATTACATTTAGGCCACACGGACCTGAAGTTATCCAAGTGAAAATTTAAGGCAAGAATAGTCATGTTGACCTCATTCCGGCAACCTCATTACTTCTTGCTAACACAGTAACTCCAAAACTGGGCTGGCAGCACACCAAGTAATTTACTGTAATGCCTCTTGTGGTGCAGCTGTTGTGTGCATCAGGCCCCATCGCTGCACTGGCTTTTAAAAAATATTTTTCAAGCCACTGAAATGACCATTCCATGATCTCCACACACAAATACAGTTTCCTGATTGGGTTCTTGTACAATAAAAAGATGTGAATGTGCTTGGCTTATGGTAGAACAGGACCGCCTCAATAAGAAATAGACACACCTCCAAAATGCGCGTATGCCTGGTCAATGGCAGACTGACGGAATTTTAAATGCAAACATGTATTTTTATGCTGTCAAAATAAAGGTCTGGCATCATATTTAGCAATGAGATGGGAGCGCAACAATAACGAAAAGGATTAGCAAAAGAATAATAATTACAGGAACCAGGTTTATAAGGTAATTTAAAATAATGTTCATATCAAAAGCTCAGATAAGCTTCTAAAGCCTCAGTTTGATTAGTCTAAAACCTGCCCCTTTTTTAAATGTATGCTCATAATTAGTTATTCTTGTACAAACTGAGATTTGTTCAAAGTCGTGCCAAGTTAATATAGTGCAAAATAGTCTAGCTTTTTGTGTGCTTGACTGATGTAATGTACATTTTGTCATTAGCTTCCACCTACAGCAGTAACCCGATGGTCTGTATGATCTTATGATGGCTACGTTTTTTGTTACTGCATTTATATCTCTTGCGTGGAATGTGATACACAAACAGAAGTCCATCAAGCCCTTTATGCTGCTGTTAAGCTAAATAAAGTTCTTATCATTTTACCTTCCCTATAACAGGTTATCTGCTGATTTTAGAGGTGCAGAAACCACTTACATAGGGCAACTTTCTAGCGGAGTATAACTGGTGCATTGGCATGGGTAAGAGGTTTTCCAACTTAGCTGTATCTCAGCAAAATCCAAAAAGGAGTGGAGGCCCACAAGACTATTGAGGCTTCAAAACCAGATTTTAAAGTGGTCCTGTATTTCTTGAGGAAGAAACCATATGTTGTTTTAAAAATGCAAACGCTTTTTGTGAAAATGTTATATATTTTTGTTTTCCTTTTCTTTACCTTGCAAGTACTATGTGTGTGTTTATCTTTAAACATGTTCAAACTAAACATAAAATAAGAATTTTTGACTAAAATTTAAATGAATTATCTAAATTTTTTCATACCAGAGCTAGATCCATCCACTTATTTTCCTGCATTCTTACCACTTCTCTAAACGATTGTTCTTTGTCTCCTGTAGCTCAGCCTCCGTTCACCATGTGTCTGAGAGTGAAGTTCTACCCTACTGATCCTGCTAGTCTCAAGGAGGAAATCACCCGGTATGACACGGGGTGGCATTCAGCTAAAAGGCATTTTTAAAACGCTTCTCACACTAATTTTCCCTCTACAGAGGTAATTTACAACCACTTTAGTTGATGATCGGCAAAGACATTTACACAGATAGACCAGGATTCGTTTAGCTGCAAAGCTGAAGGTTTTAAAACCCTTGGACTGGCCCAACATGATTATTTTCAGACATTATTTATAGCCATTTCATTATAGAATGGCGGAGTACTTGGCTTGAAATTGTTATGCTAAATATTACACAGCGGACAGTTTTTAGGAGGAGCTAGGAGAAACATAAAAGCCTTTCCTGGTAACTCTCCAACATGACGGCACATTAAAAGCAGCATCAGGAAAGATTTTTCTGTGTAAATGAACACATTTCTTCTACTTCTCTAAATGTAGTTCTGTCAATACAATCAACAAAAATATAAACATAACATTTATTCTGAGCTGAACTCAATGATGTTAAACTTTCCCTAAATACACAGTTGACCTATTTCTCAAACATATTGCTCACAGATCGATCCTGAATGTGTGTTAGCAAGCACTTCTCTTAGCTGAGAGTATCCACAGCATGATTTTAGCACAGGTGTGGCTCAGTACATCCACAAAAAAGGCCACCCTGAAATGTGCAGTTTTGCTTTATTAAGGAGGGCACAAAACCAAGTATCAGTGTTTGGTATAGGTCAGTTTAATGGTGTGACCACCTTTTACTACACATTGTGCAAAATTTCTACTTTGCATAAAGTTAAATAATTTTTGATTGTTGCCTGTGGGGCATTGGTCCACTCCCTTTCAATAGCTGTGCAAAGTTGCTAGATATTTGCAGGAACTGGTACACCCTAAATGGATCACATGCCAGGTGAGTATGCCAGCCATGCAAGATCTGGATTGTTCTCCCTTTCCAGGAATTGAGTACAGACCCTTGCAACATGGGACTGTGACTGCATTGTAATGGTTTAATATGAGGTAATAGTTGTGAATGGCACAACAATGGGCCTCATGATCTCATCATGGTATCTCAGTGCATTCAGTGCACCTGTATTTGCACTGTGCCATAACCCCACCATGGGTTATGTTTGCAACACACACGCTGTCTGGGATCTGCTCTGAGCAGTGATAACCAGGATTCTTACCTCTCCAATGTGACAGATGCCATAAAATGTGAGCATTTGCCCGCTCAAATCGGTTTCGAGGACAAACTTTAGTCTGGTACTCCAAACAACAAGCCGGCAGTGGAGTTTCCTTGAGACAAATCATGTCTGACAGATTGGTGCAGAAATGATTTGGTTATGCGAACCAATTGTCGTAGCATCTGTCGAGGTGTCTGGTCGCAGACCATGTTGGAGGTAAACATTCTGGATGTGGCTGTGAGTTAAGTTGTATTCATTGCATACACTGAAAAATCTCTGTAGGTGGCTTATGGTGTTGAAATGAACATTTAGTTCATGGGCAAGAGCTCTGTTGGATGTTCTGCTGTCAGCATGCCAGCTGCAGGTGTTCTCGTAACCTGTAATGTTGTGCTGTGTGATCAAACTGCACATTTCAGCCTTTGCTTTTTATTCTGGTCAGCCTAAAGCAAACCTGTACTATAATCATGCCATCTAATCAGCATCTTCATATGTCACACCTGGGAAGTGGGATTTATCATCTTGGCAAACGGGAACTGCTCAGTCACGCTGATTTAGATAGATTTGAGAACAATATTTCAGAGGAATAGGTTTATGGTGCTAACGGGGAAATGTTTAGGATGTTTGAGTTCAGCTCAGAAAAAATGGGAGCAAAGACAAAAGTGTTATGGTTATATTTTTGTTGAGTGTATGTTCCATAAATTGATAGGAAAAAAAAGAAACAGATTTCCTCCAGATGATGCTGAGCACAGTCAGTTGGCAAATGTGTGTCTGCTGTCCACATGCTTTCATTACCCGTCTGAAGAGAGAGAAGTCCTCTCTGTTTAAGGCATAATGAGATGCAGTGTGCGCCACATGTAGAGTGTATATAATGAATAGAGTGGATGGAGGAGATAAGGGGCAAGGAGGGCTGATGGAAAGTGTGAAGCCATAAAAGAAGAGTGGGAGGGAAGGAGGACAGCATGATACATGATTATGAAAGTGGAGAGGTCACTGCGCCGGGGTGGGAGAGGAAAAGTAATCATGACCAAGGCAGGCTGTTCTGTGTAACAAAAACACAAAAATAAAACAAATACGAAAATAAGCAGCTTTTCCAGGGTATGCTTTAAATGCAGATAAACCCCCGAGATGTACTTCACAGACAGTGTTTGCTGACATTAAGGGGTTTAATAGACCCTGACAAATCCATTCACGCTCTGAAGCTTCCCAAAATGGGTCGTAATAAAACCACATTTTATGCATTTTATTAGTAATTCATGTGCTAGATCAACATATTGTAGCCGATTATTCGAGAAGGAAATCATTTCACAATATCTTACAGATTTTCTGTCATGACTCGTAGGTGTAGGAAGAATAATTGACCTCTAAATAGATTCTCCTACCTGAGCCGTGGATCCCCACAGCTCCTCCAGAGTTACCTAAAGGCCTTGGAAAAAAATTTTATTAGTATGTTTTAATTGTTGGTAGGCATGTCTTGATATGACAAACCTTTATAGAACAACTAGATTTTATTCAGAAATGTAATTATCAGGTGACTTCTGAAAGCATTTGTATTTTATTTAGGGCTATCGGAGTAAAAGGGACTGAAATATTAAAAACTGTAGAAGCCTCTGCAGTAATGTGGAAAATGTGAAAATGTTCAAGGGGTGTGCAGAGCACAGCAGTAGTATGGGTAAAAAAATGAAGGCAAAGTACATGTCACATGATCCAATATTCTTTAATATGGGAACTTAGATCTTTAAAAAAACAATCCACTTTTAACTAGATTTCTGCAACTTCTTAATGCGTTTCTCCTCGAAACATAAATATATATATATATATATATATATATATATATATATATATATATATATATATATATATATATATATATATATATATATATATATATATATATATATATA
>JAVLVB010001067.1:226922-277061 GCA_032876305.1 Orestias chungarensis | reverse complement strand
TGGGTTAAAGGGGTATGAATACTTTTGATATGGAAGAAAGAAGTTGGTGCATTGTGTATAATAAGGACAGCAGCAAGACTTTCCCAGCCTCGGTGTGTGCTGACTGGATGTCTTAGAGAGGTATAAATACCGCAGCTGAAAATAACCAGGTTCTTCTACTCCATGTATGTCACTGGCCTGGGTGTGGCCAAGCTAGGGAGGCGAACGCCACTGATCGTAGCTGTGCTTACAGAAAGCCACTGTTTCCCCCTCAGTCAGAAGCAACAAGGCCACTAACCCGAGGCCTGGACTTTGTGCAGGGACCATAAGGACAGAGCAGGCTTGTGCACGCTGCGGCCATGGTGAAGTGTCTGATCCGTATCACCACTAGGGTGAATGTTCACCTGCGTATGGTCAACCACTGCTACAGGGATGTGAAGGTCCGGGTACTGAGCCTGGGGCCTCGTATGCTGGGCAAGGCCCTGGGGGTTCTCCCCCTCTACCCTTCGCTGATGGGTCAGCAGGAGCCCAGTAGACTCAGTCCTCATCCGGGTACTCCGCTGCCCTATCCTCAGGCCATTGGCCCTCCAGGTAAATTGGGATGTAAGCGAAAATTTTGGCATCCTTTTTTTTTTTTTTTTCGTGAGTTTTTTTCACTTTTTATGATGAAAAAGATACAAACTTCCTAAAGTTCTACGTGCTTCTGTGTCATTTAGTTTCAGTCGTTGCTCTAGGTTTAGATGTTGGATGTAATCCTTTCAGAATGTTGCTGCTTGGACCCTCGTTAGAATGTGATGCCATCAGCAAAGTACTCTCCCATGGCTCATATTCACTGTAGAGCGTCTCTCCTTTACAGTACTTTTTCCGTTTGATGCGAAATATCACAACTTACAAACTTTTCTAAATTTTGTGTTCCAATATTAATAGAAAAATTAATTCACTATATTCAAGCATTTTATCTTATTTTAACCGATTATGGATGATACGTAGTTTTGTGTGTGTGCATTTAAAAAAATGGAACAGATAGTCAAGTGGACGTTAATTTACGTCATGTAGTCATATAGTCTTTTTATATGATGGTAATTTCTTCTAATATTAACAGTTCATTGCAACAAATGAGGCATCATAAATGATTTATAGCAATTGAAGCATTCTTGTGGTTTCAGGAATGCCTTGAGGCTGTGTTAAATGATAAATACTTTAACGAACTCTGAAATATATATATAAACAAGAAAGCTGAGAATAAAAGGCAAGGCTGATCACCTAGAAACTGCAGGTTCATATGAGCATTACTTATATCTTCTGTTACTTTGTTATCCTGTGTCTTTGAAATAGGTCTTAAGGTGTAGTATTGCTTTCTGCAGACTTAATGTTTTTACTTGTTATTTTACTTATTACAAACTGTAAGTGACGATAGTTTGGCTCTTAGGGAAAACAGCATCAGACTCAAGGTGGGATTGCGCGTCTCTGCTGTGTAACAGACCTCTGTTAAACCAAAAGAAATGGGATTCCCAATCTCCAATAAATTGAAGTTTGTCCATAAACACGTTCTGTTTATTGTTTGTTAAAAGACACTTAAAATGTTTAATTTTACTTGTTGTAATAAGTTGCCAGAAAAAAAGTGCAAGAACTTTTGCATTAGTAAAAAAACCCAGTTTACACTTTAATTAAACTACTGATTTCTAACATTCGATTTAAATGGAGTCTCACCTGGAGATTGGGAATGTCTTCCCTTTTGCTTGTCAAGTAACTGACAAAAAAACTGACTTAATTATGGCAGTTTTATCTAGAAAATATAATATAATACAATTGAAATATCCTCTATTGTCCCTTGATTAGTAAATTCTTTGCTAACAGCAGCAGTCCCATGCAAATATACAATATATAAAGAAGAGATTAACAGAATAAAGAATAAAATACTCTACAGTAAGTCCAAAAGTGTCAACTTAAATAAAGTGCAGTTTTGATTTGTAAACTACCAGGGAAGAAGGATCCGTGATAATGCTCCTTTATGCATTTAGGATGCAGAAATCTGTCACTGAAGGAGCTCTCCAGTTCAGCAGATTCCTACATGGGGAGGAAATGTTGTCCAACAGATACACAAATACTAACTTTGAACTCAAATAAATGCAAATCGCCTTTAAAGTTTTCCAGTCATTATTTTTGCATGTAGCTGAGAAGCGTTTTCTGTCTTATAAAGTACCTTGCGATTAGTTTGAGAAAACAAGCACTTATTCCTGAAACTCCCCCATGTCACTTAATAGAAACAGATCAGCTTTTTATTGAAGTTAATAACCTTTTATGTTCAAATTAAACTATTATCTATTCAGCTTCTCCGTTTGTGGAACGCAGGATAAGGGTATTTGTAGAGCTTAGTAAAGTTGTTGCAAAAGTATACACTCCCCTGACATTATCTTCCTGATGCTGATATAGCATTCTGTGTTATTCTTGGTGTTTGGTCATGTTCACTGTAATTTTGGTGTTTAGTTGGTTATCTTATTGCAGTATCTTTTTATGTCTTCTTTCTGTGTTAAATAGTTATTTTTACACCAGTTTAATCGGACTTGATCTGACGTGTTACTGCTCACTTCCTACGTTATGTTTTGGGTTTCCTACATGTGTTTTTTTTTTTTTTTTTGTATTTCCCTCCTCTGCTTTTTTCATTTTTATTCTCATCTTTGAATCGTTTCCGGTACGATTCTGCCTATATCCTGCATGTTGTAAATATGCACTCCTTTGTGTTTGTTTATCAGAGAATCTTCCAGAGTGGAAAGAGAAGAGAACAAGAGTTTTTTTTTTACAGATAAAAATCTAACAAGTTTGGTATGGACATGTTTTCAACCCCCCATTCCAACTTCTAGCTTTAGTTTATTGTTGTCCTGCTGGGTAACGGACCTCCACCTCAGTGAAATCCTCTTTTGCTGCCTCAAGTTGTGTCAGATCAACTCTGTTCCTGTTAAATAAAAGCATCATCATAATGTAGAAGCAAGAAGCAATGCAGTGTTCAGACTGATGTTATCTGTACATCATCCAGGGCGAAGATATTAAAAGTCTGCCATGAGAGCTCCTTCTTTCACATTTTTGTTTCTAGCAAACTATAGATTTGACTTAATAGTGGTTTATTTCCAGAGTTGGTTTTGGTTTTTTTTCTTACCAGTCTTTCATAAAAGTCGAATTTGTCAACAGCTAATGGATCTCGTCACAGAAGATTCCTTCCCTGAAGCTGTTGAGTTTATGTAGCCTCCCTGTAGATATCAGAGGCCTCTTGGCTGCCTCTTTTAATAATGCACCTTTTTAATAAGAGACGTCTGAGATAAGAAATTGTATTTTATAAACTAATCCTGCTTTAGCCTTGATGGGATGAAGTTCACTAAAAGAGTTAAATGTTTTACATTTTGGTTTATAAGTATATTATCCAGACAAGAGAGGAAATTCTTGAATAAGACCAATGGATTGAAGATTTTATTTAAATGATTCATGGCCAGCAACTCTTTTTCAGTCTTGCAAGCCAATATTTATTGCTGTTTGTCTTCTCCTTCTCCCAGGTCTGGAGTCTTTACGTGACAGTGCCCACTCAACACCAGTGCGTTCTCTGTCCCACGGGGAGTCCTTCATGCCCAGGTCTCGCAGCCACGCTGCAGACTCTACCGAGGGGATGGCCGTCATCTCGGACGAGGTCTACAGTCCGTCTGACAGCGTTCTTCCCACCCCGGTAGCTGAGCACAGCACAGACGTGACCGTCTCACGCCAAATAAACGGCGCTCCCTGCAGCATCGAGGAGGAGAAGGAGTCAGAGGCGGGGACCCTGATGCGCGGGGACGGGAGTGATTTCGGGGCGGATGGTAGAGCTGGACAGGAGGGTGCGGGCGAGGACTCGGCCCTGAGCGAGGTGGAACAGGTGAACAAGTTTGTCTTAAGCGTCCTCCGCTTGCTTCTCGTCACCATCGGACTCCTTTTCGTCTTGCTCCTCCTCCTCATCATCCTTACAGAGTCAGACCTGGACATCGCCTTTTTAAGTGACATCCGTCAAACCCCCGAATTCGAACAGTTCCACTACGAGTACTTTTGTCCCCTCAGGCGGTGGTTTGCCTGCAAGCTCCGCTGGGTGGGTGGGTTGCTCATTAACAACTGAGGGTTCTGTTGTAGCATAGAAAGAACGTTCAGGGGTGTCAGCAGATGATTTAGGAGTCTGGAGGGTCAAAGGAAAGCGTCATCTGAACCAACAGTCCAGCCTCCCATCGCCGTCCAGTGAAAAAAACAACTCAGACCTCTCCTTCTACCACCCAGCCAGGATCTTTCTCCCCCGACCTCAACTTTAAGTTGCTCCCCCCTCCAGCAATCTTGTTTTTGGGGTATTTTTTTTGGCTGTTTTGTTCTTTTTTCATAGCAAAGCCTGAAGAATTTTTTTTTGTTGCATTTTTAAAGTAATTTCAGGAACTTTATTTTTACAAATAACAAAAAAGCAAAAAATAAAAATAATGAAAACAGTAACCAAACCTAAAATTAATATTTCTGTGGAATGAAATATGTTAGATTTTTCTTCTCTTTTTTTTCTTTTTGGAGTACATTTGCGTCACCTATATGTATTTATTTCTGGGAAACATACAGTTGGCTTTGAGAGGCTAAATACCCCAGGTAAATTTCACAGTTAGTATGATATCGGATGTTAAAAACAAAACTAGTCCATGACACCTTTAATGTGACATAAATCCTGTATCTCTAAATTAATAAATGAACAAACGTGTTAAGTACAAAAATGTAATGAATAAATTTGGAAGAATAAGCTACACGCAAACATGTAAATACCATTTAACAAATACTTTGTTGAAGCAGCTTTTGTCTCCGTTTCAATAGTCTGCATTCTTTGGTACTCAAATAAAAAAAAGGACATTTCTCACAAATTAATGAAAATAAGATAGTAACTCTTGTGGGTGGCTGCCAGGAGGATGGCCTTAACTCTAAAGCGACTGCAAGAAAAATCTGCAAGGAACAGGCTGTGTTCAGCAGTCTAATGTATTTTCTGTATGATTTAGGTGTAAGGCTGTGAAATTAGGTAATTTTGCCCATAGATCCTTTCAGAACTTTAACGGAACACCATAACTACAGCAAAGCGTGTTGGCAGCAGCATCGTGTTCTGTGGTTGCATTGGGTTTTAAAATCAGTTCAAAATGCTTTTTGATTTTGTACAAAGTCAACAAGTAAATGGCTTTTCTAAAAGAACATATTTTTTTTACTTACAACAAGTGACAAAGCTTTTAGAGGTCGTCCGATGTCTTGAGCAGAGTTTGATAGAGCGGTCCAATATTGCCAAGTCGAGATGTTAGGGCTGAATACTGAAACTGTATCAAAAGGTGCTTCGGAAATGTATTAGTTAAAGGTTGTACACATTTCTGCAATCACGAAATGCATATTTTGCCATTTTATCAGGGGTGTGCAAGCATTTAAGAGGCACTGTATGTAACGTAAAGGGAGGTAATGAATGTTAATCGAGGAAACGGATCAATTTTCAAGGAATGCAAGGTCGCTAAGAGTCTGTGTGTTCAACTGCTGTGATGGAGTCGAGGTCTTTTGATATCTATTAATTAGAATCAGAAGGCAAACAGCTGGTTAATCTCTTTAATAAAAGAGACTGAAAAGAAATGTATAAAGAAGGGGAAAAGAAAGGAAGGGATGTTAAATGGGAAAACAGACAGGGTGATTACCAAATGCCTTTTTTTGAAAACGTATTTATGACTGTTTTAGATATTTTTTGTTTTTTTGCGGTGGGCTACTTAAGTCTTGTTCAACATTTACTGTGTTATACAAGATCAGCTGATGGAAATAGAAGTAGTTTTTCAATCATTTTCCTAATAGCCCCAAATGAAATAAATCAGTAGTTGTGTCTCCCAGTAGTGTCTGATGCAATTAGAGAAATCATCCGAATGACAGAAAATTCACTGGCACTAGTAATACTAGTAATATAGATGTGCAATGATTATTAATTAAGTACTTTGAATGTGCTAATTTCTTCAGTTTCATTTATTTATTTATTTATTTTTGTCAAATGGAAATTCAATGAATTTCTGTTACTTTTTTATGAAGAACTTGATCTATTTTGGTTTCAGCCTTGCTCTTCAGTTTCTGTATTATACTATATTATTTTAACTGCTAGAATAAGAGCAATGATGTAGATTTTTTTTTGTACCAAATAGTTTGTTACCTATTATATATATCAATAATTTTTTTTCTGTGTATATTTTATCAGAAATGAAATGTTATTTTGTTATTGAAGATTAAATTATACCTTTTTTAGCACAGCATTTCAAGTGGGTTCAGACGCATTTGAGACGTGAGAGGAGTTAAAACAAAGGTGAATTGAGACTTTTTTATCTAGATTCACTCACCAGTTATCACACCTCCCTTCCTTTTACCAGTAGTCAGTCTGAGGCCTGCAGTGCATGTGCAGTTCTTATTTACTACCTTCAATATTTGTCCATATTCAATATAATTTAAATGTATCATTATAGAGTTGCTGATCATCCAAAAATCTGCTTTCATCTGTTGTAACTTTATGTCAAATAATTTTACTTGAAAGAAGCATCACCCTCAACACTTGAATAGTTGGACTTTTAGTAAAGAAGTGTTAAAAATCCTAAAACAGACTATTAGTCTTATATTGCAGTAGCAAGTTAACACTACAAATAATAGGAAAATACATTTCTTAAATTTGTCTGAATGTACTCTGTGGGGTAACAACTACCCGTTAAAAAAACAAATACTCTTAAAAAAACATTTTACCAGTAGTGCCAAAAGTAATCCTAATAAATACTTTTTCTCTCAACATTTTCAGTTTGAGATTTTATTAATATCACAACTATTGCCAAGCTCATCTGCTTCAGTGTAAGCAATTATTTTGTCGGTAAATTAAAATTTTTTTTATATATAAGGGATTCATTGTGTTTAAATCTGGCTGTTTACTCTCCTGCCTCTCAGCTTCAGGGGAGCAATAACAGTCATGCCTGCTGGGGAACTTCTTTTATTCTTTTGATACTCGGTGTGGGAACGAAACCAAGATTGTAGTTGATAGTGGTAGCAGATTAGTAATGACAGAAGGGTAAAAAACAATATAAAAGGATGAAATGGTGTGGAAACAGAAGGTTCTTTTCTGGGTTCTCTTTTTTTAACCTTCCTCCAGCTGCTCCTTTGAAAGCAGTGGTTGGTGCTTATTTTGCTGTCTGCTCTGGTGTAATACGAGCCTGTGATCCCTGGCACAGTTGTAGTCCTGATGGGGGAGTAGCATGCTCTCTGGCTGGATCCACTACTGTAGCTCGGTAACTTTCACGACTAGTGTTAATCACTGATGCAGATGACTTAAAAGTAAAACAAGCAGGCTACACTAGCAGGCAAACTGTTCTCCACTACAACTGGGTTCATTGTTCTATTCAAGTTCTAATTATAAAGCACAAATAACACAACCCCCCCCCCCATATTGGTACATCATGTATAGTTTTTACCGTGTTATGGAAGTCCGGAAATGCCACTATTCAATCAATAAAGTTTAATTTGATGCAATCTATTCCTAATTCAAAACAGATGCATACTCTATTAAATTGATAATGGCTTATGTTTTCCACTTGATTTTATTATCAAAAACAAACAAGTGAAAAAAGCTTCAGTTTTATAAATTTGAATTTTCTGTCAACATTAGACTTCAAAATAAAAGATCAGAGCTTACAATGTTCTGGTTTTCAAAACTGTTGAGAACTAGATTTGTTAGGATAAAACTGACACTGACAGAAAATGCATTAAAAACTACACAGTGGGAGTTTAAATAATTTTATGGTTCATTGCAGCACAGGAAAAAAGAGTAATTTGTTTAAATTATTTTATTTTACTAAGACTAAATATTGTAATATTTTTATATGAAATGTAATATTCTAGCTTACAACAATGCATTTATGTATGTGTGTTACATATTTAAGTGTTTATCAGATAAGCATTTATTTATTAAATAGTGGCACTTTTGGTGTTCTATGCTTTCCTTTTTTTTTGCCATATTTTTAAACAATTGTTTAAAGTAGTTATGGGTTTTTTCATTGACATCAGCCTTATGTAGCTTTAGTGGTCTTTCTCCGAACATGCAATGTTTTTTTTCAAAAGGCAGCATCATTCTTGAAGCAATAACCAGCTGTAAGAGCAAAGGGTGGAAGGCTGCAGGAATAGTTTGAACATATTGTTTCATATTTCACATTTGTCTGTTTCTTGAAATAAGCACATACAAAACCCAATGCTGGACTCGATCTGACAATGCCAATGTTTATTCTCCCGTCTTTTTCTAGTTTGATTGTTGACATGTTGTTTGTGTCGGAATCTTACAATAACCAAAGTGGCTGAAATGAAGGAACAGGGTTGCTTTTAGCAATGGATCTCTGCATCTTTCTGTATTTTTCTAGTGAAAAAAGGAACAACGGTGTCTAAAAATGCTGAACATAAACTTGGGGAAAGCCCAAATTCCCCCGTCTAGGATTTGAATTTAACATTGATGTCCTATTTTACATTTACATATTATGGTTTGGCTTTTATTTTCCTTAACATCTGTAGGTTTGGTCAGATGTGCAACTATAATCTGTAAACTTTGTCTATAATCATCGATACTTGATTTTATTGATATCCCTCCATGTCTTGAACTGCAAGAGGTATTTACTTCTTTTTTTTCTTCTCAGGCACAGAGGTTCAACTTTTTTTCTTAAGAAACCGTATGCTAAATAAATCAACTTAATCATGGCAAGTCATGTTGCACAACACGATTCATGAAACTTGCCATGACTTAAGATCCAGCTCTGCTTTCTGCTTCTCTGTTAACTCCCAGTATAGACCTCCACACAACGGTGCGTACGTCTGGTTGTACGTTTTGTAGTTTGCCTTGTTTTTTGTCTCCTTAAATTGGACATTGTTTAAATTACGTTAAATATTTAAAATATGTAAACATATATAAACCCATGTGCCAAATCCAGTTCTTGTTCTGTCTGATCCATTCCAAATCCATGTTTTTACTGTAGGCAAGCTTCTGTACAAGTAATATTGTTTCTCTCCAATAGTCCCCTGTATCTGGTGCCATTGAAAGGAAACTATTCAAACTTGAAATAAATTTAAAAATAATTAAAAAATGTCTTGTCACTGTGGATTCTTACAACACATTTACATTTCCCACAAGCAAATGTACACATCATTATCAGGGAAAAGTTTCTGTATTTATTACAAAACAATATATAAAAAGGTCATTAAGCTATTAAACTGTACATACCATGTCAATTTACAACAGCCACACTTACAAAACAGTTCAATAGTAGTACAACGTGAATGTTAAACAACTGTGACAAAACTTTGAACTAACTGAACATTTAGGAGGTTAAGCAGCATTTAGCTTATGTGAGAAAAGGTTGGCTTTAAAAAAGGACGCTGGCTGCTTTGAGGTATGGGAGCAGACAAAAATCCCGGTCTTTTGCCTCCTGGTGAGTCTGCTGCCGACCTTTGAACCGAACTGTGGGAGCCGCCCCTGGAGCTGGAGGACGATTTGCTGTATCCACGTCTACGTTCACAAGGACAGAAAAGAGACATGAGAAGAGAGAATGCAAGGATAACCACACAAACCCACTCAGGAGGTCACAAATGAACCAAGACTGACATGCAAAACACTGCAGTTACTTACCAGGACCTGAGTTAAGGTCTGGGTTCATGATTAACCAATAAGAACAAACATGGGTTTAAAAAGGGCCCCCATAGAACTATTAGAAAGCTTAAACTTCTGATAACCCTGAAGATCATGGAAGGTTTTTTTCCTGGTCAATCAATAAATAAATAAAAGGAAATAGATAAAACATCTTGCTGGTAGTGAAACGTGCCAGTACTAGTAACCAGATTGGGGTTGGGAAGCCTTTATCCTTTAGTAAATAAAGTTACCATTTAAATAGTTCTTTCTGTATTTAATTGTGTTATCTTGGTTACAAAACATCTCTTTTGGAATCTGAGACGTTTAAAAGGAACAATAAAAGCAAAAACAGAAACCTGGGAGGTGGTAATTAGTTTTTCACAAAGCTTGCTGCAGGTGGTCACAAAAAGCTTGCAGCAGCGACATGTTCCAATGCGGTGGTGAAACACAACTCCACGTACCCTTTAGAGTAGTTCTGGTTGCCGTATCCCTTTCTTTTCTTAGAATACTTGAAGAATGGCGCTTTCTTCCTCTTCTGGCCCTGAGCAGAATGTTCCTGGAAGTAGGTGGAGGACTCCGTGTCGTCATGGTCTGAGCGTCTAGTTTCAATCCAGCCGTCCCCACCACTGTTGGTCTGCTCTTCCACTACAGAGAAAATAAATTAAAACAGTGAATAAAGACACACGCATACAAACAAAATAAATATTGAATATGCATGCCGTCTCACCAGGTAGCTGCCATTCAGAGTATTTCTGGAGAACCTTAATGACTTCAGCTCCGTACTTATCCAGTTTGTCCTCCGTCACACCATCAATTTGTAAAAGGACCTCTGGATCGGAGGAAAGTTTCTCTGGGTGTAAAAAGAGAGTGTGAAAATATTAATTTGCTGCAAATGAAATCATCTGATGCGCAGTTTCAGAAATTACCAGATATCTTTTTCAAGGCGGCGGTGGAGAAGATGTTGTAGTAGTGAAGGCCGAACGCTTTGCCCAGCTGCTTGCATAGATCTATAAGCTCCTTCAGACAGCTCTGAACCATCTCCTCTCTCCTGGAGACGCTCTTGGAAACAGCAGCTTTGTGCCTCCGGATGCTGGACGCGCTCTCCGTCTCGTAGAACTCCACCTGGATGTGACGAACACGGTATAGTGTTGATTTATTCAAACAAAAGAAGAAAAAGAAAAGAAAAAATAACTGCACTAAGTCCATTTAGGCACCCTCATGACAATTATTACTGAAACGTATTATGTAAATACAAAACTTAAATGAATGCATTTTAAAAAAATTGAAATGCAACTCCTTCTAACAATATTTCCTAATTAACCATATTATGTAAATGGTTGGGCAATCAGTTACCTCCATGTGTCCAGAAAGCACGTTCATTGCTTTTGTTCCGGCAGAAATGTAAGACACCGCTTGGTTATTGTTGGTGATGTAGAGATCTTCTACCAGGATTTTATCCAGAACCAGCCTTTTAAAAAGACGGTCTGCGTTATGACGAGAGTAAGCAGCTCCCATCCCAAACATTCCCGTCTGTATTTTAGCAGATTTAGCCCCTAGAAAATAAAATAAAATGTCCCGTTGTGATAAGTGCAGGTAAATAACTTATCCCTTCCAAATAGTAGTTGTATTGCAGGAAAAAGATGCATTTACCTATAAATATGTCCACAAGCATATTCAGCGTCAGTCGGTTCTGCTGAGGCGTCTTACTGTACCTTGCTCCAACTTTCTCACAGTTCTCTTGGACAAACCTCACAATCTTCTTCACATCATCAGTCACCTTTCTCAGTTTATATTGCTGCATCAAAAAATAAAGAAAAAAAGAATAAAATTCCTTCATTGTTGTGTATGGATCAGGTTTTTATACAAATGTATATAAAAATAGGACAAACACGGCCCCTACGTTGGGTTTGGCACAATTATCGCAGCTGACGTCTGGGTGGTCTTTACAAAAGCTCCTGTTGAACTTCAGCTCCCCAAAGTAGGCAAGCAGTTGGATTCTTCTGCACTCCATCAGGTTCTCACAGAAGTGCACCATGCTGTGCAGGTTGTCATAATGAGTACCCTTGGTGTGCCTGTCGCCTTCTCTGTCCACTGTGATGGCGAAAGAACCTTGCAATCAAGCTCAGAACTAAAAACGCAGAACCATGAATTAACTAGGCTTTTATGGACAGTTAATCAAACCACGTGTAAAAATAAAAGCATCAAACATCATTAGGATACATTTCATCTGTTAGAGCAAGAAGTCCCAGTACTCATGAAACAACATAATAGATTACTGCAGTTGAAATATTTTTTTTCCCTACAATTTCTTGTAATTTCCATTTATGTTGATTGGATAACACAAGTAACAATCAATATTTAGATTTAAATCCTTTAAGGCTTCCATTTGCTATTTGCATTTGGTGTCGTCTTTTCCACCAAAAACCTTAATGTTTCCATGTCAAACCAGAGAAAATGCCGACCTCTGTCATTGTCGCTGTCATTCGAAGGAACGAAACCAAAGAACTTGTATACTGTAAAGTTTTACCAAAGCTTTGGTGTAATATAGATTCTAGAAACCATCCCATGTCTACAGCTTATATGGTGTTACTTGTGTACATTTTTTGTAACATACTGCTGATGATCCTTTTGATGCGGTGCACGTCAGTGTAGGAATAAAACAGGATGCATTGAGAGATCTCCCCATCTCTGCCGGCTCTTCCGGACTCCTGATAGTAACCCTCCATTGATTTGGGCAGACTGGCATGGATCACGTAACGCACATCAGGCTTGTCTATGCCCATTCCAAAGGCTATTGTTGCACAGATGACCTGGAAGGAAAACGAACAAAGCAAAACAGCTAAGAGTCTCAACATCCATAACCAGGTAATTTAGCAGTTACCAGATATTTAAGATTTAACTGGAGTTCATCACGAATTGTGAAATGACCTGGCAACCATCTTGATTGATCCATTTGCTCTGCACGTATTCTCTGTCATTGTCTCTGAGTCCGGCATGATACGACAGAGCCTGTATTCCTGCTCTCTGCAGACTCTCTGCTAGAGCATCGCAGTCGTTACGAGACAGGCAGTAAATGATGCCAGAGTCACCTGCCAAGGTAAGAAACACAATTGTTTTTGTAAAACTGGAACAATGATGTGAAAAAACTATGAATAAAAACATCTACATCGATTAAGAACGATAAGACAATAAAACAAAACTGACTTTGCAGTCAGACAACTGCCCCCCGCCCCATCAGTAGACTGTTATAGTTGCACTTAAGTCTTCATATAAAGTTGAATTTTTAACTTCGCAGTAACAACAGTGTTCCAAAAATAGCAGCGGGATCGCAAAGTGATTTAATTATTTACGTGGGTAGTGCTTCTTAATCCAGCTGATGCAGTCCTCGTCAACCTTTTTGGGTTTCTTGGGCAACACCAAGTACTTGAGGTTTGTTCTGTTGAAGCTCATGGTAAATCTGAAAAAAACAGCAAAACAAATTCATTTACTCCTTGCCGTTTGAGGTTGCCATTCAGAATAGGCTGTATAAATAAATACGCGGCCTGGAAACTAACACATACACTTGCGGTCGACTCATGTTTAGCTGGTTGAGGATGTCTTTTTGTACACGGGGGGTGGCGGTAGCTGTCAGAGCCATCATCCGTACATTGGGGAACTTCTGACGCAGTTCGTGCAACTTCTTGTAGTCTGGACGAAAATCATGACCCCACTGAAAAATGTAGGGACAATGGGATGATTCATTAAAATAAAATAAAAACAAGCATACTTCTAATTGTTACATATACAGGAAGTGCAGCAACGTACCTGACTGACACAATGGGCCTCATCGATGACGAAGCGCGCCAAGAGGCCTCGCTCATACAGGTTCTGCAGAGCTGAGATCAACCTGTTGCTTGCACTCACCTAAAATGAAATACAAAAAAAAAAAAACATAAAATGTTTGCATTTCAGGAAAAGAAAAATCCTACATTATACATAAACCCCCCAAAACAACTCACCTTTTCGGGTGTGACATACAGAAGTTTAACGATTGGGTCTTTGCGTGATAGCTGCATATAAATCCTGCCTGCTTCACTGTCGCTTTTATCACCAGACAGACTTGTCGCTGGAATCTGAAATTTAGCACAAAAAAAAAAAAAAAGTGAATACGTATGTGTTTGAATTTGAATCAGCCTATGCGCAGAGCTTTAATATACACAACAATATCATTCATCTGATCTAACTCGTGACAATTTAAACTACCTACATCTAGGGTGGTGAGTTTCTGAATCTGGTCCACAATGAGAGACTTGAGTGGTGAAATGACAATAGTGACTCCAGGTGAGAGACAGGCAGGCAACTGGTAGCACAAACTTTTACCCCCGCCTGAGTAAAAGAATTAGTTTAAGAAACGATAAATCATCACAGCACTTGTTATGAAGTTCCTATACATAGTTCACACAATAACCTAAAACTACATGAATGATAAAGGCATTTAGAGTATAATACTAAAAAAAACATGCAACAGTTTGTGGTTTTTGTCCATATTTTATGAAAAGATAAAACTAACAGCTTGCATTTAAAAGTATTTAACCGACCTGTTGGCATCAAAACGAATGTATCTTCTGCCAGCAGAGCAGCATTGATTGCTTCCAGCTGATTAAATCTGAACTGATGAAGCCCAAAACGCTTGTGAAAAATCTTCATCATCTCCTGTGAATGGGGGAAGTTAAAGCCTCGGAACCGGTCGTGAGCTGGGTTTTTGAAGTTGGGTTCTATGAAATAAAATGTAAAACAAAAGTATAAACTTGCATCAAAGTGAACACTGAACTATTTCCATCAAATATGAACGCATGCTGTGTCTGGCACTAAAAGAGTTGACAATATAAGAAATTAAATTCTGTGGAAAAGGCAAAAAATGAAAGTTAATAAAAATACTTCTCTAGAGCATTTTATCACCATCTAGTGAGCAAATGTAAAACTGTACAGCTTAAAAGGTTTTGTAGTTTAATATTGACTTGCCTGGGGAATAAATCTTCTGAGGTTTTGAAGCAGAGATAGGAGTCACTGGTTTCTTGTCCAATGATGACTTGCTTGGCCCCCCTTCTTTCACAGCAGCAGGTGTAGTGCTAAGGTTTTGACTCGATGTGGACGACGTTTGAGGTTCATCAAAGTAATTAGGGATGTCACAATCATTAAAGTCATCTATATCAAAATCATCGTCATAAAAGTCGTCCGTAAACTCGACAGCGCGGCCTGAGGTTCTGGAGTCGCCCTCCACAACATCTTCTGTCTTCTTGGTTGAAAAGAAAAGATCTGCATCATCAGCATTGGATCTGGTTTTCTCAGAGGAATCGAATGGTTGTTTTGTGAAGCTGTGGACTGATGGAGAGTCACAAATGCTAAAATTTTCTACATACACCGCCCTGCAGTCAGTGCTATTCACGGATTTTAAACTGGCACTATCCAAGCAATCGGAGTCATAGTCCAGAGAGATGACTGAAGATTGTCGGGACTGCAGGGTTTTTTTAGTGCCCAAATTCAGGAAACTGCTGGGAGACGTTACACTAGTTGCACCATGGCTGGAGAAGGTTTCTTTGAAATTTGCGTCAGAAATCACTGTGCTGTCTGGCTGCTGCATCATCCCACACAAGGAATCAGCCCCGAAAGCAAGAATCCTCTTCCTGCAAAAGACAGTGACAAAAGTCATGCTTATTTGCCATCAAGAAAGATATTAGAGGATCTGCTGATTACTCGAAGTGAACAAACCTTTGGGCCCTCTTCAGCAAAAGTTCATTCCCACGGGATAGAGCGATGAGTTCATGTTCAGGGATGGAATCAACCAGAGCACAAATGGACTCCATAATACTAAAGAGTTGTTCCTCTGCAAAAAAATAAATGAAATTACAAGTGTTAAGTATATCAGAAAAAAATGTAACAAAAAAAGGCCAGCACATAAACCAAGTAAAGACAAACTCACTCTTTCTGTCACTGGAGAGGTGATTAGTTGTGGCTGGGCTGTTTGATTGAAAATATTTCTCTCTGCTCTGAACGTTGCCTGAAAGAGTTCTTTAAAACAAGAAGAGACTATATTAAATTGAGCAGCACATTTTCACTTAATTTAGAATATCCTATACACTGATTTAAGCTTAAGAAAAACACCTTATTGATTATAAAACTATATTTTCTAAATTAGTAATTAATAAAGTACATAAAAAAAGCTATTTTCAGTAGTATAGTCAACAATAACAATGCATTTAAAACCATATCCCAAGATTAAACGGAACAGGCACATGTATGAATGAAATTTCAATGGCGAGAGAATTACAAGCTTTTTCATATTCAAATTCACACCATTTTCAGTCACATAGGCAAAATAAAATGAATGAGTGAATAAACAAATAAAAACCGCAGATCAATAAAGTAGATTCACAAAAAGACAGTCAAGCCTAATGGATGGTTAGATGGACAGGTGGAAAAAAACATGGATATGTAACATGAAATGCAGAAAAATTGAAAGATTTAATTTCTATGTCTTATCCAAACATACCTAAATAAATTTTACTTAAATTTACTAAAGGTATGTAACCCTTAACACTGAAGACCATTTAACAACCCTAAAAGCAATAAAAATTCTTATTAAACAAATACATTTAAGTAAAAATAAAATAAAAAGTAACTTAAATTTCATGTGTGGAAACCCATTATATTAAGTGTGGAAGACATAATAAGTAGCAGTAATCCATATTTTCCCACCTTGTCTCTGTTGCAGAAGGCGTATAAGAAGCCATATCAGGAGGGGGTGAAGGAGGAATGTAATCAACATCTTCCTCTGGTTCGGAGTTGTCATTCAGCTGTATCAATTTTGGATCAATCCATTTGTCCTTCTCATCTGAGAGGCACAAATATTTTCCTTTATACTTTTGTAATTTTTTTTTTTAAGGAAAGACATTTTTGTCCATATTCAAACAGAAAAAGCCAGATAATCATTTACCTGTTTTGTCCTTTAAAGGTTCAGAGATGGTCCTGACTTCGTCGTCGCTATCGCTCAACACAGATGTCACGTGCGGAGGAGGACAGCGCCTCCTGGTTCTTTTGACAGGAAAATCTTCAACTTCACACTCTGATGGTTCGTTAAATAGACCAGATTTTGGTGAGGTGGTTGTTTTACTGACACTGCATTGTGGTTCCTCTGTCTCCATGCAATATTCGTCGCAGTTCTTCTTGCTCAGGTCTAGTTTTAAGACATCAGAATCGTGACACTGCTTTCCTGTGAACTCTGGGAATTCGTCATCAGAGGATGAAACTGTCTTGCTGACTCTTGCGGATTTCTCTGAGCAGACCGAGTCATTTTTCGTTTTGGCAGGTGTTTCAAAATCTTCAAAGTCATCCCAGTCGTCCACTGGAAAACTAGATAAATCCAGTTTTGTTAAGCTCACTCCTTTACCACCGCACACTGACTGGTTGTCAGGTTTAGCAGAAGCAGAAATCACCTTAATACCAGCATCTGCTGGGAACGTCTCGCTTGCTGAAAGGGAGTTACCAGATGGGCTGTTGTAATCTGACTTGCATTTTGAACTTGGAGAGAAGAAGCTCATGATTTTGGATTTTTGAGATCGTTCAAGCTTATTTGAAAACGTTAAAGAAGACTTAGTCACCAGATTGTTTACAGCTACATTCACGTTCCTGTTTGCCAAAACATTTGGACTGTTTACCTTGGCTGGGTATTCCACTTTAGTCGTGCCCGATGAAGACTTCTTTTTGAACAAGAAAGCCCTGGAAATAAAAAAGGCCAAGTATTAAATAAAAACTGCGAGAGAGGTTCTAAACAGGTTACACAGTTTTCCAGCATATCTTTTTTCTACAGTTCCTTTAAATACATTATTGCAGAAGATTTGTTCTCGCAATCCCGTGTTCAATTTACCTCAAATGTTTCTTACTTATAAAACATATGAGGTGAGACATGAATGTGAGATGAATTAAACGGTGGAAGGACTAGACTCCATTATGATAATGTAAACCTTAATTTAGGCATTTGTTGCTGATTTACTAGTAAAATAAAATGTGTCGCAATAACAAATATGACTCTGAGCAGAATAAACCAATGACTCAGTCAAATCAGCAAACAACCACCATTAAAAACCAAAACATCAATAAAGACCCTCTTTGAAGGTTTGTCTAGTTTATTAAGGAAAAATTAATGCCTTTAAAACAACTTTATTTCTTCTTAAGCTAAAAACGTCAGCCTGCCTTCATTTGACAGCTCCTTATCTTTTAGATAAAAAAAAAGATCAAAGGTCCTTTGCTTTGTTTCATTAGCCTCTCTTATTGCACTCAAAACATTAAATATAAGGTGAATAACAAGAAATATGAAGTGTTTTATTGTATCTTCTGTAGAAGCTGCAGACGTATGCAGAAATTACTTTGATTTGATTATTTAAGAGCACAAGTTATCAGAGAGCATAAAGCTGAATGAACGTTTTGTGGCTAGCTAGCATTACTAGCTTGACGCTATAAAACGTTTGGAGCTTTCTGTTGTAAAATAAAGCAACAAAACTCACCCTGTTTTAGGTTTAGCCAGAGAAAGCCTGCTTTGAGCAGCATTGCTGTGCTTCGCCAGCTGCTCCTTTAAGTTGTTTTGAGGCAAACTGGACATTGTCGTTAAAGAGGCTGAGCTACGCTGTGTTAGCTTAGGGGCTTTCGCTCTTATTCAAACTGCGCTGTTTTCTAAACATTGCCAGCGACACAGATTTGAAGCCTTTAGCTTGTCCTGTGAACCTTAAGGTTCATTAAACTGGAGCAGATTTTTTAAGCCACCACAAATGAGAACCTCAGCCTGGACGAGGAAGTCAACAAACAATGGATTTTGCGCCCAATCAGTAAAACGACACCTCATTGGCTGACAATGAGCGCGAAAAGAATTCTGGGAGATGAAGTATTTACTCATGCATAGAGTCCCTTGTGTACGGCAACGTAGTTGTGGCCTATTTTAACCAAACAATAATTATTTAGTAACCCTGATAACATTATATTATTTGGACAAGCACATATTTGAAGAATAGTCTCAGGCGATATTATATTAGAAATTTAAATGTAACTTTATTAACCCTGAAGGTATATAACAAAAAATGAATGATATCAATTGATTGCTGTAAAAGTAAATGGTTTTTATATTTACATATAAAGTTGATTTAACTGATTATGAAATAAAAGAGGCTGCTGAATTTATGTTTTAAAAGAGGAAATACCCACTGCCATTAAAACCAAATGGGTTTCCTAAGTATGGTGTTACAAAAAAAAACTACAACAAAAAAAAAAACTAAACAACAACAACAAAAAACAAACAATAAAAAAATAAAAAACTTGGACTGTTTACATATGGGGATTGATTATGTCTATAACTTGTAGCACGGCTTCTTGGATTGTAAGGTTACTTTTGACAACTCCATTCTACTGTTTGGACGAGCCTGACCAAACATTTCACACTGTCTGTACTGTCATGGTATTCCATAAACCTAGATTTTGTTGGTCTTGTAACAGCAATAAAATTGTGAAAATGTATGATGTAACATTTTTATAGGCATTGATAAGAGCTTTTTAAGACTAGCCAACTTTTTAAACCTTGAATTCAAACAAAACGCTTTATCAACCAGTAAGCCTTTATTTCAAAGTAAAAGGCTTAAGTAATCTTTACAATGAGCAATTAGATTTACCGCTGGCAGTAGAACAGAACATAAACATCTCACTGTAATTTATGCTGTGAAAAAGTATTTTTCTTCTGAAAGAATTACTTTTTTCTCCCTTTGGTTCACTTAAAATGGAAAAATGATTAAACAAATCAGTAAACCAAAATACTTATCTCTATAAAATGTTAAGACTTGTTTAATGATCTTCAGTATTAAGAGTTAAAAACATCTTCTATCTGGTTAGTTCTGCTTTTTTGGGGGATTTTTTTTAACACCACATTAAAATCATAACCATGATCCTTTAATGCATGAATCAAACCTGTCTTGAATCTTGACTGAATTAATTAGTATCTTGACCCAAGATGAAACCCTTTTTTCAATGGCACGAAGTTCTCCAAGATTTCTAATAACCGATGCCGTAAAATAAAAAGTACATTTAGAACAGGTTCAGTTAAACTAAAAATAATAAACAAAAACTATAATATTTCTGGTTAGATGCGTTCCTTTGTCCTATTTCTTCTTTGCAGAAAGGCACTGTTAAATGTGTAGCAATAGCAATTATATGATAAACTAACACCAACTAAAGTGGTAAATCATTATATCTGGAAAGGCTGAAGTCATCTGCAATAAACTGATAAAAGACACACGTAACCAAACTTAAAACATTTATTTTGCAGATTTCTCTCAAGGATATAACAGTAAACTGGTCATCACAGTTTTAATCAAAAGTCATGGTAAACAGAAAACTGAATATGATTCCATGTACTGTATAATAGTGCTTTATCAGAGGTTAAAACTGCTTAATCAAATAGAGTGTAATACATTTTATAACTATGGTAAAAAAATTCCTTTTATCATTAAAAAAAGCAACTAAGCCAAATTCTGTCAGTCAACTACATGTGTAGTTAAGTCACACCACTGGAAAAGATGAACAGGCGGCGAGTCCACACATATTTGTCCCCCTTTCAATGAGGAAATATCTGTGAGGAGAAAACATTGTTATAATGTTATATATGTTGTATTGATATTTTTGGAGCGTATAATTGAAAAGTAAAAGTTTACCCGTTGATGCCCCAGCCAGGTCCCCATGAGTTCTTCACTAGCCAGTAGGGGGTACCATTCTCTTGTCCATAGCCAACAGCCAGCACAGCGTGGTTCACCTTGTCTGTTGTGTTGTGGCATTTGGTGCTGAAAGCAGGAAGAGACCAAAAGTGACATGTGACTTTTCACCCATGACTGGCTTTATAGGGAAAGAGGAACTAAATCTATAAGGACTTCTTCTTACTAAGAAACCAAGTGTTGAAGTACTAAGAGCATTACTACAGCATTAAGAAGTAACTAGGGTTTAAAGTGAAATGGAAAATGATAAATGTTAAAATGTATTTTTTAAGATCAGAATTATAAAGTTAGTTTTGTATTTTATGAGAGACTATCATACCCAAATTTTCATCCACTTTAACAACCAAAAAACCTAAACGTAATAGTTTTAGAACATAAAGATATATTTTTGATCACAGTATTGAACTCTTAATGTAACCCTGATCTTACCTGGTGTACACGCCCTGGTGGTAAAGCATGAAGTCTTCAGTGACCTCAAAGGCAAAACTAACAGGGTTCTGATTGCCAACGGCATCGACCATCCCCATTTCATCATACTGTGAAATAACAGGAAATATTTTTTTTTTCTACTCACACTTTTATGAAGACTTTTATTTTAAAGAATGGCGATGGTCACTCACTGCTGTTATGTTCTTCACTTCTTTTACAAAAGCGGCAGCCTGGGGTGGTTTATAATAACATACACCCTCCTACAATACCCCAAAAAAAGTTTAACCAACATAAAGTAATTATTGACAGCTTTATTATTTGGTTTGTGCCTGGAAATTTACCACAGATGTGTATGGGTAATCCTGCTCCGTCATCAGCCCTTTGTTGTACATGATATACTCAAATGCTTGACTGGGAAGACCGCTAGAGGACACAAATGGGTCTGTGTTATGAACTCACTGACCATCTTAGCCTGGAAGTTGAATTTGCAGGATCAATATGATGCGGGGAAATAAAAAAAGAGTGGATTTAAACATTTTAGGCAATCACCCTTTACATCCATGGTTGTTAAAGTCCTGGGCGCAGTCTACCAGCTGCTGTTCTGACTGAAACATACAAGACTCGCGTTTAGATCACTGCAGTCTTTTCTGTGCGCAAGAAGATACGTTTTTGGACAGCAAAGCAAAAAAATATGTCACCAAAGGAACGAGCTTCCCAGTGGAGATAGCGGTGACAGACTCCAAACAGCCAGTCGTGGAAAACGTCCAGCAGCTACCACAAGCTCCCTGAAATGCAATAATTAATAAAAAGCAGGGAGAAATGCAGATGCTGAAGTCGACATGTATCAAAATGTGGATTAACTGATTGTAACTATAAAGAGAGTAAGGCAATATGTGTAACATCAGCTCCTGTAACATTTGTGGGTGATGCTTTAGATACATTGCCTTTGTGAATGCTGGTATGTTTGTTTGGAGGACATTCAGAGTGCTACCAAGTCAGGGTGGGTATGTTACATTTACAGTAACATCAATGTCCTGTTTTATTTCTTCCAATTCTTAAAACTCACTGACTATCTTAGGCTGGAAGTTGAATGTGCAGGACTTCTGGTCAGACCGAAGCCTCTTCAAGCATTTGGCATTAAGTTGTTGGATATTGTGTTAATTAACTAGTAATGGTGATATATGCCGCAGTTAAATCTGACATCTGAAGATTTGAAACTCATTTAAATGCTTAATTAAAGCATTTTAAGAATAAATTGTCGAAATTCACGAATAAATCTGTATTGCAATCATGTAGTTGAGTTTTACATGCTAGTGTCTCCCTTGTGGATATCCAAATGTTTCAACATGTGTCATGTGTGCATAGGTTAAACTAAGCAAAATATAATAAAAAGCTATATTAACGTATGAATTTAACTTTACCTGATTCTTTACCGGAGTTACATAATTCCCCTTCTTTCTCCAGTCAATGGAGTCCGGACGTGGTCCATTACTGCGGACGTAGTTTCCCTGGGTGGCAGAGCAGTTCTGCAACGTGCAATGTAAGTTAACGTTTCAAGAACAAGTCACCACTAAAGCTCTGTAAACAGATGATGCAAATGACATTACCTGCGGCGCAGAAAGGAGGAAAGACTGCCTAAACTCGTTAAATGTCATGTCCGAAAACTGGTTGAGTCCCACTTCATGTAGTGATCAGAACAGGAAAGCAGAGAATAACTTTAGGAAGGGAAATATATGATGGGAGAACTTGATTTGATAAAAAAAAAATTAAAAATAAATACACAACAAGAAATCCTACTTGTGTGGGAGTGATTCCCTCCATTGTGTTTGTCAATCCTCCTCTTGTTCTCTGTGAATATCTGCAGTCTTGGGTAGTACTCCTCCAAGTTGTATGCTTTGTTGTTCTGCACATGCAGGAGGGGGACGTTTTAACATCAACCGTGCAGAGATTTTTACCTTCCGCATAACTTTCAGCAGGGAAAGGAGAGCGTAAAACAAACCCACCTGAGCCATCCATGATTTGAAATGAAACTCGTCTGAAACAAATAGAAACCAATAACAACACACAGCATTAAAAACACGTCTGGAGCACAAGATGGGATAACGAAAGTGAAACTCTGCGAGATCGAACAATAAATCGTCCGAAAGCCCTTTTTGCCCCGCAGGCTCACCTTGTTGGGTCACGTGAAAAGCTGAAGTCAAGGACGCGGAGCAGAGCAGCAGCCAGAGCGCCTGCATGTTCGCTCGTTTGCGCTGCAGCCGGAGGCGAAGGTGGAGAGGAAAGACAGGGGGCGGGGACGAGGTGAAGCTCTGCCCCAACAGGAAACACAGATCCCTCAACAGTTTGTCAGGTCAGCCAACAAAAAAACACATAAGCACACAGATCTGGAGGAGGTGAGAGAAGAGGGAGAGTCTTATCTAAGTACATCGCTTGACTCCGGGGGCATAGTTGAACCAAGAAAGTTGTGATAGCGTTGCAATGCCTTTATTTTTCCTTAACTTTGTAAATATGGAGCAAGCCATTCAGTACAATTGTTGCGATTCTTGCAAACAGGCTGATCTTTTTTCACCCATTTCTGATTTCTACCTGCGCTGTCCACATCCTCTCATCATGATTACCACCTTTCTCCCTGCCTATACAACCAATCTTTTCAGCAAGCCTGTTTGGCAGATTATTGAAAGCGAGTAATTGTACAGCCTTTCCTGTATCTCAACACAGTTCTGCTCCTTGGAATATCCCCTCTGGATACCTCTGATGTTCTGGACATTGATCCTGGATCTGTTTACCTCTGTCTTCACGATAATGACAATTTCTTTGCTGACTGACCACAAATTCTGCCTAGCCTCTATTTTTGGTTTTAAATATATTTAAATGCTCTAACAAAAGTAAAACCAAATTCTCCTCTTTGCTGAATACAAGTTGGCCAATTAGGAAAGAGATATTGGTCAATGCTGGTTCAGGTTAGTTAGAGCTTCAGTCAGTTTGATGCCTTTAATCAGGAAACGTTAAGACAGAAAACTTTTAATCAGGTGGTTTCCATTTTGTTTTATATAGACTGTGTTTCATTTATTACATCTTTGTTAACGTAAACCTTTAACTGTTGTTTTTTTTTAAACTGAAACATTTTATTTATTTATTGAAACCCGGCCAAATGTATTGGAAAAAGTTTTCAAACTTAAAAGAAATGGCGAGAGCACAGTACCCAGTGGTGCTGCTGACAACATGGTTAAACACACAATCCTTTAGTCTCACAAACTATGGTCTGCTTGTTATCAATCCAGGCGATTATTTTTACTTGTGTTTTCTGGAGTTTTTGACAAAGCAAATGTGGCTGAATTGTGTAATGCAGTGTAAAATCAATACGATTCTCAAAGTGCCACCTGCTTTGTCCAGATGACAAAAGGTTTGTTAAAGAAGGTGTAATATGATATTTTCCACATTTCAATTCTACAATTCTAAGAAAACTTCAAGGGGCATTTCCATTCTTAATCAGGAGTCTCTCCGCAACGTGCATGATGTTTGATGTCAGAGCAACAGGTCAACTATTATTGAAGACTAATTTCATTGATACCAGAACAAGGCAGATTGTCTTCCACAACATTGACACCTTGTCTTGGGTCAGGCTAAGATTAAAGAGGAACTGTAGAATCCCAAAGAGCTGTTCAACACTTGTTCATGGTCAGTTTTCATTGCTGCGGTTTCACTTGACTTCTAGAGTCAGAAAGGTGGGAGGGAATGAGTGCAGCAACATCTCCTGATTTGGTTCAAGACAAACTTGTTGATCCAGATGAGTAAATGACCGAGGTGGAAGATTAAACAGGTGTTCCAAGAGCGATGTGAGTCAAATTAGGGTGGGTTGTCTGTTTGGCTGGAAGCAGGAGAGGGGGATGCTGAGCTTAATGCTAAACTGAACCTGTTGAATAAGGTGTTCAGTTTATTGGCTGTGTCCATTTATCTGATCCTCCTCTTGTTTAAAGCCTGTGTTTTTCTGCATCCGTGCTAATCCTTGCTGTATCCAACTATTACTTTGAGCTGGTTCTGTATAATCCTCAATAATTGCCTATCAACCTTCCAGAACGCTATTAAAAAAAAATATATAATCTAGTCCCTTCAGGTCACTGATGATCCAAGCTTTGTTATTAGGGAGGCATCTCACTGTTCTGGTATGGATGGTGTTGTCCACACAGAAGTTTATATAGTTAATCACACACATAGTCATGGTATTGATGTCCTCTTCATGGGGCCGGCACAAAGCGATCCAGTGTTCCAGCATCCTCTGACCACTTTCTTAAAGCCATCTTCTCTACAAGCTGTCTCTAAGCACAAGGTTTTATTCTTGGTTATGAGATGAATTCTTTACATTTGCATAACACAAATCCAACATCTTGCTTCTATTTTTCTCTGGTAGAGCAGCTGCCAAACTATTTAAACTTTGGATGTGTAGCAAAAGTTTAGGTATATTTGAAATTGCCAAATATTGCCCGAAAACTCATTGGGACGTCTGTAGCATAGCAGGAACTGAACTGATGACGTCACATGGATTCTCCACAACAGCTGATCGTGGGAGATAAGCTGTTGCCAAGACAACGCTGCTAAACTCTCTCTGTAGATAATATTGATGGAAACTTATTACTAAGAGTTCAATATCTGGGCTACAGATGCAGCACTTTACAGTAACATGGCCTGGATGACACCATCTGTTGATGACAAACACCGCTACTCCTCCTTTTGAATTGAAATAAATTACACCCAGCACATAACTTGCTTTTTAAAATAAACAAAACATAAGTGCTGGATGTTACTTCACTTCTAACTATTTTACGACCTACCTGATCTGGGGAACTTTTAGCTGTTTTGTTAGCAGCTAAGTAACAGTTATTTTGATTTGAAAGGAGATAGTACTCTCTCATATCTTTACAACAAAAATTGCCAAAATCTTATTGTTTTTTTTTAAATCCACATCTTATAAAATGAATATCATGAATCTAGTTTTAGGTGTTTAGTCTTCAGCTTTTCAAATAATTTTGATATTAGTGATTGAAGTTCATAGAGTTTGTATAATTGTTGTGAAGTCTGAATAGCCTAGTTTAAAATCTCCTCCGTAAAAAGCAATACTGTTTTCTTTATTTTAAATAATATTACACTGATATTAAATGGGAAAAAAACATTTTTCTAGTTATCTACATATGTGACAATATTTTATTTTTTGATCCAAAATTTAATCTGAATAACCAATAGATCTACAAACACACTTGAGACAACAAACCCCTGAGATAAAATGGATTTATTAACAAGAGGTAATTGGGAAACATACTTTTAGTTTATTTGTTGTTATTATCATCTTCATAATTTCCTTTTTTTTCCCTCATATTTTTCTTTCTTATAAAACTGGAATACGTCTGAAGCTGTGGAAACGAGAGGATTGAAAGATAATTTTCATACCACTGGGTATTGCTAACAGCAAAAATGTTTTTGTTTAAATACTTCATAGGATTATGTGCATGTATAGGTGTATACAGTATCATTAAATAGTTTAATTCTGTCTGTGAAGGTGATGCATGCCTACTACACTAGCCATAAAAGTGTACTGTACATACATAGTAAAAATACATACAGATATTCACAGAATAAGCACTACATTACTATATTCCTGCTAACAGAAATTATTATAAACAGGATTACAGTATAAATGCAAAACACTTTGAAGTTGTGTCTCTACCTCTAAGTCATGGTTTCCAGACCACACTGTTGTGGCATTTTATATACAGATTGTTTTCGAGAGGATTAAACTGTTCCACATTGAGAAATATACCACCTTGCATGTACAAAATGTACGGCATGTCTCAGTGAAGTGAATTAACAACAAAGTACAAAATACTTCCCCAGGTTCATATAAAGAGCAGGTTCACTCTCGTATACTACTACAAAAATAGTGTTTGAATGCTGCAGGCAGAGGTCATTCACATACATTTTATCATAGTTTTTAACAGCAATGCATATAACAGAGTGATATACAGTCACGTTCCACAATCACTGGAACAGCAAGAAGGACAGATTGTCTTTTTAATTACAGAAGAGAAACAACCCTTTTTTTCTACAAAAGTAGAACCCAAACGTAAAGATACAACACCTCAATCTGCATTCGGTCATCTTGGTCTTTTAAGATGGGGAATTTGAGCAAACTGGAGTGTTCTGTCAACCCCCTTACGCAACACAAATCAAATGTTTTTTCCTCTTAATATTATTCCATTTTATAACAAACCCAAATCCTAATAACTTGAATTTATCTCCTAGCTTGGAGCTGAATCTTTAATTTAAACGGGGCTCTTCCAAGAGATTTTGGATCATTTAAAAAGATTGGAAAATTGTCAAAATACATACACTCTGGTTTTTGTCAATATCAGGTTACTGAAAGCATGTTTTTCAGAGCTGAGGTCCACAAATCATGGATCGGTGGCTACTACAAGCCTTTATGACATTTACCAGATAATAAAACAATTGTGGGATTAAATCAAAAACAGTAAGAAGTTTTTAGTAACTTTTTGAGGGTGAAAAAAAACAACTTAAATTAGAATAGGTACTGATTTCCAAATTGGATTATGATGGCATCCTTAAATCATGTCAATCACCAAAGTTGTAAACAGGGGAATGTTTTTTTGTTTTTTGACAGACAAAGATTTTAATGAAGAATATAATTTAACAAATGTGTGACCAATTGCTGGTGACAAAGAAAAAGGATTTAGAGCATATCTTTACTTCAAATATGATCTATTGACAAAATTTGGATCAGTTCAAGGGAAGTCAGGGAGGATTAATCTGTCCTCAGCCAACAACAATCCTCTCTCCACTGGAAATTCATGTTATAAATCCCTTTCTGATAGGATTTAAAATAAGGAACAATAAGCAAATGAGGAGAGAGCACATTTCAAACCATGACTGTGACAGACAAGTCCAACTGGGATTAAACAGTTTTTGTCCACGTCTCCCTTGTCAGTGAAAAAATAAAAAATTGGTTGAAAACTTCAAAATAAACTTGAACAACTGTTTTATTGTAATCCAGTTGAAGTATCACACGTAAATTACTATGTGAATAAAAGTGAAACCTTTGCATGGTCTGATAATATAAACCAGCCTATTCTGGTGGCTATTTGTTTTTAGAAAAAAGGACGACGCATGCCTGTGTTGATCAGAGTAACGTTGTTGATTAAACGCTAAGGAGAAATGTAAGGTATTTAAATGATGCCAGAAGGTGTTATACAATCAAGCTTTTGGCACGAGCATTTATTCACTAATGTGGTGAAATAAAGGCTTTCAAGTCTTCCCCAGGAAGCCACTGTGTTAAACATTGATTAGAACGAATGGGTCATTCCAATCATAACTTCCTTCAATACTCTCAATATTTGTGACAAATGCCCTTTAAAAAATTAGATGTAACATTTTTAATGTATAATATACATTTTTGTCCATTTATGTATATCCATTACAAATCAGAACCACAGAAAAATGGGCAAAGTAATGTGATAATTGCTTAGGTGGCCAAACATCTCAGTATACCTTTTGTTTAACCACTATATATGCAATGTTTACATACTCTAACCAAATTCCCAATTATGAAGGGTCATTGTCCTTCTATGCTGTGGTTCTGTACAGCTATACAGCAGAGGACCACTTCTATGCTCAACAAAGCATCTCCAGAGCAATACCTTATTTAGTTTGCTACACAAAATCCTCAGCAACCTTACTTTTGAATGTTGGGACAACTGTAGAAGTCAAAATATTTCTTGAGAAAAAAAAAAAAAACTTGCCTTATTACAGCTAAAGAAGAGGCATTTTCAAAACATAACATAAATAATCACAAAGCTCCAGCGAAACTGCATCCTTAGTTGGGCAGATTAGGTTGCTTCACAATGAAAGGAAGTGAAACTGATAGAAAACAATAGGGAACCACCAGAGTTTAGACTAATGAACAAAAATGAAGACTATCTTCCTTTTTTTTGGTTTGGGAAGCACATAGACACAAATGCTTTGGATATCTTGCTGTCATCTCCACTGATCATTGTTCCCTCTATTTTAAAATACAATTAGCCTCTTTCCTCCAGACTCTTTTGTCAGATTTTTTTCTTCTTTTTTTTTTGCAGTTCATTTAAACAATGCTACATTGGTTTCATAAAACTTAACTGATCGATAAAACTCAAGCTTGCGGAACAACGGTCAGCATCATTAGTGCTCAGAAAGTGCAAATTCGACACAGTGTACTATAATGCAAAATAATGTCATTGGTCACTAAGAAACACCGTTGCATGCAACTACAGTGACCTCTATTATTGTTTTTATTATTATTAATAGATTACTCAAACAATTTAAAACCATGGTCCCTAAAGTAAGTGTAAACATGACAACAAAAAAATCTACTCTTGAAAGGTTGTGTCATCAAACATCTACTGTACAGAGGAACAAATATCTTTACCATGTACAGCTATACAGTTGCAAATCTGTATGTTAACTTATATGTAATATTAACAACAACAAAAAAAGTGAAGGGCCGTTTTCCCCATCAGTTGGGCACTTTAGGCTCAATTCTGAGTGAGGCTTCATACATGCTTTCCTCATCAAGAACAAAGCTCTTGTCCAGTAGGTACTGGGCTACCTGGAACAGACCAAGAAAGAGCAGAGGTTAAAGATTTTAACTGATTAGGTCATGTTTACTCTCAGAAACAAAACACCTTTAACAGCCATGACATAATTCAACCTTAACAATCACATTTGAAAATATGTCAGAATTGGTTCGCATCAGACATCCGAAACATAGAAAGCACAATTAAGCAAATTTAATTTGAGCTGAAGTTATACAAATATTCATGGACATTTATCAGGGGGGAGAATGGTTCTTAAACTGTTATGCCGCCCGTCAAAGAGGAAATAATTAAAAAGTATCTTTGTTTTGTTGTTGTTTTTTTGCAGTTTAGCTAAATTAGGTCCTATGGAAAATCAATCACCAATCAGCCTGTGCTCCCCAACAGCAAAATAAGATTTTTCCCTGTTCCAAATCTCTCTGAGTTTATCCCGAACATGAAACATGCCATTACTCCTTAAAAACATCTGCTGTTGGACGTCTACACTCGATCATGCAACCATTTCACTTTACTAACAATTTTGCCAGGTCTAACGTATTATGTTGGTAATTATATTTATACAAAATTTGCAACTCTAAAACTCTAAAAAATTCATTTTTAGATACTACCGCGTTTGCTACCAAGTTTATTTCCTTTATTCTTCAGGATAAAATGATAAAAATCAACAATCAATCATTTACCTTTGGTTGCAGGTCAATCTTATACGCTGTTTGTTGAAACTGCCTGATTTCTCTGATGATGTGAGATATCTAATACAAGAGAACAAGTAAGATGTTACTTTCTTTGTGCGAAGATCAAAATTTTACCTCATATAACACAGCCGTAAACGTCTCACCATCCTCATCTTTGAGAAGTTGACTAAATTCTCTTCAGTGTAGTTCGGCGTTCCTTCTTCAATGAAAGCCAAATCCGTTAAGTACATGCCCAGATATGGCACGCACGGAGGATCACAGCTAGGGAAAGGAAAACACACTCTCATCAACCAATGTCATTACTCAAACCTTTTGTTTTCCTATTTTATTAGGGTTTTCTCAAAAGAACTTACTTTTTCAAAGCTTCTCTCAGGTTCTTGAACCTCCCTTCTGATGAAACCAGCTTTTGGAGCTTGTCAATAAGTGCTTTTGTCTATTGGAAAAGGTAATAGTATTCGTATTTTACTGAACGAGTTTCAAGCAACAGCTGAGAGAATATCCGCAGAGACAGTCACCTGTTTAGAAACTTTCAGCCAGGTCTTCTTGAGACGGAAAACCGAGCTGCGGTTTAGGGAGGAGGTAATTTCAAGCACAGCGTTGTAGTTGTGCAAACAGCGGCAGATATCAGCCACGGCCACCCATTTCTCTATGACGGCCACTCGAGTGACCAAGTCATCACACCGCAGGATCTCCGTGGCAATAAGGTTGCTTGTCTTCAGAGGAAAGAGAAACACAGGAATGTAAAATCAGCTCTAAGTGTCTGTAGTATTCATATACTGTTTATATAACCCACATCATTAAAGTGTTTTGTGATTCTCATGATGTATGGCGTCTTCTCATTTTTTTCATTCTTCATCCAGCCTTGACCAAAGAATTCCCTGTAATTTAAAAGGCAAAAAACAAAAAACAACATTAAAAAAACAACGCAAATTACAGGAAATTTTGAAAGATGAACCTGAGAAAGGGACCTAAGTTACATAAAAACAATTTGGTGTAGGTCACAGATGTGTGACGGTGGCTCTTACTCATATGGGATGACTTTAAATACCAGGTGGTCGAGCAGAGTTAGCTGCTCGGCAATCTCCAGAGCAGAGTGGCTTTCAAATGGTTCAACCTTCCCTCCTCCAACCTATGTGGGGCAAAGAAGTTTAAACATTAAAGTGTAAAACACAAAATAAACTTTTAAAATGTATCATTGTGTAAGTGCCTTGTGCAGATTCTCGTGCAAAAGATGACAAATGGGACCTTATTTGAGATACGTTTTGTTTGAAATTTTTTTTTTGCCAATTTTATTCCCAAATACGACATAAAGATTTACAAAAGTGTTTTTTTTTTCTAATCTACTGAATGTCTACCAGGTTTCCTGGACTAATTGTTCTCTGGCCAACCGGTTGCGTTAGTAGAGAAACATGTTGGCTTCTGTTGGAAACAGCTGCACGGACAGTGACGTTAGCTTGGAATTTAAAAAGTCAAAGGCAGCAACAAAAACAAAACAAAAACATTCCCATTCATAAAGAAGCAAAAGCATGTTCACATCATGTCTTTTTCCTCCTTTCTTTTAATTTTCTCCTCTGACTTTTCATCATTCTATAAAAAAAACGCACAATACTATTGTGACTCTATTATTTGTTTATTGCAACTACCATTTAAAGCACAATTTAGGGCAAATCTTCACAGACAAACAAACGAATTATGATGAGAGAAAAGCAATTGAACTCACAAGTTGCCGCACATCTTCCATGGTGATCTGGTTGTCACTGTGATCTTCCTGAGTTAAGGTCCTGACAAAGAGAAGAAAGTCAGCATCAACCTGCTTTGGGTTTAAACAATATAATGCTGTGGGACAAAATAAAAAATATATATACTTTGTTAACTATAATAAACAAATGCAAAACAACACAGAAAACAATATATCATAATAACATTTTATTTTAACATTCTTGTTATCATTTTAAGAAATAACGAAAACAAACAAAAAAATTACATTTACAGCTTAAATTTAGCAAAACCTTTTGCTTTGGTATTTCCTGTTTATTTATTTGTTAATACATATTAAATTAAATGAAATCTTTGTATATATTCTAACTTGTTCAGTTCTTAATTAAAGAATTAAACCCATTTTTATCCTGTGGTCTAGCTGTGGCCACTATTACCTGATGATGTTGGCTGCTGCTTTTCTCTCCTGTGTCAACAGCTCAGGGTCATGCATCACCTCCTCCAGGAACACAATGACCTTTGTCTTCAGCTCATTGTTACTCTCAAAGTCCTACAGAAACACAGAAAACACATATCTGAATTATTAAGATCAATCACGTTGGTCAAGATGGAAGAAAAAAGATAAAATCTGCATCTAAATGTATTTTGAACTGAGCATTTACCGGAAAGTGTTTGGAGACCCAATGTCTTAGGACATTAAGGACTCTGTTGGTTGCTGCTCGTCTGATAATAAACTCCTTGTCACCGTTTCTTTGATCTGTTGGGAAACCTGATTTTTATAATAAATAACAAAGAAAAATAAACAATTAAAATGAAGTTATAACCTGAGAAAAAATATGTAGACCCCCACATCTCAAATGAGCTTGATGTGTTGCTCTTATTTGTAGTTATGTTAAGGTATAGGCAAAAGTGAATGAGAGCTAGTTGTATGTAAATGTAGACCAGGCTGCTGCCAAGGCCTTCTTCCAGATCCGGTGCCCAAAACGTCTTTCAGCTGATCTGTTTAAAAAATCTAGTTCAAATTTAGTCAATTTTTAATTTGAACACTACAATACTAATGTTAAAAGGCTCTTTCTTGTATCCTAGCAGGGGGCTTGAGCTGCATTCCAGACACAAGGTGTTTTCAAAAGTCCTTGCAAAATAATAAAATAGCAACAGTTTTTTTAATAATTATTATTATTTAAACATTTTTGCCATCAAATCTGTTCATCCTTTTGTTAATTTCTGTTAATTTTTTTTGCTAGTAGAATGTACAACTGAAGTGAAACGCAAACTTCCTCTTACATGTGATCCGACAGTAAAACACATTATTAAAAGGATATAAGGGTCATTGGCCGTCATTTACGTAATTCAAGCAAGAGACAGAATTAAGATTTTTTTCCCCTAAACTTTCTTATAACGTTCATCCACTGTGTAATAACCTTCCCAAAGACACAATGTCCTCAAAAAGCACTGACTTCTTTTAAATGAACTTAAACCCTTTTTAAGCTTAGCTCTGAGCTGACAGTATATACAATTTATTCCCGATTTCATTGCGATAGTTTGGATTTACATTTAGAGTTCTGTCTCTTTGAACTGGCCTCCTATAAAGAATCTATAGCTTACCTGGGCTGACCCAGTCCCACATACACCTGAGATACTTGTTTGAAGTAGAGTATTTGATTTTAGCTAAAACTCTTATGCCCCCCCATGTCCAACACAGTGTAATCAAATGGTTGAATCAGATCCTTAATATGAAGTTAATAAGTGTGTTGAAGCATAGAGACGTCTAAAAGTTGCAGGAATCGAGCCTTCAAGGAATAAAGATGGACATCCCTGCTCTAGAATTCAGGTAAGATAGAAGACGTTGTCAAAAACAGCAGAAAATAAAGACTTGAAAATGACTTAAATAAAATATGGAAGATGCCAGGGAGGATGCTCTCAGATAAGTTTTCTTCAATAGTAATAGTAATAGTAATAGTTTACTATTTGTAATTTGATGATTGTGAAGAACAAAATGCTGGAGAGTGCTTTAAGATATTTATCTTTAGCTCCCTTTTTAGAAGGCAGAATATGGATGAAAACAAGAGATATTAGAGATGGCCAGATGGGCCAGTCAGTCCCTGTTCTGCCAAGTGTTTCATGGTTCTGCACAGCATTGCCCTGACCCAGCAAGAGCCAATACCTGTGCTGGCCAGGGACATCCGCCGATATTTTTCCTTGGTAGGCGTTCCCTCATTGGCTCCAGCTGTGGCAATGGCAAAGGCTGAGGCCGCAGACAGAGAGCTGCGGTTGCTGTCGAGCTCTCGGCACGAGGACATGACCGTACCATTGTTGTAGGAAAACAGAGAAAACTCTACAGAGGAAAAATAAATACAATAAATGGTTCCAAAACTCAAAATAAATCATTTTTCAACTAAACTGTTATGTAACTGGATTTTACTAAAAATAACTGATTCAGACTGCAGAATAACCTGGTTTTGCACTAAGCCTCCACTAGGGAGCAGTAGACACAACATTTTCCCTCCAGACTTTCCTCTTCAAGAGGCTTTGGTATTTAAGATGGTTGCTGCTAAATATAGCCAACCAATATCAGCATAACAGTGAAATCAACAGACTCTCTGCTCCATTTGAATTACCCGTTCATACGCAGATAAAAATCTGTCACGTTGCTCCATAGATTCACGTTTTGTTGTCCAAGCTTTGCTGTTAATAATCTAGTAAGCATTTTTTTTTTATTCGCAATAGATTTAAAGTCAAAAACAAGCTTGGTACCATCAAATAAGACTTTTTACTGGGGGCGGCAGAGAAAGTATGCTCTTGATGTTGCTATGACACAAGCTTTTCTTAACACCTACTGTAGCCAAGCTTTGGTTTTCCCCACATGTTATGAACCATGAAAACATTATAATGTGCAGCAGCTTTATCAGTATTTTCTTCAGATAAAATATAGGAAATGTTCAACTTTAGGTAAAGGAAGAGACAATAAAAGGTGTTAGTTCACAGGGTCAGTGCTCAGAGGGGTTATTGTGGGACTATAAGGAAAGTTTAAAAGCGTGTCTATAGGCCTCTTGATATGAAATTATGTCGCACTACTTGTTTTGGGCACAATGTACCTGAGGAGTTTTTGCATTTGACATTTTTTGGTGTGGTTGGGGACTTTATGGGAGATGCTTCTGGGTCCCCATCATCGCTCTGGTTTTGATCATTGTCCCTTTCTTCTCGTACAGAAAGATCTAAAAAAAATCATGAGGATGAAGATATTATTCCATCATGACAGTGAGATAAGCATTCTTTAGGAATGCCTGCAGCTGACCAACCTTGTTTGCACACTAATGTTTCTTCCACCTTGTCCTTCTTGTCCTCTCCCTCATCAGGGATCTTGCTTGTGATCGGGCTGGACACATAAAGCTTGTTGATATCCAGTGTGGTCTTGCTGAATGGTGACATGGTTGAATACATGCTTGCATAGCCATTTGAAGAGCAACTAAGGGCAGCTAGGTCAAGAGCTTTGCCCCCAGTGATGATGGGGATGTTGAGGGAAAGCTTGCGTCGGCGGTTGGGGGATGAATTCTTGGCAATAGCAAGAGGAGGAGGGGAGGAAAACTTCCTGCTTGCTCTGGGAGAGCTTGGGGCCTCTCCATAAAGAAGTTTGTTGTTCTGACTGCTGGCAAAGAATAACTCCAGGGACCTGCATTGAGGATATAATAACGAACACATTTTTATGACATGGTTGCATTTTTAAAGGAAGTAGCTTAACTAACTAAACAACACTTACAGAGGAGGGTAAAAGTCACATACATTAATGCTACATCTATAAGATAATATTAAGATAAATGCTCCTTCGCAAGGTACAACTCCTTTAATCTCAGACTTGTTAATATATTACAAAAAATAAATTTTATATGTAAGTTGCCCCTGATATTATAAGATTGGAGACAGTCATGTGTTCCACACATAATTTGGAGTTCTAAATAAATTATCTAAATTTGCAGGTGTACCAGGAGAAAACAAATAAAGTTTTATGAGTTTTATTGTTCTACAAAAAACAGCAATGAAAATAAATCACAAAACCCCTCAAAATACTCTCTGATTAATTCCAGTGATGTGAAAATGTACAATTCTATCCATGGCTTTATACGTCTGATAAAAAATAGATAAACCAAGTAATTAGAATTGTTTTTGTTACCAAGTCTCGACATTTTAGAGCACGATACAGACTGCAGCATTTCAGTAAACCTCTCCCACTCCCTGCCACCCTCCTGCCGACCTCACGGGTTCCCATAAATAGCACTGCGAGTGATAGTGCGCATGGCCACTGCTGACACAAGCAGCCAAGTGTAGGTGTCTCACAGTGACATTACAAGCACCATGGGAAAGATTACTGCAGGGCGTGGACATGGGGAGTTCTGTCTGATCTGAACCCCACAGCTGGGTCCTCACTCTAGGCATGCAGTGCTGGGAGTTAGCCCAAAATGCAAGACTTCTGTGTATATTTCGCGCAACAAATATCTTTAATATCACAGAGAGGGAGGCAAGTGAAGGGTGGGGTCCTGCAGCATTAAGGGTGATTGCCGTAGAGCGACGGATCAGAGTTTGTGGACTGCAAGTCAAAAATAATTAATTGAGCCAAATCACTGCCTTAAAACACATAAAGGCTACACATCTGTATGCAAACATACTACAGAATCATAGTAAACTGTTTGTTCTTTGTGTTCTCACCATCTGCTAAAACAAATATGGAATCGTAAAATGCTTTGTTAGTTTTACACCAAAATACTTTGATACAAACCTTACAAAAACTGTGTCATGGGCCTTTTTTTGTTGTCGTTGTTTTTGCTCAACAGTGGTTTTGACCACCTAAGAGGCTCGAAGGCTACGTTTTGGGTAAATAAATGGTGCATTGCAGGAGCAAGTGTGTAGACACTCCCAAATGACTGCCACCATAAATGTATTTTTTTGAATGAAATTATAACATGATAAAAAGTTAAAAAACGTTTGCATAATCCCTTTATGTTAATCCTCCCTTTAAATGAACTCATCACTAAACTGCCGTTTGTATTTTCTTAGGTCATACATGTGGGATGTAAAAATTTGTTTTGAATATTTAAAAACGCTTAACAGTAACTACAATATCAAAACTTTATCTGATGTTGCAAGCATCCGACTTTTGACTTCAGATGATCTGTGAGCAAAGAGCTGCAGTAAGTATATCATAACTAAAAGAGTTTGATTTGTCTTTTGATTTCGAGTTACTACAACAGCAGTAAAATATTCAAATGATGTTCAAGTATGCCTCATGACTCACCGAGCAGGGATGGCACTGATGGGCTTCTTGTAAATGGTAATGAGTTTATCCAGAACCACGTCGGCAGTGGTAAACACGCGGTAGGAGTGCAAGAAAGTGTTGAGGAAGTCAATCGAAAGGAAGCGGAGATCAGTCAGTCTTTCCAGCAAACGTTCGACGCTGGCGTAGCGAATCTGCAGCACTTTGCAAGAGTTCATCATCTTGCTGAAGCGGATATCCACATCGTCGCAGTACAGACTCGAATCGGATCTGTATGCAAAACAAAACAACAACAAAATGGCGAAACAAAAAGAAAAAAGAAAAGGCTCAGAGGACAAAGGATGCACAGCATTGAATGCAAAAGCAATATGTCTCACTTTATCATCTGTGGCACTGAGACTTTAGAGTTGTCCTCAAAAGCGTTCATCATCAGCCCATTGCAGCGAATGTTGTCTATGCACTGCAGGAAAGGGGCAGTGAAGTAAACAGATGAGACAAAGGAAACGCCAGAGAGTTTTGTAATACGAAGGCTTTGAGTCGACACGCTCAGCTTCGTGTCCCACTACTGGAGATTGTTATGTGTGTTGACATGCCTGGCTGATGTCACTGGTCCACGCAGACTTCTCCTGCCTGGAGGAGGCCACCAGGATGATCGTGAACGACTGGCTGTCCTTTGGCTCCACAACAATCTTGAAATCCAGGTGCTCCATGTCCTGGCCGCTCTTATCTGATTTTGCTTTGAGGGGAGCAAAAATACTTTTCGTTATTTTCCCTATGGCCCCAATCAAATATGTAGTAAAAGTCTAAATATATCTGTCTGAACAACATTTTCAATTTTTCCCATTTAGGAGTGTGTCTTGGTTGTTCGGTCTAACTTAGTTAAACTCTTCCGATGAGTAAATATGAAACATTATTACTTGCTATCGCAATTAGACGTTACACAAAACCTCAAGCATGGTACATATAGTGCATACTGCTGCAAGGTGGAACATGAATTAAATGCTTACACTCGTCATCTGTCCCCTCTGGCTCCTCCATCAGAGTGCAGTCTATAAGCGAGACCACTCCGTTCTAAAAATAGCGTGTAGAAAAATAGATTTAGTGTTTCACACCAGTCTTGTTTCACTCAACAAACTGCAGCTAAGTGCAACAATGATCCTCGGCTAAACCTGCTAGAATCCTAATACATCTAGAATTAACATTTAAACATGATGTAATGTTGTGAAAAAAGGAACAGTATCTCCTTATTGTAAGCGGATTTTGAGAATGAGTAGATGCTTACTTGAATTAGTAGTAAATAGGCTATAGATTTAACTAGCAAGTAAAACAAGAACCTGTACATGTTTAGAGTTCAGATGTGTACAGTCTTAACCTCACATCCTTAAACAACTCAGATAATGTACAGTGGATCTAATCGTGTACACGCTGATGAAATGGCAGGTTTTGGTAAAGCAATAGTTGGTGACCTTATTTAAAAAAATAAAAATAAAAATCATTCCTTTATTATCTGTGTCATATATTTTATTTTTTTAGCCCAATATCTGACAAATGTAGAGAAGGATAAACTAAAAATAATGTAGAGGTGGAATTACTTTGTTACATTAGTGTTTGCTGGCTTCAACTTTTCTAATTCGCATTTTGTCCACAGATTGGTGTGACACAGAAAGTTAAATCTTGGGATTCTCATTTCTGTCCTTGAAAAAAACAAAACAAAATCAGTTCTATCTGATGACAAGTACATGCGAGTAATCCCACTATGTCTTGATTTGAATAATGTGTTATTTGGGTGTCCCATAGTCTGTTTCTTGTGCTATTTTTCTAGTTTCTACTGTCCATCCAGTGCCATCTAATTGGATATAAATGAATATATTGTCAATTCTATCTTGCAGAGAGAAGTTGGGCTTCTGCTTTAGTTTTGTTTTCCACAGTTCCAGTTGTTGGTTTCAAAGCTAATTTGAGTCGATTTTCCTGTAATGCTGTATTTAGTTTTAGCCATACATGTCCCATGTCCTGATCTCCATATATTTCAATTTTGAACTTATCACTCCACAGAACAAAAACTACATGTCCAGGTCTTTATCTCTGTGCTCTTTAAAACTGTTAATTATAGCGTTAATGTTTTCTAGAGAATTTACTCCTTTCACATGCCCCAGGAAAGATTGTAGAGGCATGCACTCTCGATTTAATAGTAGCATGACTACTACTGAATTAAAAATAATTGCTATTTTAGTTCATCATGACAATTTAAAAATTTAATTAAACCATACACATCATAAACAAAAATCTAACGTTTTTATTGTTTATTTAGATAAGAAAGATACAAGAATATTACATGAGATTCCCAGAATAAATATTTGTATGTCCAAGTATGCATAGAAATTTTTTGCAAATGAATTTATCTCATGACATGCACTCGCATCTGTTTTGTTGGTCATGGTTCTCTCTTTAGCTTGGACATTCTCTGTCCTGTAAAATATGTTTAAGAAAAGAGCATAAACTATATCTTTTAGCAGACTCTGCAGCTCAGGCCCACCTTTGTGAGATGAAGCTTGCCTCCGGAACCCCTAGTGCAGATGATTAAATGCTTGGAGAAGAGAAAGCACTGCCTCTCCCCCTCTTTCTTTAGTGAGAGAGAACCCAGTCGCCCTCGGGTAATCTTGCCCTTCTCACTCATTGGCACCTGAATTAAAGACCCTGCATATCAAAGAATTAAAACAGTTTACAGACAGAAAAGGAGATAATTATTTACAAAAGGACAAGTTAGAGTTTGACATACACTGAACAAAAGACAACTACTACTGTTCTCCTCATCTGATATGAAATTAGATCAAATTTGTTGGAAGAGGTTGGAAATAACAAAATGAATTTTAAAAACTGGCAAGGTTAGTGGTTTTTCAACCAAAAAATTGCGGTATCAGTTCTATCTCCCTTACATGCCAAATGTCAGTGTACCCTGGGGGAATTCAGTTGACCCCAAGTTACATAGTACTTGGCATAGCAATATACAGAGATATGTATATTTGTTGGTGCTGCCAGCTGAAAGTTGCTATGGTGTGGAAGTGCCTAAAAGTTTGTCGGCAAGACTGAAAAATGCTAAAAATGCCAAATAAGTTAATACTATTTACTATTTATCATACTTGCCATGGTTACGCCAATTCCTTAAAGTAGAATAGGCCCCAGAAAACTATTATGAGAATCTTGTGGAAGGAATAAAGAATTCTAAAGCCAAGTACCAAGAAAATGTTTGTAACCTTTAAATTTTAAGACATTTAAAACATAAAAATCACCCTTATAATTCCTCAATCATTATTAGCAAATGCAAATTATTGATGAACATAACTATATTAAAACAGGAAATGTTTTGTCTAATTTAATAACAGACTGAAACAACAAATAGATAATATGACTTTTCATATACTGTCAACATATCAAGTTTTAAGTGTATAAAAATAAAAGCAAGGCATTGATAATAGTGAGAGAAAAAAAGAGAATTGAAACAAAAACATGTAGTACATTACATAATTGGAATTGAATCAGCTTCCACTCCTTTTTACCCTCTTCTCACACACAAAGGCCTGCTGGGGACATGTGACATTTACAGTTCCTGACTAATCATCAGTTTGCCTCAGAACAGTCTAATTACATTTGGAAATTAACGACTCTGCATGAATAATGCTCACACCTCCCAAATAGCAGCGCCCAATTCCCAGTTCTCCCTGTGACATCAGGCCATCAGTCTAGTAATGAAGAAGGACATACATTCCCCTTGTGTTTTGACAGAGGTGGATGATACCTTGTCTCACGAATGTCTGGCTGGTGTCAAGGAGGACCTCACAGCCCTCTATGATCATGCGTTCTATTGCCAGGTTCTTCCTGATGTTTTCCGTCTCGCTTACCTCATCATGCATTATTCTGCAATAGAGGACATTTCCATACTCGTATTAGATAGGAGCTAAACTTTAGGATCAGGACAGATTTGATGCTTTTTCAGTTTCAGTTGTATAAATACCTTGAAAGCTCCTCCAGCTTAGATTTGGCATAGTCCAGACTGTTTCTTTCTATGTGTTCGTGAGGTGTGTGGGCCAGGAGCTCATGAAGCGTAAGTATGTACCTTGGAATCTGAAGAGAAACACCAGGAAACAAGGCAGGGTTAATACTCAACATACAACTAAAAAGGCAGGTATTTAAAGTTTAAAAGAGTTTAAACATCTATGAAGAACACAGCAAAATGAACAAGCACTGCACCATCCTGTAACCGTATATAGCATTGTTTCTGTTTTAATCAGTTGAATGCTTTTTGCTGCTAGACAACAGTGCTAAACACTTCACCACCATGCTGCCCAAAACCGAAATAATACTTGTGATTTCAAATAGTAGCTGCAACAGAGCCCATCTGACAGGTAATTCTGGAAACTGTATTCATATGGACTGGTCCTACATAAAAAAGGCTTGGCAGGTGTCTGGTTGTACCATCTGTTACTGTCTATTACATGCAAACACAACCAATCAGAGCACAAACGTTTTTTTTTTTTGTGCAATAAGCATCTGGAGAGTGCAAAAGAGCAAACATAACAAGAAGCCACAGATGGAGAAGCTTTAAATAAAACAAAGCTCCTTTTGTAAAACTATATATAACATTATCAGTGAACAAATTCCACTATTAAAAGTGAAATATACAGAAATACTAACTGTGTTTTTAGTGGCTTAAAAAAAGAAATTTTAATAACAAAACCAAACTAACCTGAAACATTGGGTAAGTGAGAAACGTCTCCAGAGTTCGTTCTTCACAGTCTGGTTTTGCTTCATACTGCTTCAACAGTTTGTCAAAATCACGGTTTTGCTTGCAGTGTGCCAGGATCTGCAGGCTGTACTGGTGGTTTCTCACAAACTCTTGGTAGATGTTCAGCATGGGCAACAAGATGTCAAAGAGGTCAGCTGTAAAAATGTGGCGGAACAAAAAACGTGTACATTTTAGACAGGGCTCTGAAGAGCAAATAACAATGAAAATATGTAGAGAGAATAATTATCTTTACAGTGTTTACAACATGTTTTCTTTAATTCAGTTCACACTGAATGATGAAAGTAAAACATAAAGGATTCTTACCCAGCACCAATGTTGGCCAGCTTGCTATTCTGGCCTTCAAACCCTGGTAAAATATCTGATGCAGGAACATAATAGTTTCACTAAAAAGAAACAGAAAAAAAACAAACAAACAAAGAAGCAAAAATGTAATTCCAAACAAATTATTTTCAAACAAACATAAAATTTCAAGACACATCTGGAGCCAAAGTACAACATTCTGCTGTTTAAGTTTGTTTTTAACCTAATTTGTTTTTAAAAAAAGAAGCTGAAAAACAGAGTATAATAAATATTCAAAGGTAAACAAAATAAACAAGAAAGCAGTTCAGAGTAGTAAAATCAATGCTTATTATTTGCCAACAATAAAAATGTACCTCTATGCCAATAATAATCACTTAGTCTGTTGTTACATGGAATGTATTACAACTCATAGGTATGACAGCTCTGAATGTAACATAATATATAACATTAAAAGCCATTCATTTACTCCTAAGACCAATTTAGAGAGAGAAGTTAAGTTGTGTACTAACTGTTGTTACTTTTCTTATCATTTCATTGGTGTAAAGATGCGGAAGGGGTGGAATTAGATCAGGAAAGTTCAGCACCATGAGTAAAATGTGTATTCCATTTAGTGACTTCCATTGTTTGTTCAAGGAAAAGACTGTCTAATAGTTCTATTCAGCAGCTGAGTTGCATACAAAGCCTAGGATTGTTATTATATACACCTCGAATAACTCTAGTTTTGGAAGAAAATATTCAACAGCTTGACCAAGCAAATATGATTATTTACATAGCGGGCAAGTTGCCCATGTATAATGGGATGACTCCATTTAAATTGTTTTTCTTGCGGGTTAAACTACAGTAGTAGCATTGAAATGAAACTGAAACAATTCACTCTCCCTAGAAGGAAAAGCCCTACAAGTTCTCCTTGACCTAACTCCAGAATGTCAAAAAGACCTCCAATTTCTGACCAATGGACTTCAGAGAAGATTTGGACAGCAACTCTTCACTGATGGGAGCAGTTGTAAAGCTGGTGTTGCCTAAAAATATACATTCTCTCCAAGACTATTGTCAGTTTTCAGTGGAATCCCAAGATTATGCCAGTCCAGCTGCACCATCATCTCCACCCTGCCATGCCTAAGACCCCCGAATGAAACTCTCCATGTTGTTGAACAGGCACAATGGTACTTTCAGTCCCAATGTACCAGACCAGAAACCCAAGTCTAAATCCGCTCATTTGAGTAATTGGTTGCTCTGATTGCAAGAAGGACATAGAGGAGGTCTACAAGGCTGAGTCACTGCCAATCCATTGACGTCCACACCATCATAACCACAATTGTTACAGGTGTGGAGATCCTACTCATTTTTCCTAGGAATATCCAGTAACAGCATCAAAAGCAACCCAACCACAGGAAACAAGAACTGTGGTAGTGTAGAGTAGGAAAAACGAATCCAGTCACCAGCTCCCCTCCCTGGTTGATGTACACTTAGTCCAATTTATCAACAAAACTGGAGAAGGAACTGCCATGATGGGAGCAAAAGTGCTGCTATGGACTGGAGCCATGTTACCAATGCCTTGTTACGAGCTTTGCGTCTAGTGCTAGCTCTCTCCACTGCCCGACTGATAAAGGTCTGCTCTGTTATTGGGATGCCATTTGTACAACTCCCTTCAATCAACCTAAGTGTCAGGGTGAGTTCTTTAGTGCGTTTCACAGGTTGTCCTAGGGGGGTTTCCTGAGCTCTCTCTGAGCACCTTCTCCACCAGCTCACCTGCCAGGTGCATCGAGCTAAGGCCATCAGCTGAGCAGTACAAGAGGAGCAGTGGGTCAACTACTCAGTGCAATACAATAACCTCATATTATTGTACTCCTGAGAGTCCTCTGATGTATGTGGGTCCGAAGCTTAAATACTATGACAGAATACTCAGGCCAAGCAGACCCACAAGAGGCTCTCAGGAGGATTATCACTGACCCGCCCCAGGAAGACCTCTCTCTCGATTCTCAGGACCTCAGTAACATCCCTGACGAGTACCTGGACTTCAAGCAGGGCTTTAATAAGAGTAAGGCCTGCTTTCTACCGCCACACCGACCCTACGACTGCGCCATCGACCTTCTCCCCAGAGCCCCCCTGCCTTCTAGTCGACTGTTCAACATGATGCCCCTCCGCCCACCAGTGTCATTGATGGGCACCCGGCTTACGATGTCCGGAGGATCGTGGCTGCCCGTCAACATGGTCAGGGGTCATCAGTACCTCGTCGACTGGGAGGGTTACGTTACTGAGGAGCCTAGCTGGGTGCCCCGCTCCTTCATCCTTGATCCAGCTCTTATAGAGGATTTTGAGGCCTCCTCCTCTTCATCTGGACGGCCGGGTGGTTGGGTGAGTTCTTTAGTGCGTTTCACAGGTTGTCCACGGGGGGTTGCCTGAGCTCTCTCTGAGCACCTTCTCCACAAGCTCACCTGCCAGGTGCATCAAGTTAAGGCCAACAGGTGAGCAGTACAAGAGGAGCAGTGGCTGAGTATTAGTTGCTTATGGTAACCTTTAGTCCTCAGTGCCAATCTCTAGTGTTATCGTTCTCAAGTTTTGTTGATGTTTCTAGTTTTTTCAGTTTTTGTAGTTTAGTTTTCTATGTCTCAAGTTCTCCAGTTTTCCAATTATTTATTTGATACTTTGTTTCCTTTTTGTGCCCTCACCCTCTCCTGTGCTCCCCCCCAGGTTACAACAATCTCAGTGCTCACTCAGTTCCAAGATTCTCACCGGTCAAACAAACCTCTGGTCTCACCGCTCCGCAGGCTCAGCTCGGTCTGCTCGCTCCAACAACTCCATGTGCTGTGCTCACCCCCTGGACAACCTTCCATCAGGATCTACCTAAAGGACTCACCACTCACTCCTCCTGGCGTCTACCTTCCATCATAAGGTAAGACCGTTCCACATTGCTTCACGTTCTCCCTGCATCACCTATCCTGTTTTCTTACCCCTCAGTGGTCTCCGGTTTCCCACGTCGTTTCCGTCCTCCACAGAAGTTTCCCGCGGATCTTTTCCGTGTCTGCTGTCTCTGGTTCCCTGATGTGCCCGCCATCACAGTTCCTGGATTCATACACACCCCACCTTTCAATAAACTCATATTATTGTACTCCTGAGAGTCCTCTGTTTTATGTGGGTACGAAGCTTAAATACTTTGAGACTAAGACTTCCCTATAAAAAGCTTTAGTATTGGCCAACCCCAATGAACAAAAGCCCTTTCTTTTAGAAACTGATGCTAGAAATATGTGCACCGTCGTTAACATAGAGAAGATGGGGAAAGAACAGTGGCCTACTACAGCTGCACTCTCACTCTTGTACCTGGATGATCCAAGATGGTGCCGCAGATGGCGACACTGGTTAGGAGCTCCGTAGTGCTTTGTTTGTTTTTGTTTGTTTGTCATGGCATGTGTGATCCAAACACACTCAAATACAGTGCTCAAACTGCGACAGCGCAGACTTTGTAAACCGCTACCCAGCATCCATATGACAAACCTTCGCTCTTTAGAAAATAAAATGGACAAACTTTCACTGCTAAACCGGACCACAAGGACTTTTCTCTCTCTGCTGTACTGTGCTTCATCTGGCTCACGGATTCCGTCCCGGACAGCACGCTCCACCTGCACGGCTTTCATCTCCACCGAGCGGACCGCGACACAGAGCTTTCCGGCAAGAAAAAAGGTGGCGGAATTTGTTTTTATATCAACCAAGGCTGGTCTACAGATGTGACAGTGTTAATGAGAACATGCAGCCCTAATCTGGAATCGCTTTTTTTGAATTGTAGACCGTTTTATTGTCCGCGGGAGTTTTCATCCGTTGTGCTTGTTGCTGTTTACATTCCACCTCAAGCGTGCACACGTGAGGCACTGGGCGCACTCGCTGATCAGATCCTCAGCGTGGAGAACCAACACACAGACTCTTTTTTATCATCTTAGGGGACTTTAACAGAGCTAAACTTAACAACGAACTAGCTAAATACAGACAGCATGTTACCTGCCCCACCAGGGAGAGCAACATTTTAGATCACTGTTACACTGTATTTAAACGTGATTATCGCTCTGCCCCCCGTGCAGCACTGGGTCTATCTGACCACTGTTTAGTTCATCTTCTCCCAACCTACAGACAGAAGCTCAAGTGCGCCAAACCAGTGGTCAGCTCGGTGGAAAAATGGACTAATGAGGCTAAAGAAAGGCTTCAGGACTGCATGGTTTTAACAGACTGGTGTGTTTTTGATGATGCCACAAGCAGCCTGGATGAATACACGGACACTGTGACATCATACATCAGTTTTCGTGAAGACATCTGTGTTCCCACCAGGACTCACATTAAATACAACAATGACAAGCCCTGGTTTAATGCCAAATTGAAACAGCTGCGCCGGTCTAAGGAGGTAGCATATAGAAGTGGGGATCGGGCGCTGTACAACCATGCAAGGAAAACCTTAACTAAAGAGATCAAAGCTGCAAAGAAGAACTACTCCAACAAGCTAAGCAGCATGATGTCCAGTAACGAGCCATCAACTGACTGGAGGTTTCTCTAGAACGTCACCAGCTACAAAAGGCCACCTACACAGACAATGGGAGATCGTGAACTGGCCGACGACCTTAACAGATTCTACTGCAGGTTTGAACAGCCCAGCAACGAGCTCCGATCCAACACCACTTCACACCCATCTGACTATCAGCCACCCATCCAGCCTGTCCTGAAGATCTGCGAGGAAGACGTGCTGAGACTTTTTTTAAAACAGAAAGTCAAGAAGGCCCCAGGTCCTGATGGAATCTCTCCCTCCTGCCGAACTGTGCAGACCAGCTTGCACCTGTCTTTACTAAGATCTTCAACAGATCACTGGAGCTGTGTGTTGTTCCATCCTGTTTTAAAAGCTCCACAATAATACCCATTCCTAAGAAGACAACTACCACAGGACTAAATGACTACAGACCTGTTGCCCTGACCTCTGTGGTCATGAAGTCCTTTGAAAGACTGGTTCTCAACCACATTAAGGTAATCTCGGACCCCCTGCTAGACCCCCTGCAATTTGTCTATCGGGCCAACCGTTCGGTGGACGATGCAGTGAACATGGGTCTCCACTTCATCCTCCAACACCTTGTACACCCAGGAACTTATGCAAGAATTCTGTTCCTGGATTTCAGCTCAGCCTTCAACACAATTATTCCAGGACAATTACACAGCAAACTGACTGAACTCAGCGTACCAGCCTCCACCTGCCAGTGGATAACTGACTTTCTTACTTGCAGAAAACAGCAGGTGAGGCTGGGAAAGTGTACTTCAGTGACCCGAACCATCAGCACGGGTGCTCCACAGGGTTGTGTACTCTCCCCACTGCTCTTCTCGCTGTACACAAATGACTGTACCTCCATGGACTCCTGTCCAGTTTGCAGATGACACAACAGTCATTGGTCTCATCAACGACAGTGATGAGTGTCCTTACAGACGGGTGGTTGATCAGGTTGTCCTCTGGAGCAGTCAGAACAATCTGGAGCTGAACACAGCAAAAACAGTGGAGATGACCGTGGACTTCAGGAGGAGCCCCCAACCCTGCCAGCACTCACCATCCTAGACAGGACTGTGATGGCTGTGGAGTCCTACAAGTTCCTGGGCACAACAATCTCCAAGGACCTGAAGTGGGAGAGCAACATCAACTTCATCATCAAGAGGGCTCAACAGAGGATGTACTTTCTGTACCAGCTGAGGAAGTTCAACCTAGCCCAAGAGCTGATGGTGCAGTTCTACACAGCCATCATAGAGTCCATCATCACCACATCCATCACAAAACACGACACCAAGAGACTGCAGCGCATTATCAAGTCTGCAGAGAGGACCATCGGTGTAAAGCTGCCCGCACTGCTGGACCTGCATGCCTCCAGAACCAGGAAGCGAGGAGAGAAAATCATCACCGACCCGTTTCACCCTGGCCGTCACCTGTTTCGGTGCATTCCATCTGTCCGACGCTTCAGCCACATGAAGACCCGTACGACCAGGCTACAGAGAAGCTTTTTTCCAACTTGCATTATTCTCATGAACAATTGAACAATTTATTTATATATTTTTTTATAACTTCTATAGTTTTTATACTGCACTTTTTTTAAAATATAAATTACACATGCTAAATGTTACAAATGTTTCTTTACTGTAGTTTTCGTGCAGTGCAAGCATCTGTGTAACCAAAAACAAATTTCTTGTATGTGTGAGCATACTTGGCCAATAAAGCCTGTTTCTGTTTCTGATTCTGATTCTGGATTATTTAGATGGCCCATGGCTCTAAATGGTAAGGAACTTTGATAACATTAGGACCATCTGTTATCTCACAAGTTGATTCTACTGGCGTCGTTATTGACAGGATGGGGAGTCGCATGGTTAGTGCTTTGTCACCTGCATAGGCCAGAAACAACAAACCCAGTGCTCACATGCTCCTTTGCAGCCGTACCCAGTGGGATCCCCAATGGAACTGTGTTTTATGCTTAGAGACTGCAAGTGTCCTGTACAAGGATTGAATAAACGCTGCCGTCTAACACTTCTGAGAAGCAGCTAAAGTGCATGCAAAGCTAAGAACTGTTGTCATTCTACAATGACATATGTGCAACTGGTAGCTCCGAGTAAGCTTGGGATATCAATCCTACCAGCTCAGTTTTATGTCAATACCATATCATGTTGAGTTTTCTGTTTGACCCCATGTTTGAATTCACCTTTTGTCATTGTTTTCTCAACTACCTGAATCATCAGTAACTTTTGGTTGAAAAGCCTTGTCAAAAATTACAGCTGAATGAATGTTAATAAGGTGATAACTTTAGGATATTTTGAGTGTAATATTTTAAACAGAATACATCAAACTCAGGATTTGTTTTGGCCCATTTTGACACATTCATGTTATGTTATACCTATGCTATCAAGGAATCAAGGAATCAAGGAATTTTATTTGTCTTTACATCACATGTGGTACATGAGGTGGGACGAAATTCTAATCCCCCGGTCCAGTTTACACCCTGATAGCAATTTTAAATTATATAATAAAATATAAGAACTATGCGAAAATAGGATTTGAACAAAGAATCTACAATATGGGACTTCGGACGTAGCAGCAATGAAAATTTGGAGTGCAAATAATATAATAAAATATAAAGAACTATACGAGAAATAGGATTTAACTACACAGAATCTACAATATGGACACAGAATCTACAATATGGGACTTCGGACATAGCAGCAATGAAAATTCGGAGTGCAAGTGACATATTAAGTGACATTTTAAAGTGACATTTTAAAGTGTGAAATTAAATTGAACAGTGCCGGTTAAATGAGAAAATGTTTTTTTTTTCTAATTTTCCCTGCGTGTGTTTGAGAGTCTCACAACTTCAGGAATGAAGCTGTTTCTCAGTCTGGTAGTTTTACACTTGATGCTCCGCAGCCTCCTGCCTGAGGGGAGCGGGACAAAAAGTGAGTGTGCTGGGTGTGTGGGGTCCTTCATGATGCCGGAGGCCCTCTTCCTGCATCTGGAAGTGTAAATGTCTGTGGTGCTGGGGAGGCTGACTCCAACAGTTCTCTGTGCAGCCTTCACCACCCTCTGCAGAGCTTTCCTGTCTGCAGCAGAGCAGCTTCCATGCCACACGTTGATGCTGGAGCACAAGACGCTCTCCCCAACACATCTGTAGAAGGAGGTGAGAACTGAGCTCCCGAGTCCAGCTCTTCTCAACCTCCTGAGGAAGTAGAGCCGCTGGTGCGCCTTCCTGACCAGAATGGAAGTGTTGTTGCTCCAGGTGAGGTTGTTACTCAGGTGTACACCCAAGTACCTGTAGCTGTTGACCACTTCCACCGCAGATCCTCCCATGTGCAGGGGGA
>JAVLVB010001067.1:205275-216990 GCA_032876305.1 Orestias chungarensis | reverse complement strand
AGAGGTCTCCCGGTATCCTGCGTCGAGCCTCCCGCTCACTTCCGCCACTCATTGCCACTCACACTTCCTCATCACAACTGCCCGCTCCGAGTCACCGCTGGATCCAACCTCTACCCGTTTCCCTCAATAAAAACAATAACCTTACCTTCTGAGTGTCTCTGCCTTTGTGGGTCGGAAAACCTATAACCCAGTATGACACACCAACCCCCCACCCCCAAATCATACATCATGTTCTCCAACAAGCTACCTGTTTTCATCAGTTAAATATAAAAAAAACAACAACAAAAACTCAATAATAGAAATGAAATCTTGCCTGCGATAGGTAATAGGGAATTGCAAATCACACTTTGCTGATAAACGGATCCAGTGTTCAGAACATATATCCCATGACATCTATGAATACATTTGCATAGACGTCAAAGCCTGCTAACACTCAAAGTGATGGTTTTGAGTGCAGCGGAAGCTGACCTGCAAAACATGTGTGTCTTTTGACCATATTCCATGCCTGCTATGTGATCACTCAGAGCAGTGAACTTGTTTCCTAGTGATGTTGTTCCAGAAAATGAGATCTGTTAATACAAATTTGTATGGATTTAAAGTGATTCTACTTTCAGAAGTGAAACCCCACCTTGCAAGGGTAGGCAATTCTCCCAAACACCACAAAACCCTCTACTTGACCAACAAAGATGTACAGCCCCTCCAGACTCATTATTTCTATCTTGGCTACGTTTCTGTTCCATTGTATTAGTTTTGATAGACAAAATGTCTTGTAGGATTTGTAGTTGTGTCATAATCTCTCCATTTTTGAATATCGTTTGGAACAAATGATAAGATAAGATAAGATAAGATAAGATAAGATAGACTTTAATGATCCCGGAAGAAATTGTTTTGCCAGGGTTACAGAGTGTCAAATAACAATTAACACGACACACTCATCTCACATACAACACAGTACAGTACACAATCAACATATAACAATAACTACACTACTATTTATCCCTCCGGCAGATGGAAGAGGAATTGTACAGTTTGATTGCCACAGGTAAGAAAGACATCCTGTGGCGTTCTGTGGTGACTCTCGGTGGTCTCAGTCTCCGGCTGAAGGTGCTCTGACAGGCCGTCAGTGTGGCATGTAGGGGGTGGGAGGTGTTGTCCTCTTTGCTGAGCAGCTTCCTCAGCATCCTCTGACACCTCCACCACAGACTCCAGTTCCAGTCCCAGGACAGAGCCAGCTCTCCTGATGAGCTTGTTGAGTCTGTTGGTGTCAGCCGTCCTCAGCCGGCTGCCCCAGCACGCGACAGCGTAGAAGATGGCGCTGGTGACCACAGAGTGTTAGAACATCTGCAGCATGGTCCTGCAGACGTTGAAAGATCTGAGCCTCCTGAGGAAGTACAGTCTGCTCTGACCTTTTTTGTAGACAGTGTGTGTGTTCTTATACCAGTCCAGTTTATTGTCTATGTGGACACCGAGGTATTTGTAGTCATCCACTATGTCCACAGCTGAGCCGTTGATGATGACGGGGTCTGGGCGGTTCCACTGTTTCCTGAAGTCCACCACCAGCTCCTTTGTCTTCCTGACGTTAAGCTGCAGATGGTTCAGCCCACACCACTCCACGAACCTGTCCACCACACTCCTGTACTCGGCCTCCTGGTCCCTGCTGATGCAGCCCACGATGGCAGAGTCGTCTGAGAACTTCTGCAGGGGGCAGGACTGTGAGCAAAACCTGAAATCAGAGGTGTAGAGCGTGAACAGGAACGGAGACAGTACTGTCCCCTGTGGGACCCCCGTACTGCTCCGTATGATGTCTGATGTGGTGTGTTGCAGTCTCACATACTGTGGGCGGCCTGTTAGGTAGTTGTTGATCCAGGCAACCAGTGGAGCGTCCACCCGCATGTCCAGGAGTTTGTTGCTGAGGTGAGCTGGTCGGATGGTGTCGAACGCACTAGAGAAGTCAAAGAACATGACTCTCACCTTGCTGCTTGCCTCCTCCAGGTGTGAGTAGACTCGGTACAGCAGGTAGATGTTGGCGTCTTCCACTCCCATCCGGGGCTGGTACGCGAACTGCAGGGGGTCCAGTGAAGGTCCAACGATGTTACGCAGGTGGTTCAGGACGAGCCGCTCTAGTGACTTCATGACATGCGATGTCAGGGCAACCGGCTGATGAGTGATATGTTCAATACGAAGAATTTTTTTTTTTTCCTCTTTTAAATCTTTTTTAAATGTGTCCACAATTCTCCCTGACCTGTCTGCTTTGTTCTTTGGTCTTCATTATGCTGTTTGTTCACTGATGCTCTCTAAAAATCTCAAGGACATGACAAAACAGCTGTATTTATACTGAGGTACATTTATAAAAAGGTAAACTGTGCCTGTGGGTGTCAAAGGAGACAAAAATCTGGAAGACACACCTTACAGATTACTAACAGTAAATAAAGAAGCGAAATTATTGTGTCATTTTACATTTAGTTCGCAATTATGCCCTATTTTGTGTTGGTCTGGTGTGTTAAGTATACTATTCACTAGCAAATAGGTAATGCATTGAGTTGCACTTACGTTTGTGGTCTCGTAATCCTCTGGCATATCTGTGATGAAAATTACGGAAAACTTTAGCAATATAATATTTCTTAGTATGAAATCATGTATGTTTAGTAGTAAATTGTTTTTGGTGTAAACCACACCGAGGAAGCCATTTTGCAGGTGCCAGGTGGGCAGTAGCGTAAAGGGTCTTGCCTAAGGGCAAGTGCTGTGTTGTATTTTTGCCCTGGGCTGGATTTGAACCCATGAGCTATGGATTGGAAGTCTGGTGACATTCCAATGGAGCTATCCAGCTGCTTTACACCAATAACAATTTCCTACTTCATGAATAAAGTATACATTATTATTATGTATTCTAAAACATTACAGTCAGGAACATGGTTAAACAGGTTTGGCTCAGAATACACCTATGTGTTCCTGGTTTATGTATGTGAGTCTGAAGTTCACACTTGACTTCAGAGTCCAATGCCGCTTTCCTGTCCTTGTCTTTCGCCAAGCTGCCAATGAAAGGTCTCCAATCCCAATTACAAGATCCACCAGGCTTCTAATTCGACATACTCTCCTCAAATGACATTTACTAATTACTTCTTCCTTTTTTTAGAAACGGCTCTCTGGATTTCCTACCCCCACAACCTTACACTGTCATGCTCATGTCATGTAGCGACAAGCGAGTTGGCTGTTGTCTGCTCTGCCAGTCACATTCTATTTGATTTAAAGCTACAGAGAAAACAGGGAAAAATCTGTACGTTAGACTTTTTCTAAAACAGGACAAATTTAAAAACAAATACGTTGGATAAATTGGAAACAAAATTTATTTTTGATGGTCTTTTTTTATTTCGGGTAATGAGGCTTCTTTTTAATTTATTGTACATAATTCAAAAGTCCTTAAATTTTCCCTAAAATGGAGCCAAAAATACTAGCAACATGCATCTTGTGGGTGGCACCCTGAAAAAAAAACCAATCTCTCTCACTGCACCACCAACCTATTTGGAGCTAGTGCTTTTAAACTGTTAAATAAACAAAAATTTGCTTTTAGGGTGGATGGATTTTAATTAAAATCCTTTGATTAAGCTGCTATATGTTCTAAGATAGATTCCCTGATTTAAAGTCTTTGAAACGTACTCATCCTGAACACAGTCTGTTTAACCCTCTACCCTTGAACAGGAGACTACAATCCCACTGGACCAGATCTTCGCACTATAATAACAGCTTCTTACCTTCATCCATCAGGCTAATGAAAAATAAATAAACAACTCTGTTACAAAATCGCCACTGTATGCATCTGCTAACGGCTAACTTTTACATATGTGTAATGATTTGTATATTGCTCTGTTCTTTTTACTTTATACTCAATTTTTTTATTCTATTTTATTCATTTGCATTATTTAATCAGTACCACTTCCTTTAGAACAAACCACAATGTGTTGAAAACAAGGAAAAACCTATATATTAATCCGTTCAGGAAACTTCTCTTAGATCATTTCAGTATTGAAACAATGTCTGCTTCTTAAAAGCATCAGCTGACTGTTACCTGCAATCTGTCGTCTTCTCTAATTAGTTCCATCACTTAGCGGGGTTGGTGGGTAATTGTCTCACTGCTCTAGGTTGCTTTAGAGTTGGCTGTGGGGGGATCTTGGTTGTCGGGTTGGGGAGGGGGGGGGGTGTATCTAGTTGCTGCATGGTGGTGGATGGAGCCTCTGTGGGGCCCTGTCTTTTGCTGGGTCACTGAGGGGCTTGGGTTCTGGTTCCCTGGGAGCCTCTTGCGGTTGTGGGATCCACCTGTGTCCGGGGAGTCAGGCTGCCTTGGACATGCCAGCATGTTGGTGGATCCGTGCCTGGTCGGGTGGTCTTTGGCCCCTCCTGCCCACTGATGGCTGCTGGGAGATGGCGGCGCCTTTTCAAAACATCTGGTCCCATCATCCGGGGGCAGCGCCTATGCTCCCAGTCTTGCACACCTTACTCCTCTCTCCTCTCTGGCTGGAGTCCACAACATTCATCCACACACTTAGAGTCTTTGGGGGGGAGGTGTGATTTCTGGAGTGGGGTGAAGTAGACCTTTGCCACAATCCATGAAACACTCTCCCTCATTCTTAATTGCACATTAGCCACTATTACATACCACACAATCACACCGCACACAGGGCGGTTGGGGGCAGGAGGCTGTGCGGCAGCTGGAGAGCAGGGATCATGTTGCCGGTTCTGTGTGGCTCCCGGCTCCTGGCATGTCCCGACACTGAGGGCCGGTGGTTGGGGCAGGACTAGGGAGGAGCTTTGATGTCTGCAAACTGTGGCATGCTTCTCTCCACATCCCCTCCTCTACCATTTTAATTACATCCTAATTATCAACTTTTTAGGGCCGTAGGGGGGAGGGGAGGGGTCTTCCCGCATCCCTGTTTTCTGGGTGCTACGTCGGGTGGGGGGTGGTTGGTCTGCGGGTTCGGGGTGGTAGAGGCAGCGTCAGTGGGGCCACTTCTTGTCCCAGGGGCTGCCCACTGTGCTGCACAAGAGGCTGGTCCCCCCAACCACCAACCCCCGATCCCTACCTTGAGTGACTGTTTGAGTGAGTGAGTGAGCATGCAGGATTGTGTATGAATGTGGATGGGGCTGGGTCTGGCCCTGGGTGTCCTCTGGCTTTCCATGCTATTGCCGTGTGGGAGGGGTCGTGCCCTGTCCCTTCCTCACCCTTCCTCACTGCTTGCTGCTGCACTCACCTCCAGCAAGACTGGACCTTGGGGTGCAGTGCTGGGGGCGCCGGGCCATGTATCAGTCCACCCTGGCTGTCTGGGGGCGCTTGTCCCTCTCGGGTGTTGGGCGGGTTCTCTGCAGGGCGCTGGGGGTGCTCGGGCGTTTGGGCCCTGGGTCCCGACCATGGCCCGTGCTTCGGTGGAACGGGTAGGGTGTGGCCCCGGGTACCTTGGGAGCTCTACTCCTTGGCCGCAGGGGCTCTATCCTGGAACCCCTGTACGGTCCTCGGGTTGGGTGCGTGGTATTCCTGCGGTGGGCTATCTGATCTCTGTGCTCTTGCGTAGCCCCGTTGTCCTGGAGCTTGTGCTCCCTCTAGGCTCCTGGAGCGGGGTGGTAGTGGCCATATGTACCCATGGCTGAGCATAATTCATGTAAGACCTACATCACAATTTCTGCAAGCTCACGCGCAATCACACACCATAGAGATCACAACATTTTAACTGTATCGATCTGTTAATTAATAACATCAAGTTTGCCTCATATTTATTTATTTATTTAATTATTTGTTGTTTGTGCCGCATACATTGCCTTCTTTGCTCTGCTTTCCGCTAATTATATCTCCACAGATATAATTCATTTCCTTTTAGCAGTTTCCCATGGATGCTTCAGGAGCAATCTGGTAGCAGCTAGTTTTTGAGCTCTGTTTGTTTGTTTTTGTTATTGTTGGTTTGTAAGCTTGTTTTTATTTCAGTATGGATTTTTGGTCTGTGTATATGTTCCCTTTCACTCTCATCAATAAACGATTAAGGTATGTGTAGCAAGGGAGGCTTTTTATTTTTAATGCCTCTCTTGGAAAAGCAAATCTGTTAAGCACAACTATATGACACAAATGCATTATACTAGCCATGATGATGAACATGACAAGGGGAGAAAAAAAACAAAACAGCATTTATTCTAAAGTGACTTCACATACAGTAAGAAGTCAATTTTGTTCTGTCATTCTGTATCTTTGTGAGGAAAAAAGAGTGTCAAGCTTTAACATTTTTAATAAAGACCTGTAATGATTTAATGGCTCTCAGTCTGGTTTAATTGAATTTGTAATTAGGTGAGGGTTCTTGCATACCCTTAGGGGGCATAAAAGTGGCACTTGAACTGAGTGTACTTTGGCAACATTTTGGCTCCTTGGATCACAAAATGCACAGAGAGGATATAAACATTGATTAAAAGAAATTGTTTTATCTGTCGTGTTAGAAAATAACCTCTTTTTTTTCCTGTCTACTGTCTTTGTGCTCCACTGACCTAGCTGGGTACAGCTCGGCATGTTTTTTGGGAAGGTGACAAAATTGAGGCTACAATGTCTCCCTGACGTTCTCCAATCTGGCATGCAGGCTTTGCTCCCATAGCTGCTCCCTCTCAACTCTGTCTAACTCTCTTATGTCAAGGCTGGTTAGCCTGAATGCCACTCACAGCTCATCGGCGACTGAAGGGAAGATGCTAGACAAACGTTGGGTGGTCGCAGCACTCAACGTATTAGTCATTTTTATAAAATTAGTTAGATTTTCCTTTTTTTCTTCTTTTTTTAAACACATTTTGGTCAATACATACTTTGACTCACATAACATGCATGCCATGTGCAATTTCATACAGATGCCCTGAGGTGACTGAAGCTTGGTCAGATGGTGAAAATCTAAGCTTTTTCACATGCCAAAAGTGCTTTATAATCAATCTGAATGATATCATGGTTCTTATATTTATATGTCTGTAAGCTGTATGAAATAAAAATTGAACACATTCATTTTATTCACCAACCAATGTGATACAACTACTGAAGCATGTACAGCATTTACCTCAGCCTCAGCCTGTATATCTGAACTCATACCACCTTTTTTACCCACCACACACGCACGTCTATTTTCTGCTGGCATGGATGAAACACTGTGTTCTTTTCAAGTACTCTATTTTAGGATTAGGAAATGAATTATGGAGAAACTGAAAACAATGTGAACGGCAATCTCTTCTTGCTGACCTGAGTGCACGGTCAGACGGAAAGAGGAGGACAGTGTGGAGAGCATCTGAGACAAGTGACCATTAGCTGCTTTTGGAGTATTAGTAGGCAGTGTGATAGCAGCATCCCAGCTCCTGGCAGGTGCCAAGGCTGTTGTGATTTGCGTGTGCTGGAGCCCACAGGGTCACCACCTGGCTGCCACCTTCCCGAATCTCACAGGATGCATGTACCGCAGGTCTGTAATTGAATTCTGGGCATTCCACAGAAAGATTTTTTTCTTGGAGGGTGGGGGGGTTGTAAAATTAACTAAAGAAAGCTTGTAATGATATAAATAAATCAAAATTCGGCAGTCCTAACCCATTCATGCCAATTGAAATAACTCAGTTGGTATGAATACCTTTAGGACATTGCATCTTTTAATAGTTTGTGATTTTGTCAGGCAGTCTAGCGCAGAGAAACAGGACCATGTGAATTCAAGAAAAAAGAGTTAAACTTTATCAAATACAAAAAGGAGAGTTAAATTTTAAATGTTTGAAATTACTTTTTTTGTAAAGTGCCTGGAGATGGCATAAACTGATGCTTTATAAATAAATTGAATTGAAATTAATTGAATAGCTGAATATTTTCTTAGCTATCCTAATGTTTTCATTCGAACTGAAACCATTGACATTCCTTATTAGAACTGATCAACAATAAAGGTAATGAAAAACCAAGTATTTAATAAAAAAAGCCAATAATTTCAACTCTCTAAGTCTACATATTCAGAGATAATTAAGAAAAAACAGTTATTGCAAAAGGCTGTACAATGTATAATGTGTGACACTAAAATATTACTAAAAAAAAGCTAGGAAAAATAACTAAAATAAAATCACAACTTAAAACAAATAATGGTTACATCAGCCATTGTGCACATCTTATATTTGTATTAAGTATTTAAATCCAATTTGTCTTTGTATGTAGTGTTAGGGCAGCAAATGCACTCCCATTTAAAGCCATTCGATTCCAAACAGGCGACTAACACTCTACTTCTAAAAGTAGGCCAATTACCAGTCCCTATGAAGAAAGACATTAATGCAATGTGGCAGATCCCGAGAAGCAAAGGCAGGGTGTCTTCCTTCAGCTAATATGAGCTCCAAGTGGACATGTAAACAAGTCCTTCCATTACATAATCAGTCCCTTCCTCTATAAAGCACTCTTTCTACCCATTTCTCCTTGCACAAAAAAAGGTCACTAATGATGTCTAATTTTGCTTTTCCCTGAAATTTCATTTAGCTCTACAAAACCGCCACTCATGGTTGCAGCATGCTGTAGTAGCTCTGTTATATTAGTTCTGATTTGTCCTTTTTGTGCGCTTTTACATATTGCTTTTTCAGTTTGGCATTGCATGGCTGGACATTGTTTTTTCACTCACGTTTTGAACGCTGTTAACCGGGAAGGATTTCTGCACTTTTAATTTTTAGACAGTTACTATGGAGAATTACTGAGGTAAAAATATAATATTTTACAACTGGGAGTAGCAAATTAGCCTCCTAAAACCTTTATTAAATACCTGTACCATGAGTCAAAATCCCAGAGGAATTAAAATGGAGGTTTCATGGATCAAGGGCTGGACCAACGATTGAAAAAAAGAAAGCTAAAGTTCAAACTATCTCTTTTATTAATCATAAACACCAAGGACTGCATCTCTGACTACATTTTCTTTCTGCCTAACTTTTCTAATCAAAGAGAAGATAGAGATTCTGTTGCCTCAATATTGAGCTCTAAGATATATATTGAGCTGTAAGCATGACATGGCAGACATGAAACTGTCTTACAGCAACAGTCTTCTCTCTTATTTTAGAAGCCTCTTCAGGTTTGTTGCAAGACTGACTGCTACCAGAGATCGTTCAACGACTCTGAAGGTAAAAATATGATATGATTTAATTCCCCTCAGGACGAATTAAAGTGTTTTTTAATTTGAATTAGCGGTCTGCATTACAGCGGTTTTAAAACAGGCCTCTAACGAAATACACTCTATAGTGTAGTGTGTATAGGGTGTCAACAATTTTCTTGTTTTTTCAAATAATTTTTCTGTGCAACATGATCTTCAGCTGACTTCTAGAGAGTGACACGTTGGAGGGGTAAGCAAAGGGGGTAGTGGCCTCTTCAGATTAGGTTAAAGACAAATTTCTAGAAGCAGAATAGTCCAGGAATGAGGTGGAGGATGTAACAATTGAGGTGTAACAGGAAAGCTGTGGTTTAAAAGAAGGAGGGAATGTGCTTCATGTGCTTGAAGCCTGTGATCATCTTCATCGCTAAACACAAATCTGTGTTCCTATGTAGTTTTTTTTTCTTTCTCCAGCCTCTTCCTGTACTTCCTCTTGCTGTTGCTAATGCTAGAAATGCAACAGCAAGCAAAACATGTAGCTTTTATTATGAGATTTTGATGGTATGTATTAAAAGAAAAAGTCAAGTAAAAAAGTCAGCAGGAAAATATGTCTAGCAAAGCAACAGATGCTGTTCAGCGGTCATTGCCAATCTAGCCTCCTCGACACTCAATCAAGGCTAAATCAATTATAGGGATGACAGATGCCACTAATATTTGATGGGTGAGTTAGGTCAAATTAAGATCCATCGGCTGACCTTTTCCTTTACTGCCTCCTTTCCGAGAACCTATCATTAGGGGTATCAATAGGGAACTAATGAGTCTTAATAGTATGCTCCTGGCACAGCGCCATCCCTTACACTGCGACAGCATCAAGCTCACCAGAGCCTAGGAAAGGTTACACGACTGTTGACAAGGGCTCTCAATGAAAACACTATTATCTCAGCGGTTTCAGAGCTTCAACAGGCTCTTGAACACAATTGATCCACGATGCACAAACCAGTTCTCAAGCCTCTTCAGTCTATCAGTTCTTATCTTGTCTGGGGTAACAATACAAGCCAACTAAACGGAGAATACAATTATTTTGTTAGTGTGATCGTGTGCTATACTATTATAATCAGATGCATTTAAATGCGACAAAACTAACATATTAAGCCCACAGCTAGAGTTCAATGTGGGTATTTCTAATTAAAACAGGGAACGTTTCCCTCTTTAAGATACTGTAACCGTTGAGGAGGAAAGCAGTTGGGAGCTATCTTTAGCTGTTATCTTCCCCTCAAAATGCAGTTTTGAACAAATTTGGACACTTGGGGGAGCTTTTATCTTTCTTTGTGCAAATGTGCAGGCTCACACAGTCTTGCACACAGTGATTGAGCCATGAACCATGAAAATGTCAGCTCCTCTTAATAACAATGTACTGGATGGAGCATTGGTGAATCCAGTGTCTGCACTTCACGCTGCATACATTCTGCATTGGTGAACGGTCAGCATTTTAAGTCTATTTAATGCACGCAGCCAGTGCTTGTTTCCCCTTCGATTGTGGCCTTTGGAGTGAAACTGCAGCAACGCGATTAATAAGCCTCTCGCAGTCGGGCTGGGTTAGACTCAAAGCCACAAGGAAGCTGAACAGTTGCTGCCTGCAGAGCATAACAACGACTCTGATGGCAATGGACAAGTGAGGGTGGGGGGAAACAAAAATCTGCTTCTCCTTTATAGATTTACATCAGCATAGCATTCAAAAACAAAAGAAAAATAAAATAAATTTAAAAAAACGCAAAAGAAATGCAAAATGCTGAATTGAATGTACCAAGAGGTATATTTAGGTTATTGCATATTTTGAAATGTAAATAATTGTTCTATTAGAAATCAATTGGACAGTCTGATCTAAAAGTTACAAGCATGGTTTTCTAGGTAAAATCGGAAACTAATGTGTACTTTTTGAATTTTCCTTTGTCTAAATTGTTTGATATTGTTTTATTATGTCATTTCTATGATTATATTAATTGTATATAAGGTTTTAGTATTTTTTGTAATCAACAGAAAGTTGAAATTAAAATTAAATATCAGGGCCAAGTAATTTGAATGATATAAAATATTCAATTAAGTTTTTCATTTTCTTTCAAGATTCAAGTCAGAATTCCAAAGTTTTCCATTTCTAAATGAATAGATGTTCTTTTCGTTTCATCCCACTTTATTATATTAAGTATTCTTAAAAATCAGGATGGATAGCTGGATCAAAATTAATTGGAAGTTAACACTGTCATCTAATCTCTTAATGTCTGACATAGATTTCTTGATAACACAACAGCCGTGCCATGTTGGTTCACTGCAGATCTGTGGCAGAGTTTGGTTGCATTAGTCTAATTTTTTTAACAATATATCCCCCCGAGGCTCAGGGCTAATTACATTTGCACACTCCAGAAATCCTCTGTCATCTTGTCAAAGACCTCTCAGCCATTCACGAGAAAGACATGAGATCTTGACGGGCAATGAGATATCCAAATCTGATCCGCTGGACTCCGAAAGGAAAACAAGCGGATCACGGAAAGTTTATAAAGTGATCAGTGTGTGAGCATATTTACATCTAGCTCAGGGCTGATTACATTTGCATGTTTGCGGTGAAAAACGC
>JAVLVB010001067.1:189196-205175 GCA_032876305.1 Orestias chungarensis | reverse complement strand
ACCCCCCCCCCCCCCCTTTTCTTTATTAACTGCAGTACAGTGTGGAAATGTATTTCTCCTTGTTTTTTCCCCCCACTGCCATCACCTTTAATCTGTTTTACAACAGCAAAGAAATCAGTTGTCACCTAAATTATCATCCATCTCTGTTTTGCAAAAGAAACATTAAACTGGAATACTTTTCATTTTAACATCTGATTTACTTTTTGCCTTTAGAACTGTCTTAATTTTTCATGCTGGAGCCTCAACAAGGTCTCAGAAACATTTCTCAGAAATTTTGGCATTGTGCAGTTGAAACAGATTTTTTGGCTTCAACCATTTGTGAATTTCCCAACCCTAGCCATTTTACGAAAAAATACCTTATTGAATTGATAACAGATGGAGAGACCAATTGAATACACTGAACTCATTGTTATGTTGAGGAAAGCAGTTTGAGATGATTATGGCTTTGTGGAATAATTACTGGCTACAATATCCATCAGAACATTGGTGATTAGTTTAGTCATTTTGAAACTTTCTTCCAAACAAAAGCTGCTTCTGAACATGTTCTCCTTTTTGGATCATTTTGTGTAAACTGATATTTGAAGATCAGCAATTTCTGCCAGTCTCGCAGTAACAACCATGCTATGTTCAAAGTCCCAAAAATCCCCTTCCTTCTTCACTCTGAGTTGAGTTTCTGGAAGCGGTCTTCATCACGCCTAGATGCCTAAATGGATTAAATTGCTCCAATTTGACTGGCTGAGTCGTGTTGTGTTTACAAGCAACATAAAAATAATTGGCCACTAATAAAGTGGCCATCAAGTTTATATATCAGTGGAAAAATACTATTTTATTGATTAAAATCTAAAGTAGTGGCAGCTAATAACTAACATAGTAAACACTCTTTTAACAATTAAGGGGCAAGCTGTCACTGTTAGGTACTAAAGGATACTGTTGGAGTTTTAGCATAAGCACAATTAGTAATTTAAATGTTTACTGCAAGTAAAACTCCCTGGACTCCCTGAAAACAGTGTGTCAGAGTACAGTTACAAATTTACATTCTAGATTTGTAAGCATGTCCTCAATCAACTTTATAATCATCTGGATCAATTTCACCTCAACTGTTATATATTAAACACATGTCATGCCTTATAACATATCTGAACCCTTTCTGATTTATCCAGTAAGACTATGAAAGCTGCTGCTAATGATGATGATGATGAAGGCCCTCCATGGCTCTCAGATGAGTGCTGTATCACTCAAAAATGACCTTGAGTATCCGTCTGTGTTGAATTTGTTACGTGTCAGTTTCTTTTCTTTATCTCTCATAAATATTCATGCGGGGACCTGCTTTTGTTTCCCTCAAGAAGTGCAGCCTCATCATGTGCAAAAAAATGAGACTTGTGGGCCACGCAGGCCCAATCTGATTATGTTTGACCCGACATTGCCATCTAGCGGTACGACATGGGAACAAAATCAAACAACATGTGCATGTTTGTATTTCAGCGATAAATACACATACTGCTTCAAAAACAGAAGAAAAAAAAGAAGTAAACGGAGCAACTATTACTCATTATTTGAGAATATATATTAAATATGAGGTCAAAATACATACAAATACCCAGTAACAATATTTAAGGAAAGTATTAAAAACCCATTAACAGAATAGAATAGAATAGAATAGAAGTACTTTATTCAGGGGAAGCTTAAAGTACATCTATTGCTCTTCCTTTTAGGCACCTAATTAAGATGCTTCCTGCACCTTTTTGGAGGGTTTTCATGGCACGCCTCAATGAGGAAAAAAAAGACCCTTTGGCAATCTCCAAATTCTGGATAGTGTTTCTGGAGAGTTATTTGGACAGGGAACATAAACCTGCAGCTTTTTAGCTGTTATCCTAGGAGGTCAAGTAATGAATGTTCTTGGGTTTCGTGCGTGTCAGAGTGATTGGAATAAGTTCTATCTGCGGCTGCAAACATGACAATGATCCTAGATAACAATGGATTGGGATTATTTAGATGTGTCAGAGACTTGTTAAATCTACAGTACTTTAAACTCCTTAATACATTGATCGAGATAAGAGAAGACAAACATTATTTATAGAACCAGGGACTTAATCATTTCACTTTTGGTAGCCTTGTTTTTGGAATAATGAGATAGGGGTTGCACCATAGTTTAGCTGTGGCACTTCCAGTTTTCCGGCTGCAGAACACTCACATATGACAGTTCACAAAGCAGATGCCAAATGTTGTTTGTAAAGCACATGGAACGATGCAGCATCTTGTGGAACAGAAATTCTTGAAAGAAACAAATGTGCTTAGCTTTACTTTGTTAATGTTTTGACATTATCTTATTAAATGTATGTGTATATATTTTACAAATAGGATGTTTGTGCCAATATGTTAGATGTTTGCTGCCCAAATTTGCTAAACAACCACAAAAAGGATCACAGCTTACACTAAGTTAAATAATCAAATCTTTAATTTGCATTTGAGAATTTTAGTATTAATCTTGAAAGACAATGACCCATATCCCGTCTCTTTTTGCATTTTTGGAGAGTATCAAATAATTTGAGGCCATCAGGTTCGTCCTGGAATTGTGCACAAACTTTGTAAAGTGAGGAGGAAAAAGAGAGATCAGGGTACTATGTACAATTGTAAGATGTCTTCACTAGTGAACAAAAGAACTGTTAAACATAATGTCTGATAAGGGCTGTGGATACATATGATGGAGTAAGTCTTATTTTTTATTTTTTCATGCTATGTTTTTAATAAATTCTGAATTAAAAATATCACACGTCCAAAGGGAACCTGAACAACATCCGATTTTCACAATACATGCGTGGCTTTTGCTGAGGCGGAATACATTACTTATTAAAGACATTAACCCTCTCTTGTTTTGCTTTCTTAAATGCATACCATTTCTTGTAAAAAAGCCACTTTGTAGTCATGGACACAGACAGAAAAAGAGGAGGAATAAAAAGAAAAGAAAAGGAAAACATCATCCGTGTCCATAGCAACTGAGTCAGGTTTAGTGCTGCCAAAAATGGTTTAGGCAGAAGTCTACTGAGTGATGTGAGTTAATGTACGTGCATCTATTATACAGAATCATGTGGCCATGCAGCTTTATACAAACACACACAAAAACCTGCACATGTAAAGTAGAGAAACAAAAGGACATTTTGATCCAATGAATAGGACCCCTAGGTCAATGTTTCTATTGTAGCTTGCTAAGACATCACTAGTTAATGTTATGACACTGATACCGAAGGAGTGTTGTGCATAGAAATAGGAGCATATTTTGTATCCTTTTATTCCTCAGTAAGACCTCTTTCCCTGCAAACTGTGCAAAGCATCTTCAGGAAGCCCCTAATCCCCTTTAGAAATCTTAGTCAACTACTATAAATAGAAAACATCACTTGGTGCCCTCTGCTGGAGACTAATTTGAGGCACAGGTTTGAGCTGTGCTCTGTACTAGAGAATAAAGCAATACCATGAATTTTCTCAGAGGTCTGTACTGGATTATGCGAGAAACAGATTATATCAAATGAGCCATTCCTTTTTCTGTCCCCCTGCCCTCTTAGAATTACACTGTCACTTCCAAAAAAAAAAAAAGGTTGATTTAATAATTAACCATTTCAATGAAGCCTCTGCTGATTATCAAGGAATCAAGGAATCAAGGAATTTTATTTGTCATCACATCACATGTGGTACATGAGGTGGGACAAAATTCTAATCCCCCGGTCCAGTTTACACCCTGATAGCAATTTTAAATAATATAATTAAATATAAAGAACTATACGAGAAATAGGATTTGACTACACAGAATCTACAATATGGACACAGAATCTACAATATGGGACTTCGGACAGAGCAGCAATCAAAATTCGGAGTGCAAGTGACATATTAAGTGACATTTTAAAGAGTGATATTAAAGTGAACAGTGCCGGTTAAATGAGAAAGTGTTTTTCATTTGTAATTGAGTGTGTTTAAGAGACTCACAGCTTCTGGAATGAAGCTGTTTCTCAGTCTGGTTGTTTTAAACTTGATGCTCCGCGGCCTCATTGGAGTGGAGCGGGACAAAAAGTGAGTGTGCTGGGTGTGTGGGGTCCTTCATGATGCCGGAGGCCCTTTTCCTGCATCTGGAGGTGTAAATGTCTGTGGTGCTGGGGAGGCTGACTCCAACAGTCCTCTGTGCAGCCTTCACCACCCTCTTCAGAGCTTTCCTGTCTGCAGCAGAGCAGCTTCCATGCAGCACGTTGATGCTGGAGCAAAAGATGCTCTCCACCACACATCTGTAGAAGAGAACTGAGCTCCCGAGTTAATTAATGTAGTGACATTTTTCAAAAGAAATACCCTTCTACTTTTGCAAATATAGGACAAGAATGAGAACTCTCAAATGGGCTTATCACTAAAGCAGCTTGAATAAATATAACAAATTATATTAGTTTGAGAATTATTTTTATTTAAAGTGGTGTTGGACACAGAATCACTGATTTAGCAAAATGAGGATCAAATGTTGCAAAACAAGGCCTAAATGGATTTAATAAAAATTCTAAGAAATAATATCAAAAGTAGATTTATCACTGCAGTTTAGAAACACCTCATACTTTAAATGCAACACTTTCAATTAAAACATGTGGGAAAACAAAAAAAGGCCTATTGTTCCTGTTGTGATACTAATAATAAAAAATTATTTAAAAAACACAACCCTTTAAAAATAAAGCTAAAATGCAAACTTCTTTTCCTTTACAGGACAGGACATTTGCAACACAGCGTTTAAGCAAACAGGGGCTATGGCTTTAGATTGGTTCAGTTTCCAGTGTGCTAGTTACAGCAAACACAAAAGGTAAGCCAGACAGGAGTGAGTGCACTGGAGACAGAAACACAAAGAGAAAGAAAAATAATTCACGTCTGTATGTGTTTGTTTGGGTAGGCAACTGTGCTCTTGCCTGCATTCAGTGGTGTGTCTGTTTCATGATGATGCTGCTGCTGACAGTGGGAATGCAGCCCGGCTAATCCCAGAGGAGGGCAGAGCACTGCAGAGGAGATGCTTGGCAGATCTCCCCTCATCCGTGTGACTGCTGTTGGCGGCTGGTGTGGAGAAGAAATCCGGAACTGGATCAGAAAGCGAGTCGTCCGTGTTTAATTTGCACTGGACTTTTCCCACTGAGGGCGGGCGGGTAGAGATAAACCAGCAGCAAAGCATACAGAGGTGTCTGCAGTCCTTCCTCACCCAACTGCACACCCACAGGAGTGACTATAGATAACAATCAGGGTCAAAGCATGTCATGTATTTGTTCATTCTCCCTTAGTGATCCTGATGTAAAACATTGGCCTCCAAACTAAGATGACGAGGCTACTGTAAAGAGTTTAAGTAAGTTTTAGACTTTTTTTCCCCCAACAGTGTCATCAGATTCAAAATCAAGAGATCCACGATATGCAGGTGACCACATTAAACAATCTATCTCTTTAACATCCAACATCAAAAAGTAACTCAGTTGTTCTTTTTTCTTAGCAGAAGTGATACATATTCCCATTTAAAACAATTCATCTTGGCACATGGCATCGGTTTTGCATTTTATTTTTTTGATCACACAAAACTGCTCAAACACAGAATACAGAATAGAAATAAAGAAATATTACATTCTATGAAGTATGTTTAAACTTTCGGATGTATGGATATGTAATGTTCAGTTTGACATCCTGAAACGTTCTAAGAATTTATTCAAATAAATAGACTTTAAAACTTGAATTATGTTCTAAAAAAATAGGATTTGATTAAAAAAAAATGTTAACAATTATCGGTCCTACTTTCAAAGATAATTTCCAGCAGCAAACTGGTCTCTGTATTGTTGATATACGCATGCATGCCAGACCAATCAGAAATAGGTGATACAGGCCTAATGTTCATTGTAGAACTAGCTGAAAAATATCCTGGCATTTAAATGTAAGTATTAATTTAAAAAAGTAGCAAATTCATGTGAATGTGTGTCCCAATATTTTGTTTATTATTTAGTATGCATGTAATGTCAGATGTTTCTAATCCGAACTTTTAATTACAAACCATTTTCTTGCAGAACTGTTTATTAAGGAATAATACCTCAAGTAATTACAATATAATATGCGTAGAACAAGGAATAAACTCAAGGACTCTGTGGAAACGAAAAGAAAGTTATCAGCTTTAAATGTTGACGGAGGAAGGACAGCAGCAGGGATGAGGTGGAGTCAGGGGCTCATAAAACCATGGGATTTTTCCTGAAAGTCAGTTGCCCTGCTGGACGCCGATGAATGCTGAATGGACTCACACGTGGATCCCGGTCATTGCTGGATGGCAGATTAATCTTGATCATGAAGTCACTCTTTCCTAAATTATGGACGGATTTGATCTGTTTTGATAATTTGTAAGTCTTCTCAACTGTCAGCTCTGCTAAACTCTTTAAAAAAAAAACATTATTTGCCGTTTCCTCGTTACACCACTAGCTGTTCAGATACCAATGTTGTCAAGCACATCTCCTTATCACTTTTCCAGTCCAGCTAACTATCAAACATTTGTTGGACGGAGAACTGATAAGGGTATGTGTCTGGCACTTTCCGTCACAATATCCTGGACACAATATGCCGCCACTGAGGGGGACAAAAAATAAAACATAAATATCTGTGAGTGGATCATCTGGGTAACAGGATCATTCACAAAAGAATATATTTATTAGAACAATGGACCTAAATGTCGGCGTAATATTACTGGTGTCCTCAGGAAAACAATTTTGTAGATTAGCATACATTTAACTTCCTTTTTTCCTTTAAAAGACAAGTTCTGCAGTGTTTTCAGAGCTCATGAATGTAATTTTTGAGTTTGAGTTTTAGAGTGTTTAGTTTGTCTTAGAAAATTATGACATCTCCCTGTTTGTTTTTTTGACTCGACAGGAACATATGGGTTTTGAAATGTGTTTTGCACCCGATTTAACTATTTTGGTCATACTCTGAAAGATACATCCGCATCTCAAAATGTGAGTTGTTTTCTGGTTAACACGTTTTAACAGCCTGCATGGAAATAGCAATAACTCCCATAAAAATGGAAATAAAATCTTTATCTATTTTATGATTATTGTAAGAGTTTTTGTGTGTTTCTTTTGTAGTTGATATACTTTCAATAAACAGGAAATTATATTTAATTATATATTTTTTAATGAAGATTCATTTACTTCATGTACATTGTGGCATACAAAATACTCAGATTGATGATAATGTTTTGCTTCATAAAATATTTTATTTTCTGTATAATCTAAAAAATAAAATAGGAGAGGAGACTATACCAGTTATATAATCTACCGGTAAAAACTTTTCAAAGATTGTGTGCTTTGAATCTACTGAATGTGACACTAAAACCTGTGTGAATTTCGACAGTGGATTGTTTTTCATGATCAACACTATTTCAGCTCTTCCCAAGGAGTACAGCGTTAAAGGAGAGGGGGATTGTTTTTTCAATGGTAACACAAAAATGTAAAACTACATTTTACATCGTGGTCCTTTAAAGGATGGAAACAGACACTCCTATCTCTTACTACAGTTATAATTATGCTGCCTTTAACGTTTTGTCACAGTTCTTTTATATACACTTACATAGGGAGAGCAAAAGAACACAGTTAAAGGTTTTGGGAGGGAATTTATTACAAATAATGAAACTATTTATTCTACTAATTATAATATGTCACAAAAAAAAATCAATTAATTTCAATGCCAGTAAAAAAAAGTAAGACACTTTTGAAGTCACTGTCAGCTTAAATGGTAAAGTATTTTTTAAGTGAGTTTAGTAGGTATTAAAGTATAATATTTTGCCCCTTGTTCTAGATATCCTTGATTCTTCTGCTTACAATATCACATATGCAGCTTTCAACAAATTAAGTGAACCTTTAAAAAAAAGAAAAGCCTTAAGAACATAACTAGGTGACAACCCTTAACCATCTGCACAGCTAACGTTCTGTCTGGTGACCGGAAGAATTTTATAGGAGTGAATAAGAAAGTGCAGCAACAGAAGGAAAAGGGAAAAAATGTGAAATAACTCCACACACTACTATATATATATATATATATATATATATATATATATATATATATATATATATATATATATATATATATATATATATATATATCTTATCAAATGGATTTTAAGCAGTAGGAGGAGTATAACAAAGCATTTGAGTGAAAGTCTTAACTGTAAAGTTTAAACTTTTTATAACCCTGTTCTACACAGATTTGTTATCGGCCTGTTGAGATTCTCATATAGCACAGAAGAGATTAAAAAATAACAAACAAACAAAGAAAAAAAAAAACAGCAAACAAAAGAAAGCACAGAGAAATAAAACTTAGATTCCAGTTTTAGATGCATGAAGAATAGCTTTGTCTTAAAGTAAAACCTTTCATAGAATAAATAAAGTAGCTGTTACAGGAATAGGATTCCATAATTCCATCAATACAAATGTATAGAAATAATTATATTACAAGTAGAGAAAATATAGTCTAAACAGAATATTGTGCTGAGATCTGTTTGCTGCAACTGTGTCTGTCAACACAAGGGGGTATTATTCTACTACTTATGAAGAAACCTTCATGGGTTGTAAAAGACTGGTTAATGTTCACCTCTCAGAAAACAATAAGGATGTCCTGAAAGCTCTTTATCTGATATTCAAAAGGTAGGTGAATGCAAAAGTAATTAGTATCAGCACAAGGACAAAGTGAAATATAAAATGTCCAAACTTAGCCAATCTCACCTAAGGTTGTTCGCTGCATACAGCAGACTGGGGGTAGAGACAGTTATCAAAGGTTTACATATTACCTTTATATATCTTTTCTGCTGCTTCCGGATTTCAATTTTTTTTCAAAGCAACAGTTGCAGTTAAAGTTCATTTAAACATATAAAGGATGTAAGGATGTATGGCAATTACTTTCTTAAAGTCTTTCGAGCAGCTATGCTATGTCTCATTACATGTCATAGTTAACTCAGTACTACAATTATAAAAATAGCAATAAAAAGTCATAACAATGTTGCCACTTTGTCTTAGACGACAAATTTTTTTCACCAAATCTGACCGAATCTCCTTAAAGCAAAGATAGTTTTAGCAATTAAAAAGCAATTATGGATATATATATTCACTTTTGGAAGGGGGATGCTATCCTTAAATGTCACAGTCATGATTAACTGTCTTATGCCTCACAATGTTTAATCACTTACAGCCAAGGAAAACATAAGGGGAGAGGAAGCCATGGTGAAACTGAGAAGGTTTAGTTCATCCTTAAAAAAATCTTCTTGCATATTGATAAAACAAAATATTTTTTTAAAGTTGCGGGAAACGTTTGACATCCTCCAGTGCTTTGGTTTAAAGGAACCAAACATGTTTACTGGCATCATTTGATAATGCCTGTTATTTTATTATTACAATTTTTTTTTTATCCACATGTGCTCTGCATGTTGAAGCTGCATGTCCATGCTTCTAATTAAAGATTAACCTTTGGATGACGACACAAGCAAAGGTGCTTGGAGAGAGGTAGTCTGCAGACTGAAATAGTCAATACGTCTAAAGCTCCTTCTTTAATTAGACCCAAAGACGAAAACCCATCACCATGACGACACAATAAAGAGAGGCAAAGGAAGACAGGGGTTGGTGTGCATCTCTGGGAACCAGACAGAGCAGTGCATACCATCATACATTCGGCTGCGATTCGCTTTTATAATCTCTGCGTCCTTTTAATAAATGCAGCTAATTTAATTGGATGAGGCGTTCAAATCAGCTGTGACACATACTGTGTCATTCTGAATAGATAGCAGTTCCCCACTTGCAAAAACACAGAACGCCTAATGAGACATGATTATGTCCGGGATATTCATGAGACGATAAAAGCCCTGATCATACTTCTGTTGTGAAGAACAAAAAAAAAAAAAAAAAGGATGGGGGAGATGAGGCCCACCTTAAATCAAAAGTGTAGCACACCCACCCATTATCTGAAACTAACAGCAGACCACCCACTGCTCCTTGGAGCTCCGAGCTACCATCTGTTACCATGTGCTAGGTGTTTACAAAGGCATCAGCTGCCTCAGATATTTTGCCACAAAAATCAGCCTTGTCAGAGCCGCATCAATGGTGTGCCAGCCAACCTCCAAAGAAGAGCTGACTCACAGGCTTCATTGACTCAAAGTGGGTTCAGGACAGCAGCCCGGCAAATTTAACATGTATGTGTTTGGATGCAAAACACATGTGGGCTTCTCGTGATGCTTTCTATCCTGATAGCTGGACACAGGAATGCATGACAGTGGACACCAACGACTGGGAGACTTCCATCAAAAGGACAGCTTTAATTATCTGTTATAGCTGAACATGTGGGTGTCTCGTGGAAATAAAGATTTTACCCTGCTTGTGCTTTTGTACCATTTAATGAGTGAAATCTGACAAAGCTTGACCTGATAATAAAAATGTTGCACTATTAACATCAGTAAATCTAAATCACTGAAGTTCATATTAACAGTATTAAAAAGTTGTTAGCTAATATTTCCCCTGATCTGATGTTGTCTTGATAAGCAACATTAACTATACCAGTGTGCCTGAATCCATCTGCCTCCTTTTCAAACTAATCAGAAAAATGAATGATTATCCTGTCTACCAATGTAACAGTTGCAAAGATTGCAGCTTTTAAGGATTTTTTTAGGATTGTCATCTGTTAAAGATAAAATTAATCCCCTTAATTTTTGTTGTGTCGGTTAACCAAAAAAATCTCGTCTCAAGGCTCTTTACAACACAAAGATCTAGTTTTAATACAGAAATATATTTTGACAGAGACTAAATCCAAAAGTACCTTAAAATTAACAACTACTTGCAAAACTCTGAAGATTAAAGGATTAATCCAATTATTTGATATATAAAATTTGCAATATAAAGGATGTAAATAACAGTTTTCAGCCTTTGATACGAGCAAGCATTCAGTTTCACAATGCCTAAATGAAACAATAGAACATCTCTACAGAAGGAAAAACTGTATAAAAAACAGCGTCATGGAGTGGATATGTAATGTTTGTATACTTTAATGATACATTTTTAAAAATCTTAAAGTGGTTGACATAACTGGAAACAATTGTGAAAGAATGCTTTTATTGGTTTGGGGATTTTTTTTTTACTAAAAAGATGTCAATTAGCAAACTAAACACAAGTCAGGGTTGTGGAAAACATGTTATTGACAAAATACTGTGTTTATATCTATGTGTGTGTAAATATGTGCTGTAAAATATATGTATTACTGTCAGCAGGTCATGAAATTATTGCCTCCAAATACATCATGGCTGCATTTCTGTATCCCCAATACATTTTTTTTATATAGAATGAATGTTGTTTTCCTTAAATCAATCAAATAATTTAGTATTTATTTATACACCTCATCATTTCCAACAACAGTGGATAGTGGCATTTACATTCTGTATAGAAAAACATCTCTGCAATAATAACCACGATCTCTAGGTAATTTGTCATCTGCTACATTTTTATGCTACTGTGTAATTAATGTGTTGTTTTTTTTTCATTTGTTTGTGTACAATGTCACCATGACCATTGGACTCTCCTGTTTCGGAGGTGCAGCAGAAAAAAGGTTTTACTTATGTCAGGTGATTTGTTTAGTGTGATGCTGTTAGGTGGTCTCAGCTGGATATGTGGCGGTGCATGGTCATCTCCCCTCAGGGACCCGATCAGAGCCCTTCTTCTCTTTAATGATCCTACTCTTGGCTGACTCACCTCCTCAGCCGACAGACGGTTTATTAGCTCCTTCAGGATAAACGTCTGCCTTTCCAAATCTTGCAAAGCCGCATCTCAAGGGTCACAGACTGCAGGGCACTTTATGCGGTTTATTCATGGCGCATGTCCCTGCACCTCTGTGAGCTTCCTTTCACACTTGGCAGTGCATAACTGATGATTGATCAAGCCGAACTTCTACGAAAGACAAAAAGAAAACCAAACAAGACAACAACCACAGAACCACAACATCCTTGCCGCATCTTTAGTTAGTTCACGTGCACTTTCTAGCAGATACGTGGCTAAAAATCTCACATATTTTTGTTCTAAGGCTGACATAATCCTAGAACATGTATTTTTTTATTTTATTTATTTTTTTAATCTCTTGAATCCTCACAAACCCCTTTTGAGAAGTGAACCAACATCCAGTCAATGAGTCGATACAATCTGCTGGGTTTCCTTAGCTTGGAAACTTTTCTAAACCGATTTATTTTTTATTTTAATGTATCTATGATTTAAATTCATTTTCTTGTAAAGTGCCTCGAGACGACATGTGTTGTAAATTGCCGCTATATAAATAAACAGATTCTTGAATCATAATCTAAAATGTGAAAAATGTAAACTTATTACAACATATTTAATTCGTTATATTTAGTAGAGACTAATACTCTGAAAAGTCTTTTAGGGCTGCTAAACAATGACCAAAAATACTAATTGTAGTTATTTGATAAGCATTTTTGGTATTTTTAATTATAAGTAATCAATTGGTCACAACTCCTTGATATTAGGACCAAGTGATTTTTCCTTATTATATTATTTATTATATTCAGTGGTATGCCAATTCATCCTTAACAAGAAATTGTTCTAAAATAAGAGTCAGTAAAATTCTGTTATATATAAAAAAGGTGTCTGTTCATCATAGCAATTCAGATTGGAGCGTGCAGCCAAATGACCAGCAGAACTGGGTTTTAAGCACTAAATGACAAGCAAAACAAAATAAAAATTTGAATATTTAACAATACCCACACCGCATGGACACAAGACGGTGGGTTACAAATAATGATAAATATTCTGTTTTTACATTACCATCAAACGACAAGCCTGGAACTGAGCAAAGATGGAAACAAGGAAAGGTTATACAGTTAAATGAAAGATAAAAGATTTGTATGCTGAACTTTGAGTTGCTCGTTTAAGATATAAAGCATAAGTAATATAAGAATAAAACATAATTTAAGATTGAAATTTTGTGGGCTGGTGGCCCCTGTTACTGAAGATGTTTTCATATGCAGAGCCATTCAATAAATTATAAAATAAATAAAAGAGCTGTTGTTTTTTTTCTCAGTAACTACGTATGCTGATGCTTTGACGTCTTCATTTTGGTTAGTTTTAAATATTTTCAGCCTCTGGCTAATTAAAACAGAAACTTTAAGAATAGAATATTACATGTGAACAATGAAAACCATTTTGACAAAAAAAAGAAGTAATCTTGGTAAAAAAAACATTTTTAGTAACAGTTTAAGTCTGAGAGAAGCCTCATCAGAATACATTTTCTAATTGATTAAGTATGACTTTGTACTAAGAGGTGTGGGAGACTGCACAGACTAAGAAAAATCAGACTATGAGCTGGACTGACAGGGAAAATAGAGCTGTACTTGTTTTTACATAATCTTATCTTACACACTTGACACAGCTAGGGTAGGACAAGTTTTAACCAATATTAGCAATGTTTTTTTTGTTAACCCTTGAATGTTCATGTAGTTTATTTTAAATATATAAATATTTCCTTTTTATTTTTTTAAACTGTTGTTGTGCTTACTTTTTAGTTTTGCATCAATACAACCATCACCCTGGTTGCAGGTAATCTCCAGTAATGTCTCGTGTCATGCTTTACTGAAGAATTGTTTGATACATTTAATCATGAACCTATTATTAAATAAACAAATGTGATATTTTTTTTTTTATTATACTAGAAGTCACAGCAATGTTTAGTCACTAGACTGCATAAAGTGGATCAAATTTGCTCTAATTACTGATAATTAAAGAAAGTAACATTTAGCTTTTTATGTCTTACAAAATGACAACAAAGCCATTTTGCTGAAATTAAAATTGAGGGCTTATAGAATATTTTTTTTAGATAGGAAGAAGAGTAATCATTACCTTGAATGTTATTGGTATTAGGATTTTTTTTTTTAACCTTCTACCAACTTCTTCTTCTTCTTCTTGTTGGATTTTATTGGCGGTTTGCAACAACCGTATAGTAGCATTACCGTTACTTACTGGTATGGAGTGCTTGTGGTTCGTGATGGTCTATAGATAAATACTATACATATACACACACACACAAACACACTTATACATAACTATTTATTCTACCCCTCTATATCAATCTTACATTCACACACATATCTATTATAATCAAATTCTATGAAATAATTTTGTCCTTTTTAAATATCTAATAACTATTTGTATTTTTTTACCCCCCAAATTCTTCCTAAACATATCTAATAAATTAATCTTCTCTTTAATATGTTCAAATTCCCTCTTCATGTAACTTCTTTCTCTTTCATACCCACGACATTCTAACATAGCATGTTCAATTTTTTCTAACACTCCACAGTGTTCACATTTGCCAGTATTATGTTTTTTCATTTTAAAAAGTGTATAATTTAGTGCTGTATGACCAAACCTTAACCGTGTTATTACTCTTTCCTCCTTTCTATTTCTTCTACCATTTCTTTTTTCTCCTACTCTCTTCTGAATTTTTATAAAACCATCTTCCTGTTTTTTCTTCATCCCACCTTTTTTGCCATTTTTCCATCAGTTTTTCTTTAACAATACTCTTAGCCTCAGATTTACTTAATTTAACTATAAAACTAATAGGATATTGAATTGCCCTCTTTGCTATTTTATCTGCCCTCTCGTTTCCTTCTACTCCAATATGTGCTGGAATCCACACAAATATAACTATTAAACCTATATTTTGTATTCTGAATAATGTATGAAATATTTCTAATAAGATGTCCATCCTACTATCTGACTGATTATATTTTAAACTTAATAAAGCAGAACTGGAGTCTGAACATATTATTGTTTTTAATGGTTTTATGTCTTCTACCCATTTAATGCTAATAATATTGCCAACATTTCTCCTGTGTATACTGATAATCCGTCTGTAACTCGTTTTCCTAGTTTTATATTGAATTCTGGTACAAAACCTATTCCTATTTTTCCACTTATTTTTGATGCATCTGTATAAATTTGAATAAATTGATAATAGTTGTTTAAATGTATCTGTACTGAATAACTGTCTAGAATGTAAGATTTATCTTGTTTCTTTTCTAATATTGACATATCTACTGTTGCTTCTGGTAGAATCCATGGTGGTATAATTGATATTGGTATTGTTTGGGTAATTTCTAAATCATTCATTTTAAATTCTTTTAATTTCTTTTCAATTGTCCATCCAAAACTCCTCATTTCTTTCTTTTCTTTTTCCCAACATGGATTTAAAATTTCCCAGGTTGGATTATCAAATGTATTGCTTTGTAAATTTAACCAATAATTTATTTCTAGTTTTGTTCTCCTTAAATCTAACGGCATTTCTACCATTTCTATTTCTATTGCTGCTGTTGGTGTGGTTTTAAATGCTCCAGTACATAATCTTAGTGCCTGATGTTGAATAATGTCTAATTTAACCAAATGTGTTTTAGCTGCTGAACCGTAAACTATACAACCAAAATCCAAGTAAGATCTGATCATGCCTGTGTAAACCTGTTTTAGTGATTTTCTATCTGCTCCCCAGTCACTACCAGCCAAGCATCTCAAAATATTTAACACTTCTTTAAATTTATCAACAAGTTTTTGAATATGTATATTCCATTTTAGTTTTCCATCAAACTATATTCCTAAAAATGTAATATACTTTACTTGTTCTAACTCTTGGTTATATAATTTTAATTTTAATTTTATTTCCTTGTTTATTTTTTTCTGATTAAATATCATTACTTTTGTATTTGCAACTGAGAACTTAAAGCTGTCATGGTGGGTTTTAGGTTTTCAGACCCACAAAGGCAGAGACACTCAGAAGGTTCGTTTATGATATTTATTGAAGGGGGTAAGTGACACAGGTAGGGGTTGAATCCAGCGGTGACTTCGGAGAGGGTGGTCGTGATGCGGGAGTGCGAACGGCAATGAGTGGCGGAAGTGAGCGGGAGGCTCAACGCAGGATACCG
>JAVLVB010001067.1:164830-189096 GCA_032876305.1 Orestias chungarensis | reverse complement strand
GCTGGCACTGAGGTCTAGCGTTACCATTCAAAGGCAACACTCAGGCGCCGAATAGTGGATCCACACTCCTCTTATACTGCTCTGCTCGTCAGTACCAACCCGAAACACCTGGGAACCACGGGACTCCATCCTGGAGCCCCGTCACAGCGACCCCCGTGGCCACCTAGGAAACAGCACAAAATGACTCAACCTGACAAAAGCCCCATTGCAACGCCCATTTCTCTATTTTAATAATAACATCTTGTAATTTCTTTAGAATAAAATCTACATTTTTCCCTCTTTTCCAAACAGCTCCATCATCTGCAAACAGTGAACATCCCATTTCTTTTCAAATATCTTTACATACATCATTTATCATAATTGAGAACAGTAACGGACTTATGATACTCCCCTGTGGAGTTCCATTTTCGACAATATATTTTCCTGAGATTACTTCACCAATTCTAACTTGTATTTTTCTATTTTTTTAAAAGTCTTTAATCCATTTAAATATTTTCCCTTTAATGCCCAACATGTATAATTTAATGAATAATCCCTCCACCCACATCATATCGTATGCTTTTTCTATATCAAAAAATACCGCCACCACACTTTTTTTATTTACTTTTGCTCTTCTAATTTCGTGCTCTAAACAGAGCCTTGGATCATTAGTACTCCTCCTTTTTCGAAAACCACTTTCATATCTTGACACATATCGTTTATCATTTAAATAATATACTAGCCTATGATTAATCATTTTTTACATTATTTTACATAGATTTGATGTTAAAGCTATTGGTCTGTAATTTTCTGGGTTTGAATTAACCTTTCCTGGTTTAGTTAGTACTTAGTTTGGTACTATAATTGATTCCTTCCAATTCAACGGAAATTTTCCCTTCTCCCAGATTTTATTATATATTTGTAATATTATATCTTTCGCTTGTTCACCGAGTTGTCTTATCATTCTATATCAAATTTGATCTTTACCTGGTGCTGTATTTTTTGCCTCCTTAAGTGCATAATTTAATTCGGCTTTTGTAAACTCAATATTTAACTAATTATTTGTTTCTTCAACACTCTGTAATACATCTTTATATTTAAGTTTTGTATTTTCTCTTCCTTTTCTTCCCTCTTCACTAATATTATTTGAACTGAATTTTACTAAATGTTCTTGCCATAATTTCAACTTTACCTTCATCTTTTATAATATTTCTATTATCTACTTTTAATACAGGATATTCAAACCAATTTACTTTCCTTTATCGATTTTATTTCTTTCACGTCCTCTCCCTCTTCCTCTCCCCACTGGCGTCCACCCTCCAAAATCCATGTCTTCCTCATTTCCTACCTCCATTTCCATCCGAACCATTCACATACCAGTTTATGCTCAAATCCGCCTTTTCCAACTTCGATGTATTTTGTGTTTTGTTTTAGCCGCTGAACTGTCTGGAATGAATGCCAGCTGCGCATTCTGACAGTCTGCCACAACTCAGCTGTGGCTACAGTGAAGGTTACAGCAATCACTGTGTGAATGTGTTTATGAATGGGAAACAGACTGATTGTAAAATACCTTTACCACAAAAGTTGTCAAAAAAAACAAGACAGTTAATTTGTGTAAAACATGCACTTATTATTTTACCACCGATACATAATAGTGTCAATATGTAGAAATGGGTTTGTGTTATTTGTTTTTATTTTATTTATTGCTTTACTTATTTTGGAATGAATCCTCAATAGCAATAAATACAGAAAACGTAGAAAATGAATAGCCAAAACTTGCTATTATCCGTGCTTAGTTGAGTTTAAGATTATAGAAATTATGCCAGGCAGCCAGGCCCTGAAAGGAAGTCTCTGCAGATTATTTTCATGATGCTGGGTAGAGAAGGATCTAAATTCATAGATGGATAGAGGTACAGTAATCCAGGGCTTTTAATACTTGTCAGGGAAGCAGGAGCAATAAAACTTGAGAGATTTAGTAACAAAACCAACTGAAGAAAATAAAATACAATGTACACAAAGAGCAAAAGTTGAGGATAAGTTTAGAAACTAACACATGAATGAATTAAACTGAATGGCTAGACCTTTTTAATAATATTAAATACAGAAAGCAGGATAGGATATTGCTAAACCGAAATAATTCTAAATAATCAACGAGGAAGTGGTCAACACAAACTAAACCAACCTCAAATACCCAAGGATTATAAAAAATTGCAGGAAGAACCCATAGCTAACGTTCAATATACATGTTATTGTAAAGTTAAAGGTTATTTAGCTTTGGCTTTCACCTTTAGGAAGAAAAATAAAGTAAATACGATAAAAAAAAATCTGATGAAATGCAACCTATAAGTAAACCTATAAGTAAAGTATAGTTGTTGTTTTTTTTACATAAACAGAATCTAGTCAGGAAATTAAAACGTGATATCAAGGCTTACTTTTTTGTTCTGCTTTTTGCATTTATGTTTATTTTATTATTTATGTTATTTATTATTTTTGATTTTAAAATGCTGTAGATCTTATTGACACAATACCAAACCTATATTTATAAGTTTTGTTCATTTTTTAACTGCCAGTGAACCAACGGTTACAGACAAACCTTAAATTTGTCAGGATGAAAGACACGCAAAGCCAAATTGATACAAACAAATTATAATTTTATGTAAAATTTGTAGAACCTTGACTAGTAACGCATTAAACACATTTAAGTAGCACACTGCACACACAACAAAAAAAACAAATAGGACTAAAATAGTGTTTATTTAAAAGCCCCCATAGAGCAACATATGTACATATCGGTCTTCTGTATCAAAGTCTCAAAACACAACCAGCAGCTCCTGCTGTTGATAGAACTGACCCCATTTAGTTCTAGCCCCTGTCCCTTGTGATTTGCGTTCTCTAGTTAGCTGCCCTGGATTGGGAGTCACATAAATCATCCCTAAAAATACACTTAAAACTCCACTTTTGCTTGCATTTCCGCTGTTGCTCAGCATAAATACACTTTAATCAGAAGAATAAAACTAACAAAACTATTTCCTTTTAAAATATTGATTTGTTCTTAGCAGTTGTCTATAACAGACAAATGGTTTTTGATGTAAGTCAGACGATGATGTCCCATAATCAACTTACTCATACTGGAAGCATTCGTGCTTTGAATGAGCTATTAGATTAATAGCATCAGAGAAGCAGCAGGGGAAGCAGGGAAATCAGCATGGCTACTTACATATTTATTTAGGGCACATCCCCTCCATCTGTTTACAGCATCCACAGTTGCATCTTAAAAAGGCAGAAACAAACACCTCTAGGCATTCCTAGGTCCAACACCTGGCTTAATTAACAAACTGAAGACTTATCTCTGTCCAGAAATGCATGCATACATATATCTGCTTGATATAAGACTAAAGGGAATCACGTTTTTAATACATAATTTCTGATGTCACCTATGGAAGGCGTGCCCGTCTTATTGCTGTACCTATACCCACCTAAAATGCGCTGACATGTCATGTGTAACTGTGTAGAACAGCGCACATACTTTACAACAGAGACCAAGAGACATTGGAAGCTTTTAAATCTGGTAAAAAACTCCAAAAATAAGAAGCTTAAAGCATATAAATGCAGCAGACTTAAATCCACAAATGCTGTTGTGACGATTAAAAATGTAAATGATGCATTGCTGCATGTTATCAATTAAAATTATTCAATTAAGTTCAATTCAATCAAAAATGAATATTATATATTTATATAACATAAACATATTTCTGTACTCATAAATAACCCTGCATCATAGATACGTGTTAAAAATGCAAATGAAAGATGTAATTAAATGTTTTTGGATGTATTTTTATTCTGTATTAGCTGATAGAGTACCAATAAACCCGGGTGTTTTTTTGGTCAGAAATAGATTCAAATTATTTAGTTACTCTTTACTGATATATTATGATGAAAAGTGCAATAAAAGATCATTGATGATTGTACTTTTTTTTGTGGTTGTTGAAAGACACATCTTTTTTTTGTTTGTTTTAATGCTCCTACAATGATTTTTACTTCAGTTCAGCTCTATTTGGTTTATTTAGAAAGAACCAATACATACTCAACTGTATAGAGTGCAGTCCACAATGCAAAGACAAAATTCAGTTAAATGTTGTATAAAGATTTTTTATTCCTAAGGGTTTGGTCTCATCCCCCCTAATTAGAAAAATGTGTGGCTAATGTTTGAGGAACCTGAAGAACCCCTGACAGACTAATTGGATAAATCCACATTCTTACTTCCTACTGGGCATTAAAAGGTTTTTTTTCTGCTTTGTGTTAGGTTTTTATGTGTCACACAACTTTTTTTGCTTGCATGTCATATTTAAGTCCCTTATATACACTTTAAGATTGTTTGTTTCTTTCACATTTGTTTTAATATAATTTAATAACCCTTTTTTATTTGACTGCCAGTTTAAATTTTGGAGTTGAAATTATTCTTTTTTTCTTTTTTTGGGGGGTAAATATAAACCCATCTTTTTTAATGGAACACCTGTGTCCTCTATGCATTAGTGCTTGATTTCTGACACCTCTTTAAGAGCAATCATGTGGATACATTGGACATTTGAGCATTAATTCAGCATTCAGTCATTAACTTTGCAACAATCTATCGTGAGACTATGTATGAGGTAACAGTGGAAAGCAATTATTCCCCTTTAACAGGAAGAAATCTTCAGCACAACCAGGGTCCTTGTTTGCAGTCCTCTGGTGTGACAGAATGGGGGTTTGAGTGGATAAACAAAACACACAAAAAACATAGAAGCACTGGTTCAGATGTACCCTCCATGTTTAGTAAAAAGCTCCCATTGAGTTCCTTTGTCCTTCAGCATCCTATACTGATATGATGCCAAAGGTATGTTGGCTCAGAGCTAAACTAAGGTCCTCTTACTAAAAGCTGTATCAAAATGCAATGTTTAAAGCCTAGTACTAAAAGCTGGTATCTTTATTTCATAAAGCAGACATAAATGCATAAATAGAAACATGAGTGTGACACTCATTTGTTTATCTGTGCAGGTTTTCATAATTGTGATCAATGCTGGAGAACTAATTTTTAATATTGAAATAGTGACTGAAATTATAGTGAGTTGCCCTGGGCTGCATCATCTCTTTGTCTTCTCAAACTGTTCAGATCTGCTGCTGTGATATAACAGCTCCTGCATGTCGGACAGTTTTGTTGTCTACACCCTCAGACAATGAAAAGCACTGTATAAATCCTTTGATCATCTCTAATGAAATCCGCTTTCCCCTCAATTCAACGTCCATCGAGGCCCACGGAAACAAGAACAACACAGCGGCTTAAATCAGAGAACAGAACAAAGCCGATACGTCGTCCGTAGTCGATAGGTCACAAAAATAGCTTTTTTAATATTTATTACATTTTTCTTGTTTTACTTAACAATGATTAAAGATCAATACAGTTGCTGACATAGATATTGGCAAACAAACACACAAATATAACTATATATTCTTAGATCTGCTACAAGGAGGAGGAACAACATGGGAAAAAAAGATAAGAAAAATGAGTCACCACAATGTGATACTGACACAGTCGTGTCACAGACAGCATGCCAGCAGATCTGCGGGTGTCATCAAAGATGATAAAAATGTCGTTCTTCCAATGTTTGATGTTAGACCTGAAAAACTAAAATTTTTACAAAAACAGCAGAACATTATGCTTATTTTGGCATTTTCCCTAAAAGTCAGTTTTCTTGCTGAAGCAGACATAAACGTTGTACCGACTCCTACTTTGTCTGACCCCATATGAAGTGCTGCCCTGCCCCAGCTTTACAGTAATCACACAGAGTCTCTGAAACAAACAGAAGTATTTACCCAAGAAAGCCTTTCAAGACAGGCTGCAGAGCTGTCATCCTATTAAACAAGATATTGTTCTCAAAATACGCCAGCTGGAACAGTGTCTGCCAGTTTGGAGCCAAACTCAACAAACTCCACACAAATGTTGGGACAACCCTGTAATAGAAATGGTGTATGCCAGTTCTTTCTTTGTCTGCTCACAGTGTGAGTCATTAAATGCCTTCCAACATGGAGATTCCTGTTATCAAGCCTAATGCATTATAATTGGTCTTCTTTTTTGCCGTGTGATCTGATAAAACTGAAATATGACACCTTTTAGCAGCACCAGAAGGAGCTTTTAACAAAACTGTTTGGTTGGTGTTGCAAAAAAAATACAAATAAAAAAATATTCAGAGGTGGGAAAAAATGCTGCCGATCAGATAGTCCGCATGAGACAAAGCCCTACCCAAACTTTTACTAGCCCTACAATTAGCCAACCAAGAAAATAAGAAAAAAAAGTGTCTAATGGTGCTACTGGCATTCAACGTTTTAATACATTTTCCGACGTCAGACTCCAGTTTTGTTTATTCCCCATGCAAAATTCACTTCATTTCATTGTTTATCTACTGCTAGCAATCCTAGGAATGTTTAGCAACACCATAAATAATTATAATAATATACAGAATAAGCCAGAGCAACAACAATAAGTTGAAGTGGCACAGCACGGACTCCCATCTCAGTTACGGACGCAGAAAAAGCAACAGGGGTATTTGAAATCGTCATTAAAATTAACACAGCATTGGAAACACGATGAAAATAGTCAATACTACAGTGACACTGGACGAAACTTCTTAAAATCCATGTTCGGAGTTAATCCGAGAAGGAAACGACAACATTGTGGTAATTTATGTTGCTAGGCATTATCCGAGTCAGATGTATAAACAAAAGCACCGTTAACCTGTGTGTGTGTGTGTGTGTGTGTGTGTGTGTGTGTGTGTGTGTGTGTGTGTGTGTGTGTGTGTGTGTGTGTGTGTGTGTGTGTGTGTGTCTTTGCGCACGTGTATGCCTGTTTCAAGCTATGGTGAAAAGGTGTTGTTTTATTAAATATATAATCAGATTGAAATTCTGGTATTTATTTGAGCCCTGCCTCAATTTGGGTTTGCCCAATCCTAGTTGAAGTAGAAAAAGTACTCTGGCTCCACCACTGACCAGTGACCATCAAAGGGCCTTTTGGGTGGACAGTAGGTTTAAAATGAATGTTTTTAGATGGTTGGAGAAAAGTAGAAATTAGGATTTAAACAATGCTAAAACAACAGCATAGTTCAAACTTACTACACTTTTATACTATAAATGTCCCTTATCCCCCCCCCCCCCACACACACACTAAGTTACATAAGTTAATATTTTAGCTGCATTTTTTATTTCTTTTGCTGTTTTAAAAAAAAAATAAAAAAAATAAAATCTACTTTAGTAAATGCTTAAAATTTCTGTTCTAGAATCTGAAACAAGCAAACTTATTTAAAATGCAATGACGCGGTTGTTTGTGATGATTTTAAAGTGAACGAACTTGGGGAGTGAACAAGTCAATGTCCATTAGTCTCCTCCATTACTTCAGGCTTGTCACTTTTCTTTCCCAGCAGCTGCTCCTTTCTCATAATTACAACGCAATCCCAAAACATTTTCCCACACAAATGTAGCTTCAGGGTAAAGTACTGTGCATGCATTTGTTTGAGGTGAAAAAACTGCTAATGAGAATCATCATGTGCTGTATTGTAGAGGGCTTCCAATCAATATAGCGCTACCTCAATTTTGACACTTCAGTGCTACATCTAATTGTTGTGCAGTTTCTTAGGAGACGCCTACGTTTCATCGTATGCCTTCTGATCTGCTAACGAGGCATTCAAAGTCCCAGACTCATAGTCAGCTTCTTCTGTATAATTATAAGTGCTGCCTTATGATTATTTGAGCCAAATTAAAAAGGCAATATACTTTAAATAATTGTACATTTTTAAGACAAATTATATAACATTTTCATTTCTAAGAATTAATTCAAGTAAAGACATCCCTGCCTCAAACTCTATGGTTGGAAGACAAAAAAGAACAGACAGGAAACATCGGTACTATTGTGGTCTGACTGAATCCCGGGCTGCTGTATGTACTGTAAGTGGTGATCTCCCTCTGGGATGTGAAGTGCTGTGAGGCAAAGACAAGCGCTTCTTATCTTGATCTGCTTAGTCAGGTATGAGAGCTCCTTGCCCAAGGGAACACCAGCAACGAGCCTCAACAGCACAGGAGGGAAACAGAATGCAGATTAAGTTTCCTTTCCTTTCTACTTGGTGCTGTTTGTTTTAATTATGATGATTGTCTTCCTCGCAGTGTTTTGCGCCTTGCCGTCACAAAGGTGGTTCATTGCCGTGTCTATTTTGAACAAAAAATCAGATGGGGATGGGGATTACAAAGCGGCAGAGTTGTGAATCAAGCTGAGCAAAGCTCGCTCATTCTGCCTCCTGTTGGAAACTCTGATGTGAGTCCTGCCTGGTCTGTGTCTGCAAACAGCAGGGCACGAACACAAGCGGCTCAGCCAAGTGTGTCAGCCGTATCAGTGTGATTTAGAGTGTGAGAGATAAACAGGTGATACTATGCTTCCAGAGAGATCAGGCAGATGGATTTGTTAGTTTTGTTTTTTGTTTTTTTATTTAAGCTGGCGCTTATTTCTAAGCATAAACAGCCGTTTGATATTTTAAAATTGACATTAGAAAGATGGGTATAGAGATCCGTATGATTCGATGATTAGCAGTCAAGGGCAAATCTGAAAACATTAATTCGGAAAATTAGCATTACATTTTCATTATGTGAATACATCATTGTACAACATTGTCCTTTGCATGCATCTGGTCACCAACAAGAGGAAAATACTTAAGTCGTTGCTAAAATCTGGTTAAATGTTTAAAACAAATATTGGTAAAAATATTGATGTGTTAAAGATTAATTTTACAGCTGTAGGCTTTCTCCACATGCACTAATGTGGGAATGAAGAATTTTAGATTCAAATGTCTTTTCTTTTTTACTAATTACACATTCATTGGAGTTTTTCTCTACTGTTGATTTTGTTTCTTAAAGTTTTCAGTGAATTCATTATTAATATTATTGGTCGTACTAATAGTAGTAGTTTTTGTTGTTGTTTTAGCAAGTAAAACACCAACTCATGAAATATTTAAGAAAAGTTCTATTTCATCCCTACTGACCACCAGAGGCGGTGCTTCAACCACTGAATGATCATTCTTGCGCATGCGCAGGTCGAGTACTAATGACAATAAAGTCACCTGTGACCTGCCGGGGACCTACGTGACTCTATATAGTCACAGGGCACCCGACGTTCAATCCCTTTTGTTCTTCTCGCGCGCAGGTGTGTTGAGTACGGGCGTGTGGTCGTCTGAAGCTGGTTGCTTCCGTGTGTACCACTGTTTTCCTGGCTGCTTGTTGCTGGTAGCCCCGCGACCACTTTGGTCGGAGCTGCTGGTAAGTCTCGCCCTTCAGGGGCTGCACAAGCTGTTTTTCGCCTTTACCAGATCGGTCGGTCGCCGCTGCGACGACTGGTAAGTGTTTTTCTTTTTCCCCGGCAGTTTGCTGTTCGCTTTGATTTGCCGCATTAATTGCTGTGACTCACCGGTGGCGTTTCTGCTCGCGCTGAGTTCTTTACGTTGTTTATCTCTATTGTTAATTGCCCGACTCACCGGTGCCGTTTCTGATCGGACCTTCAGGAGCGGGGCTCCTGGGCCTCTGGGTCGGCCTCCGTTGCCTCTCAAGAGGATATGGGGGAGTCTGTGACAGCCGCCATTCGAGCGGCTCTTTCCCGTTTACAGATTGGTATTCCTCAGGCCCAGCCTGCAGCTTCCAGCGCCTTCTTTAGGCGCACTAGGTCCGACACTGCTTTTATGGTTCCTCCCTCGGAGGAGAATATACGTGAACTGCATGCTTGCTGGTCAGACACCAAGGCGCTTTCACGTCTGACAACGGATGGCAGGGTGCTGGCGGCCATGCAGGAGGCAACCACGGTTGGCTTGGGGCAGATGCCAGCGGTGGAACCGGGCATCTCTTATTGTTTCCCCTGATGAGGCTTTGTGGCCCAATGCCCGTTGTCCACGGCCTCAGTGCCGTATTACTGATGACCTTCTCTGCAAGGCCTATAACTCTGGGGCCCGCATGGGCCGGATTGGGAACTCTCTCTCCCATCTTATGCTGGGCCTGTCTTCTTCTTTGGACTCTGTTCCGCTGGACCACACCATGCAAGGCCCGCTGGATGCATCTCTGCAGGCCTTTGCTCTCATCACGAGGCAGCTTGGGCGCACGCTCTCCACACTGGTTCATGCTCTCCGCAGGTCTGGTTGGCGCAGTCACAGCTTATTGAGCCTTGTAGGAGAACCCTCCGTGCCCTTCCTGTGGTTCCGGCGGAACTTTTCAGCTCTGTGGCACTGGATGCCTTGAACCGCACTGCTCAGGCCTCTCGAACAAGGCAGCAGCTGGCAGGGCTTCACAGATGCGATCGGCAACCAGTTGGCACTTGGGCGGCTGCGGGTCCTTCCCGGGGGTCCTCGCGCCCATCTCCTTCTGTCGTTGAGCCCCAGGGTTCGGTGCCGGGTCAGAGATCAGTCCGACGACCTGCTTCGGATCAGGGAGACCGGGCTCGAGACCAAGCTGGGGCCAGGTCGTCTCACCCCTTTCGTAGTGCACGGTCTGGCCGGCGTCCTCCCAGGCCTCCAAAGGGCCGGGGGGCCTGCAGGTGATGCCTTACGGCCGGCGGTCGGTTATTTTACCCCGGGACAGCTCGACTTCTGGGCTGCCCACACCCCGGACTTGTGGGTGTTTTCCACCCTGTCCCGGGGATACCGTCTTCAATTCCGCCCCCGGGCACCCGTCCCTGGCTGGGTCAGGTTGACTATGATCCGCGACCCGGTGAAGGCACAGGCGCTGGACCAGGAAATCTGCTCCTTGCTGGCCAAGGGAGCTGTAGTGCCCCTGGACCCCCTGCGGGATCCAGGGGGCTTTTATTCCATATATTTTCTGGTTCCGAAGAAGACCGGGGGCCTACGTCCAATCTTGGACCACAGGGGCCTGAATGTATACATTAAGGTCATGCCCTTTTGTATGTTGACCACCAAGGAAGTGTTGAGGGCTATTTCCCCAGGGGATTGGTTCACTTCCATAGACCTCAAAGATGCCTATTTTCATGTTCCGATCGCTCCGCCCCATTGGCGGTTTCTTCGTTTTGCTTTTCAAGGGAGGCACTTCCAGTTCAGGGTCCTCCCGTTCGGACTTTCACTGTCTCCCAGGGTGTTCACCCGATGTGTGGCAGCAGCCTTCTCTCCTCTGCAGAGACAAGGATTGAGGATCCTCCCGTATCTGGACGACTGGCTCATTTGTGCCGCGACACGGGATCAGGCTGTTCGAGATACTCGGTTGGTGCTCCATCATGTCGGATGCTTGGGCTTGCAGGTGAACATGGAGAAAAGCAGTCTCACTCTCTCACAGCAGATTATCTTCCTGGGCGTGGCCATGAATTCTATCTCGATTACTGTTTGACGGTAACCCCAGCGGGTCGACGGTATATTGAGCATGCTTCCAGCATTCAGGCGCGGCATGGCACTGCCTTTCGTGCGGTATCTTCGAGTTCTGGGCATGCTTACAGCTGCATCCGCCGTAGTGCCCCTGGCGCTGCTTTCATTGCGGCCCCTCCAGATGTGGTTGAACGGCTTGAATCTGGACCCGGCAAGGAACACTCATCGTCTCAGACGACTTCAGGTGGGGCCTCAGTGTCTTCAGTCTCTGTCCCAATGGAAGGTGTGGTTGTTTATAACGACAGGGGTCCCGCCCGGTCCCCCCCTGTGTTGTCGGGAAGTTGTGTTTACGGCAGTCTGGCGAGGTCAAATGGCACAGGGACGTGGTCCCAGTGGCAGAACAAGGAACACATCAATGTCCTGGAATTACAGGCCGTGCTTCTGGCTCTTCGGAGCTTTCTTGCGGGGGAAGCATGTGCTGGTGAGGTCAGAAAACACCACTGTGGTTTTTCACAAAAAACAGTCGGCGGCGGATCTTCTATCCCGGCCGGCGGATCTTCTATCCCGCCAAAAGTCGTTTCCTGGGGAATGGAAGCTTCACCAAGAGGTTGTGGAGTCCATCTGGAAGGGTTTCGGCAGGGCGGATGTGGACCTCTTTGGCTCAAAGGACGCATTTCACTGTCCCCTTTGGTTCTGGTTGGACAACAGCAGCCCTCTGGGCAACGATGCGCTGGCACACGACTGGCCCCGGACTCTCCTTTATCTCTTTCCACCATTCAGCCTACTTTTTCAGACTCTCCTGAGGGTTCGTCAGGAGGGGCACAGGGTTTGGTTTCCTCTACTGCGCGAGCTCAGCTCCGGCTCGCCGATGCGTCTCCCCTCCAGGACGGATCTTCTTTCCCAGATGGGGGGTTTGATCTTTCACCCGACCCTGACCGGCTCCAGCTCTGGATTTTGCCCCTGCACGGCCGAGGTCCATTTTTTCCAGATACATTGGGTCGGTAGGGCATACAATGGAAAGTGCATGGGCGCCGTTCACACGGGCTGTTTATGCTAGCAAATGGGCCGCCTTTGCGGCCTGGTGCTGTGATAAAGGGCGAGTGTATGTGGCTGCCATTTCCTGTTGGTATGTCGGGCTGAATAGTTGTTCGGTGGGCCGTGACAAGGACGTTGTACTGTTTCTGAGAGGTGCTTGGCATTTGCACCCACCTAACCACCCTGTAGCACCGGTTTGGGACCTTTCTCTGGTGCTTGAGGCTCTTCGGTCCCTCCCATTTGAGCCCTTGGCATCTAATCAAATGGCTCTCAATGAAGACCGCTTTCCTTTTGGCGATGGCTTCTGCAAAGTGTGTGGGGGAATTGCAGGCTCGGTGTTACAAAGAGTTTCAAAGAGTTTTGGAGCAGCATTCCTCTACATCACATTAGGGTGGGTAATGTGGTGGTTATCCCTTGGGTGTTGCCGATTCCTCGTGACCTTGTTGACATAAGTCATCCAGTGCTTGAAGCACCGCCTCTGGCGGTCAGTAGGGATGAAATAGAACGAAAGTTACTACTGTAACTACGGTTCTATGAATCCTGGATGACCGCCAGAGTGCTTAGTCCCTCGGAATCCTTGCTCTCGCGAGAAGGTTGAGGGATTGACTGCCGGGTGCCATGTGACTATATAGAGTCACGTGGGTCCCCGGCAGGTCACAGGTGACTTTGTTGTCATTAGTACTCGACCTGCGCATGCGCAAGAATGATCATTCAATGCTTGAAGCAATGCCTCTGGCGGTCATCCGGGATTCATAGAACCGTAGTCACAGTAGTAACTTTCGATACCTCCTAGCTCTAACCTGAATTGCCAGCCAGGATAGCTGTACAGACAAACGATAGGGTTAACATTAACGAGTCAAATTCCGCACTAGTGCAAAGGGATTTTACTAGTTTTTGCTACCCTTGACAGCATTTATCACGTCTGTATCACAATATTTTTAAAAGAAGTATTATAATGTTCAGTCCCAGACTAAAGCGTTCTGCACTGAAATTAAAAAAAATATATATATATAAGTATATATATAAATATATATATGTATATTATTTACATTTTTCTTAAAAAAAATATTGTTCAGTGTTGTTATGTCTCAGTATTAAGCCCATTGCTTCCAAAGCATGCCTAATTGTTTTATATAAAAACTTAAATTGCTTTAAAAAGTTTCTGGCTTACTGTCTCTTGCTGAACAAACCCATTAGACTTTTTTACAGAGGAAATACAGTAAGAAACTGTAAAAAAACCTTAGTCTGACAGTCCTCAATGTTTCACCACTCCTATCTTATAACACCCAGGAATAATTACTGACTTGTGTTTGCCCTTTGATACTTGCCAGCTCTTCCCACCTACAAACACAGCTGAGAAGACCCAGCTGCAACACATATGCTCTCTTACACTTGCCTCGTCAAGAAGCCTGTGTCTGAACAAACCCCCCTGTTTACCCGCCTCTTATTGTTGGAGCAGAATAACTTGCAGTCATCAGTGGAAACATATACAGTGTTTTAGACGGCTGATTTTGTTCTCCAGTGATTAGTTATGATGAACCCAAAGGAATAGGATTCTGTGTTTAGTGAACAGATGGCAGGTCCACTTATTTACACGCAGGAAACCTCGGATATATTGATAGTTCAGTCGCCGGGTAAGGACACGTTTTGCAGACCGATCCTGTTTGGTCCTGTCATGTCTGATCGTGCTCATCAACAGGCACCACAAGGACAGACCCGAATGATTTGAGATCACTAGCAATAGCGTACAGGGAAGAGAAGAAAAAAAAGCCTGCACCTTGTGCTGCAGAGGAGGTGTATTTTGGTCAGAGTGCCTCATATGGTGTCAAATACGTCACAGTCTCAGGGGTGTGAACCACGTAGCAGCGGAGTGAAGTTCTATAACTCGCTGTCAGAACAGCCACTCATCCGCACTGATGTACCCACATGCTCTGACAGCCTCAAATCTGTGACAGCTCTGAAACAATAAGTCATCAAGTCACAGCATAAAACACTTCTTCACATTGAAATTTTATAGTTATGCAAAAAAAAAAACAGGATTCTGCCCTGCATCGTACTCGGAACATTTGACTGCAACATCTGCAACCAAAGCAGAACATCCACTAAAACATTTAGGTTTCCAAGTTATCAGAATACACTTTATAAATGCCTACCTTTAAGTTCATTTTAACATTTAAATCACTTTGGTTGCAACAGTTCCTTACAGCTAACATAACATAATCACACAACATTAAGATATCAATTTTATTTAGACATTTATTTGTCAGTGGAATAAAAAGATTGAAACAGAGAGAGAGGTTTCATAAAAAGTCATTAAAAGCCATATAAACAAACTATGTTGCACTAAAAAATGAATAAATTTACAATTTATTAAACTTAATAAAGGTAAAAACTAACAGAATTAAAATGGATTTTGTTGTTGATCAACTCACAAATAAACAAACATTCTAGTCATTTCCACAACCAGGATATGAAAATCCAAACTATTTTTTACAAATGTGTACTTTTCTAAATAAAACAAAAAAAAACAATAGGAGCTCTACTCTTTCAAGCTGATTATGATGTATCTATGATTTTAATTGATTTTCTTGTAAAGTGCCTTGAGACGACATCTTTTGTAAATTGGCGCTATATAAATAAACTGATTCTTGGTTCTTGATTTTTGAATCATAAGCATGTGAATGTGTGGATGAATGGCTGAATGTAAAGAGCTTTGGGCTCCTCTGGACTAGATAAACCTTTATACAAGTACAGGCCATTTAACCTTGAAAGCCTGAACTACATAGAGACAGTAACTTCTCTCCAAATCTGCAAAGAAATCTTGCTCCTTAAAATGTTTTTTAAATAAAGAAAATTAAAATGCTCTTGTTAAACTATCCATTACTATATTCCTTCATCATAGAACAAGCTTACTAAATGCTAGAATTGCACAGAGGTTTAGGCTAAAAACCACGCTGGAAAAACAGCAATGTCAGCTTAAAAAGTTATACATATCTTGCTGGCTCTCGCGAATTAGGCAAGTTGAAAACAAGTTAATCAATAAGTAAGTTATTTCTCATAATTCTTGTGCTTCCTAAATTTAAATCCCGTGTTCAAAAATCTTAAATTGAAGTAGCAGCTGTTATCTATTGTTTGCACATGTTGTACAGCCGAATTGTAACTCAAATTACAGCAGGTTTACACAGGAGTTTGTTCTGTTTATCACTGGTCATCTTAAAGTAAAATTGTTGACAGTTGTATAGTACTGGTGGCTGTCTGTATGTCAACAATCCATCAATTATTCAACCCGCTTATCCATGTGGGGTTGCGGGGGTTTGCTGGTGCCCATCTCCAGCTCACAATGTGCAAGAGGCGGGTTTAGACCCTGGACAGGTCCCCAACACAGAGGCAACACAGGACAGTTTAGAGTATCCAATTAGTTTAAAAATCATGTTTTTGGACAGTGGGAAGAAGCCAGAGTACCCGGAGAGAACCCACGCATGCACAGGGAGAACATGCAAACTCCTTACAGAAAGACCTGAGTTGGAATTGAACCCAGAGCCTTCTCGATGCGGGGCAACAGTGCTACCAACTGTGCAGCCCTTCTGTATGTTGTATTGACGTAAATTCAATATTAACAATAACATCCAACCACCCCAAACTATTTGTTGCCAGTGAGATATTTCATAGTTTAGTCATTTTAACAATGAGGAATTTAGAGTAGTCTTTCATCTGATCTTTTGTGAGTTAGCGGAAGCAGTCAATCGATTTTGTGGTACGACGGATTCCACCGAAACATCAATTCTGCTACTAATTAGTTTGAGCTACACAGTATCTAAAATAATACATGGAACTATAACAAATATGTATGTAAAAAAACAAAATCATGGTGTCAAAGACATCATTAAGTTTGTTTAAGAATTGTAGAATTTCCTAATGTTTAAAACAATACTGTCGTATGTGGATATATCTTGAACACTTGATTAATGACAGGCCATTAAGGCTGCTTCCTATTCCAGTATCCAATTAAAGGCTTCCCAACAACTTCTTATATGAGGGTTGTAGAGTTGATAAGCAACCTATTCTGAGGCTTTTGGCCGCTTGGCTTCATTAGGAGGATGTTGAACTAAAACAGAAAATTCAACACGGCAGACATCAAAGTGCCCACTCTGCAAAATGAGTAACAAACTCCTTATTAGATATTCACCAATCTCCTAGGATACAGCTGACATACACAATGATCACCCGGCAAAACTGTTGGCTGTATAATACCCTGGAATAATGCTCAACTCAATTACAGCTCGCCAGAACGGCAGGTGTTGGTCTGCACGGCGAGATGGGAAAGAACAGAAGCAGCGAAGACGGGAGAAGGAGTGCAGAGGAGGAGTGGAACCGTTTCAATATTTCGAGTATGAGAAAGTAGCACTTTCAATACAAAGAAAATGAAAGTGTCTGAAAATGTTTTATACTTCATGGGTTATAATCACGACTGGGTGACGAGGTTAAAAAAATAATTAAATTTAAAAAACGCCAGCAGCATATGCAAGGGGTTGGTGGGCTTTTAAGCTGCACTGGAGGCATTTTTTTTCTTTCCTTCCTAAATCCGAGGGAGGCAAGGAGCAGTCCGGTACAAAGCTGCAGCCGGGTTCGTGCCAGTTTATTGCTGTCGCAGCCCACACATTTGCTTGATACAATCGCAGAGACACCAAATGCCATGAGAATGTCAAACTTGGTCTATAAAGAGACAACCACCATGCAGGAAGAAACAACACAGTTAAGCGACAGCAACAGGTATTAAGTCCTACTCTGTCTCGCAACGCAGAAAAAATAATCGCACAGTCACGAGACGCAGTAATTCGACTATATGTCTGACTTATAAATGATAATTTAGAAAAAAATCTAATCTTTTATGTTGTTTACCCAAATCTGATACCAGAACGCTCCTTGTGGCTCCCTGTCAGATATAAAGTTGCTGACAGCAGCTGGCTAACTAAGCTTTGCACAACCAGCAGAATCAGGGTGTAACAGGTAAGAAGCTTAAGTGTAAAAAAAAAAAAAAAACAACAGCAACAAATCAACAGTTTTGGGGTGTTGTGTGTCAGACTATTTCCCTGTATCTACCAGTTTCCCAGCAACCAGTGGAGGCTCCAGGAGGTTGCTGCTCCCAATACTCGTATTCCCCAATGAAACAGCTATTTGCTATCTTCACAGTTTCCACTTGTTTTTGGGGAGCTTTTGAAAATAGAGCTGGTGAAATTTGTCACCTTTCGAGAGAGGGCCTTGCAAGTTGTTGCCGTTCTTGTCGGAGGTTCAACGCGTCTCACAAACAGCTTTTGGTACAGTTGTTTTAAAATAAAAGCGCTTGCTCAAAACAGTGAACAGAGGTCCAAATTCTCATAACAACATTTATTTATTTACTTTAAAATTCATTGGGAACAATGTACATTGTATTTAAAAAATATGGAGAAGAACTATTTAATTTATCCTCACTCAACAGTAAGTGGAGGAATATTAGGATGTGAAAATTACAGCAGTTTCTGTAATTGCCTGTCTAAACTCAAACACTGATTGTAAACCCTTAACAAATGCTTTAAGATATTTTATATTCTTATGACTCAGTGAACTAATGTTTTAAAGTTTCTAAAACATTCTTCCCATCTGTATTGCCTAATGTTGACCTGCTCTGGAGGAATGGACTTGACGACTGGACTACATTCTCCAACTTTAAGTTCCTGTCACACTACTAAAGTGTGGAATTAATTTGGCATATATTAAAAACACTTCTTAGAGTTTTAACTTTGAAAAGACATGTTTGGTGTCACAACAAAAGTTTTGGATTTGATAAAGTAAGTTAAAGGGAAGGCCACTCAATAGCTTTAATCTTGCCATACAGGTCTGTTTGCAGTCCTAGCTTTGTTGAAACACCAGTAATGTCAATGACATTTGATATACGTCTTAATGCAACAATACATAAACCTTTGCTTCTGCTGTATATTCCTTCATGATGTTCCTTTAGCGATGTGTTGTGATCAAAACAACACTTTGCGATCGCCATAAAAAGTTCTGCCATTTTCATTTAGGTACTGACTGTTTTTTTGTTGTTGTTTTTTTTTTGTGCAAAATTATACGATCTTTAGTTCAACTTTGTTTTTCTTTCTTGGGACTTCGTGGTGTCTTCTTCTGGATAGGTTGGCACTGCATGACCAATTTTTAACTCTGCAGTTCTTACCCACTGTATCTGCAGGTAACTATAGACATTATTTCATGAGTCTTTGACAATTCAGAAATGCAGTGATTGATTCAGTTTTCAGTTTTCTTCCACGTCTGTTTTTTGGACTTCTAGTTTTTGTTTCCATTTTGGGACATCTGAGATCATTGAAACTGAATAGCTAATTTTATGCACTTCTTTATTACTTTACCTCTCTATAACCAAATTTTACATCAAACTACACTGTTCAAATTAAAAATCTCTTTAATAATTTACTTCATTCTGATTTTCAGAGAGGACACTTCTGTTTTAACAGAATGATTGATTTCACCGACGAAACCCCACCTTGCTGTAATTTTTAACACATCGTGATTATCTTTATGTTAAATAGAATCAGAAATATACATGTCTTATCTGTTGGCTTTATATTTCTCTGCAACAAAAAACATCTGAGTGGTTAATAATATTGGATTTGTACATACAACAGCTTTTGGATTATTCTAATTACAGTAATATATATTATTTATCAAGATTGACACAAAAATACTATACTTTTTTATACTATACTATATTTTGAAGCATAGGAGGAGAAAATAAAAATAGATGTAACCATGTAAAAGTAAACCAGGAAACTACGTCCGACAGAGAGCATCCATACATATTTACAGTCATATGCATAGAGTCAAACATGTTGAAATGCCATATGGCGAGCTTTAGCACATTCCTCCATCGCTGATGAAATTACTTCTTATTCTCACCTTACTAAAATGGGTCTGTAGAGCCAGACATTTAATCAACATGTGACTTTAAAAATAGAGCCTGTAGTCTTGCATTAGAATAATCAAGTGCAAGTCAAAATAGTTCATTATGATCCTTAGCTTTTAATCATGTTTCTGACAATTGTTATTTTAATTATGTTTATTTTTAGTCCTTTTTATGACACTGTTGGTCTGGTCTGTCTGATAATCCACAATGTGAAACGGCTGATCACTTCCATGTTTCCTTTTCCCAGGGGTATAAATACTACTAAAGCCATACTCCAATCTGATGAGGAAAAAAATCTCGTAATGCAGACAGAAGAAAGGTTATATTTAGAATGGGGGGGCAGCAGAATGGGCGGAGCAGCAGCTGCAATAAAGGATATCTGAAAAAGGAAAGTGGTCTCTGGGGGTGACAGTGTTTACATTATTTAATTTCTCTTTAATATACCTCTGACGACAGTATTGCTGGGGCAAAGATCACCCCATACGAGGACCTGCTGACGTGTCTGTGGCTCACGGTGCTAATAAATGTGTGTATAGCTCAGAGGTTTAGCCTCGACTGAATTGTTGGCCCAAGCCTCTGCTGACAGCAACTCACAGCCAAATAAGGTTTAAATATTAAATTTGTTTTACTTTAAGAAGATGCAGCTTAAATATCTTCATACCAGGAAATTTTGTCATCTCAATGTCTTTTAAGAGCATTACACAAAACTGGTCAAACTGCATTTGAAAGAAATTCATTGTGGCTCGATAAAGAGGATGACAGTTTACTAGGAGGTTAACACGATGTTTGCAAGATTGTCACTAATTTTGGCCTTTTTAAGGACAATGTCAGCCAGAAAACTATAAGTGTCTGGGTCTCCACCCCTGGTGGGAGATGTCCAGGAGGCATCCTAACCAGATGCCTGAAACACCAAGACTGGTACCTTCTCTCAAAGTGGATCTACTCTGAGCTCCTCTCAGCTGACAGAGCTCCTCACCCTGTTTCTACGAGAGAGCCGAGATGCCCTAAGATACCAGATAGATACTTTGTGTCTGTGATCTCGTTGCTTAGGTCACTTGCTCGTGAACCCAGATGAGGGTAGGAATGTAAAGTGACAGTTGTATTGAGAGTTTTACTTTTTGGTTGATCTTTCTCTATACCACAACACAGCTGTACAGCGACCATATTATCCCACACACAGTACCAATCCATCAATTAAAATCTCACTCTTTTTTTTTATTATTTCCCAACAACACCCAAGTTCACAGACCAGAGTTTGACGCATAATCCATGTATTTAAACAAAACTGAGGACAGGTCAGTTCCAGAATCTTAACATTGGCATATTTAACCTATTTCCAAGTAGTTATGGGTGCTTGTATGCATCAGGGAAATTTTGTTTGTCAGTGGCTAGCTATAGATTAAAGGTGACGTTGACGATTTTTTTTCAGTTTTGTTAGCCATTTTATCAGCAGTATATGCAACAAAACAGCCACATAGTTTGATCCTACCCCCACCATGCTTAATTACTATTCCAGTGTTTTCATTTTGAAGACTCTCCATTTACAACTAAAAACATGCTTCTTGTCACTTAGTATATCTGACCAGAAAACCTATTTAGAGGGCATAGGTTAACTCAGCTATTAGTTATGAAAGGTGACTAGTTTGGAGTTAGTGCATCATTTATGCACCACATCTTCTTCGTCCAACAAAATGTGAAACTGCCTTTAGTTTGAACTGTGATGATATTAGCCAACAGTCTCTGTGTTGTGGCAGGAATGTGCTTTGGTGGTTTCAAGATTGTTGTTATGCATTCCAACACATTTATTTATATCAGGTTAATGATTTGGATTAGACGGTAGTAGGATTCCGACTGAAAATCATAAACTCTCTTAACCGTATAACATAGCATTAGATTAGCTAAAGTAGCCTTGCGTCGCGGCAGTACATTGCCCAATTTAAAGAAAGTCTAGTTGAGAAGAGTGGTCATATATCCGTCCACACCAGACATTTTATTTACATGTATATTATTTATCTGTATGTACAACATTGATCTTGTTTGTAAAATGTAAACTTTCCTACTTCAAAAAAAATTACTGCGGGTCTTATTTTCATTGTTGATGTGACAAGAAAATAAAACTAAAATTTCAAATACATAACCGAAGATTTACAATTAATATATCTCTTCCCATGGTGAGCAGATGTAAGCCCACGACTGTAGCTGTACATTCTGTGCTTCCGCGTCTCTGTTAAATGCTTCTTAAATATAGATGGTGAGAGATGTGTCTTTTGAGTGAGTGATAATGGTGTGTGTTGTTTCATAAAACCACCTCCATGTGCCTTGTAAACAACACATCCTGAGGGACCGGGGAGCCAATCACAGGTGAAAAATCAATGCGAGCATTGACAACTGGAGGTCCTGGAACATCAGGCGTTTCGATGGATAATAAACTGATCAGTCCCCGTCTGGGAGGGAAAAAGTAACCCAGTTCAAGCAAAACAAACACACCACTTGCAAAGACTATCTCCATAAAATTTCATGAAAGCCTACCTGTCATTGGTGGTATGTCGTGGGTCTGGTTTACCTGTTCCTTGCAGTGCTGAGAACATCACTGTTCTCATTAGAAGCTGCCTCTGTGCTGTCTCATAGCAACCTAAAAATAGAAATGTCCATATTAGGCTGTATGGCGGTGATGGCTGCTACAAGTTTTGGCCTCTTAATTGAACGCCGTAAATACACGTAGATGTGGAAACATATGCGCCATCTTACAAAAGTATTCATTCAACTTGAATTGTTTTCACATTTCATAATGTTAAAATCACAAGCTTCAATTAATTGCTTTGGGATTTTATGCGATAGATCAACACACAGTAGTGCATGTATGACCGTCTTTCGCTGCAATCGAAATGTTAAGGTTTTTAAGATAAGTCTCCGGTTTTACATACACTAGAGATTTAAATTTGGACTTTTATGCAAAATGGTTTTCGGACTGATCTCATTTTAAACTCAAAATACCACTGATCTGTACCAGGCCAGAGTACAGGCTTGTGGCTGTAAGCTCAGGCTTTTTGCCCTGTTCAGTATGAAGTTTAAAGTGTTTTGCAGCCTCACTTGCAGGACCTGTATTTAGCTGCATCAATCCTCCATTCAACTGACTGGCGTTTATGTGCCTGATTTCGACAAGCAACATTATGCTGTTACAGATTGCAAATCATACTTCTCATGAGTTTCTTTCAGCAAAAGCTTTGTTTGCTCTCCTTAAGCATGGCCATCTTGGCTGCTTAGCTGTTTGATGGTCTCCCCACCTGCCAGTATAAACGCCTTTAGTGAGTCTCCAATAGTGGCAAACTATTCGTTTTTAAACAACAAATACATAAAATGTCTGTGGTAGCTCCATTTCTAACTTCTATTTAAGTTTATACCAAACTTGTCCACTTTACTGCTCCATCTTCATGATGTCGTTTGGTCATGAATGTTCAATGAGCCTCTAAGGCCTTCACGGAAAAGCTGTATTTACACAGAGGTAAAAATTACACACAGTTGAGCAGGATTTGCTAATTACATCTAAAGGCAGTGAGTTGCAGTGGAATGCTTTGAGAGTTATTAAAATAAAAGGAGCTCAATAAAATTGTGCACCAAACTTCAAAAAAAAATTTCAAAAGGTTGAAACCTATTAGGACAGACATTGAAGTCGGAGTTCAGCATTTCAGTTAAAATAAAATGATTTACTAATGTGACACATTTACTGGGTTTTCCCATAAAATCCTTAAATTAAAAGTTGCTTTGGGAAACTAGTGCATATATGAGAGGAGATGAAGACAGGATCTTAAAAAATATGTTTTGAGTTCTAATACTTTCTACAACCATCTTTTGTTGCATTTAAAATCTTAAGGTTTCTAGGTCTCCAGTAGACTTTCATATACACTAGAGACTGAAACTTTGGCTTTTTTGCTAAATGTTTTTTCTGATCGATGTCATTCATGAGGTAAATTTGCACACAGTTAACATATTTTGCTAAGTACATCTAAAGCCAAACAGTTTCACTGGAGTGCATTAAGTGGTAATAGAACAAAGGGAGCTCAATACAAATGCGCACCACAATTCGTATTAGGCTAATTAAGTTATTTATTAATGTTACACATTGACTGTTTTTTCTCCCCATACAAATCTTATGGTAAAAAAGACAGATCACAAAGACAGCATGGGCAATATATATATTTTCTTTAAATGTAAATAATGTAATTTGGACTAATGAGGGCTCAAATGTTTTACGCACAAATTAAGTACCTGTTACTTTTGTTAATTTTGCTATCCAAAAATCCGCCACCCCGCTGCTTCCATCCCTTGCTGTTCCTTCAGCTAACATCTTAAAGAAATCCATGCAGAACAATCGCAATGTCAATAGGAGATGGCGCTCGCTTCTGTTTGCGTCCTGCAGATGTAAAGAGCGGGACAGAGGTTTTCATCAGACGCAGTTTATTTTGGGCAACTCTGACGTCAAAGAGACAACACGTTTCATTCAACAAGCATGAAACTAAGTTATTTATAACCCTCCTCGCATCTCCAGGTTGTGATCCCCTGAGTGCGCAGTGGAAGGAATCCACCCTATTGGACTGATGTAGCGCGCCTCCGTGACAAAAAGCGCCGCAGCTCGTCATCGTGCGCTCATGGTGCGCTCAGAGAGGGACGGCGCACGGTCACCCGAACCAGGACGCGTCCATGGAAATAATAAAAGATACCACCAACTTTGCGTTATAAACCCATGATTTGTCTTATCCCTCTTGGATGGCACTGGTCACTTGGACTTATGGAGAGACTCTCCTACGAGCAGGTGAGCGCATGAAGTTGAAAATAGATACAAATAAATAAATAATAATTGCAAGTGAACTCTATGTCCTTGTCTTGCGTCGCGACAAGATTAAATTTACGTTCCATTATATATATATATATATATA
>JAVLVB010001067.1:151060-164730 GCA_032876305.1 Orestias chungarensis | reverse complement strand
TTGCAAAGTTCATAACGATTCTGACTGGGCCGTCATTTAATGCCTCCAGATGTTTTGTTTCAATTTAGAACCAAAAAACGTGACGGTAAATTGCAGTGTCTTATATACACATGTGTGACTCACTATGAGTATTATTTTAAACCCTCCATCAGTTCATGTTTTTATTTTAAACTAGTATGCGCTTTTGTGTGTTATTTAGTAATGTGTTTGCTGGCTAAAACTCAGTTTAAAATGTTTTATTATACTAAATTACACTACCTCCTCAAAGGTCAGTTGTGTTAGGAACTATAACAGGTTTTGCTACCTAGATTGTCACTTTAGTGTATAAAATACTACATGTTTCATTAAAGCGCTTTCATCTATTTAATACTTTTACAATAAATTCACTACAATACATTTTCTATTATTAACTTATATTTATTATCTTAATGCTGTGCCAGACTGCCACCTGCTGGTTGTGAAAATGTGGGTACGTGCTAAGTAAACAAACAAAAAAACTAATTTAAGTAGTTGTGTCTCCAGTATTGTTCGCTGCTGTTTTATTTCTTGTCATGTTCTGTGTTTCTACATAAAACCGGCAGCACTTAACAGGGAATACTCGCCCGTCAACCCCAGCAGATGTTGGCACCTATGGCTTCCTCAGATGACATTTGCATTTTCATTAACCTCAAACAAACAAATTCAGATTTTAAAAGACAATGATGGTTTTGGTTTTGAGTTATTTAAAAACAACATAGGTACCGTACCGAACAGACACCCCTAAAACACGAGGAACAACATCTGAGTAAAGGAATCAAGTGATTCACGAGATTTTGAACCCAAGACAAATTGTGCATCCCTTCAATGGATTTATGAGACCAATACTCCACAGACCTAAAGGTATACGTTTGCATGTTAAGAATCTCAATATTCTGCAGTCACATGACATGCATCCCAGATATGCCATGTGGTTGTCATTGTAAATTGTACAAAAAAAGAAAAAAACAACAACACAGTTGAATTGGCATGTACGTAGTAGGAACCAGTTTGCATTCAGTTTTGTGAAATTACCACCAAACATTACCTCCAGCAGATGGCTTTTTTTTCCCACCTAAAATCTGCACAACACAAACATATCAGATGTTTGCGAATGTGAGTTATTTCACTTTACCTCGAATTTACAACCAATATACAGAAAAACAAACACACCTTTTCTCAACTTCATACATGAGGCATTACTTAAAAATGGACAAACTAAGTGCAGAAATACTCAGTTTTATTGTGTGGACTATATTATCGATCTGTCTTAAAAACCTGATAAAGGTACGGTTTGTTGCACAGGGTGGCATTAGGTAAATTGCCAGGAGAATAAAAAGTCACACGACACGTGCTGTGTGATTGTAAACTGTTGCTATTCAGTTGAATTCATTTTTTAACAGCTTCTGATTCGCAAGTAAAACTGCTATTTCATTGATTTTTGAGGAGCATGTATATAATTCTGCTACTGTTTAAGAGTAAAAACTCAGATTTTCATAAACTTTGGACACACAAAAACTTATATATAACAATAAAGTGCTACCTGCTAAAGTTTGTAATACTGAACTAATTCCAGAATTTCTTCAAAAGGTCTGTGAGCTGTAAAGTCAACACTGAAAGGACCTGCGACAGGTTGGGGACATGGCGGACATTTTGGAGCTGCGCACAGATGGAAACTCTCTCCTGAAGGCTGTGTGGCTCAAACGATTAAGACTCACCAGGCTCCTGTTGGAAGGAGGTGCGTACATAAACGAAAGCAATGAACGCGGACAGACTCCCCTCATGGTGGCCTGTATGTCGACACATTCTGACCAGCAAAGTGTGAGCAAGTCAAAGCTTGTCAAATACCTGCTGGACAACCAAGCTGACCCCAACATACAGGACAAGGCGGGCAGGACGGCTCTAATGCACGCCTGCATCCATAAAGCTGGACACGAAGTGGTGGATCACCTGCTCAGCAACGGTGCTGATCCAAGTCTGGAGGACAGGAGCGGGGCCTCAGCTCTGGTCTATGCCATAAATGCAGACGATAAGGAGACATTAAAATTGCTTTTGGATGCATGCAAAGCTAAAGGTAAGGAGGTAATCATAATCACCACAGACAAGTCGCCATGTGGAACTAAAACCACCAAGCAGTATCTAAATGTGCCCCCGTCTCCGAAGCTGGTTGACACGTCGTCTCCAGAATACTGCGCCTCTCCCTCTGAGATCAATGTTACCGCATCTCCCACATCTGTGCAAGAGCAACAAAACACAGTCTTCAGTTTCCAGACAAAGCTGAAAACTTCTGTCGCAGCAGCAAAACTCACAAACGGGCCCACGTCTCCAACTCGACGGCCCGCCAACCCGAAGCGAGCACGTTTGCCTCAGCTGAAGCGGCTGCAATCAGAGCCCTGGGGCTTGATTGCACCCTCCGTCCTAGCTGCTGCTGCTGCTGCTGCTGCTCAAGAGGAGAGCAAGAAAGCCGGCACTGATGAAGATGTCGTCGCTGGGGTGAACGGACTTTCTCTGAATAAGAGATCCGCTTTGTCCCGACAAAGCAGCGTGGATGGAAAGGATAGCCTATTTCCACTTGTGGGTGACCAGCCGTGCAAAATGACAACCTCGTTGTCAGTCCCTCCAACATCTAAGCCGTCATACGAGAGGTCTCTCGGACAGCACCAGCCGCTGGCCCGACGCAGCACCCTGCCGACAGAGCAGGAGAACGGCAGCAGCTGCGGCAGCGGACAAGTCAGCCTCAGAGATACGTTGCACAGGAGACGTCTGGGAAATGATCACTATGACTCAGACTCACAGCTGTACTCAGACTCTGCCATGTTGGACTCGCCTAAGGTCCCAGTGGAACGGAGGAAACTGAACACTTCTCCACTTGCGATGCTCACTAGTTCGAGGGAATCTCTTGACAGCAACGCGAGCACCTCCTCTCCGAGCACGGCTCGAAGGCGTGCCCCCGGCCTCCTGGAGCGGAGGGGCTCTGGCACACTACTATTGGACTACATCTCTCACACAAGGCCCGGCCACCTGCCCCCTCTCAATGTTAACCCAAACCCTCCCATTCCAGATATCGGGGCCAGTAACAAGCCCTCTTCGCCGCTTTTAACAGGTATTAAATCAATAGCCCCAGTAGCACCAAACACACCAAAGACTGGAGTCCTCAAGTCAAAGAAGAAACTTGTGAGAAGGCACTCTATGCAAGTTGAGCAAATGAAACAGCTTTATGACTTTGAGGAGCCTCCTCATTAGTTAGGTATGTTGTTAAAGCAGGTAATACTATGGTAGTAGAAACAAAACATCCTATAATGGCAGGAAGCACATCTTTATGTTACGGTACGTGTACACATGGCTAACCAGATGTTAAATAACGTGTAATTACAAATACCTTAATATATATTGAATCTAAGCAATATAGATATAGATATTCTTCCCTGTGTTCAGCACATGTTAAGGATTCTTTTCGTTTGACTTTACAGCACCTCCTGTATATGTATTACTTTTGAATGTAAATGCCAAGACATTCTTTTTTTTTCTCTAAACTGTCTTTAAAATGATCGTATAATTTGTGAGGAACATAACAGGGTTTATTTGCAGCCAGCAGACCGTTTGGGTGAACTTGTGCATACGAAAATCAGCACCAATATTGGACTTTCTCTGGAAAAGACAAAGGAACGATGCACTTCTCTGAGATGTAGCTTTGAGTGGGATGAAATCTGACTGTAGCAATTTTGTACAAAGTGCCTTCCAGAGAAAGAAAGAAAAAAACGACACATAAATAGATATATTTATTATATGAAGGCAGTTAAATTTATGTTCATGAACCTGAAAAAGACAAGGTTAGAATTTCTGAAGTGAGATTCTGTTAAAAGGAAGGAAATAGTATTTCACCGAACTCTTTTTCCATCTTCATGAAGTACAAATCAAGATCAATGAGTCCTACAGCCTGAATTCGTAAGGTAATGCTAGGAGAAGCCAAATTTAAAGCAGGTATTTCATGACAATTCCAATAATTAAAATGTAATAGCAATTTTGTGTAAATGATATTTAATCAACTTTTAACTTTAATCAAAGTTAAAATAAAAAACCCAAACACTAACCACCTTATCAGACCATACTAACATTTTGGTGTAGTTGCATAAAGACTGTGCAGTACAAGTGTGCATTACTTCGTCGTACATCTTTTCCGCTCATAATTAATTGGACATGCATTAGAAAGATATAATCTTTCTGTACAGCTGCAGCTCCTTCAGTGTAAGCAGACAGGTCGCTGTTGTGCCACGAAGTGATGATGCACTGGAATTATTAGGTAACCCTGGAGCCCAAAAATTTCTGTTGGATAACTTCTTTTTGTTAAATGTTTCAAATATTACGACAAGCACCATCTTGATTGTATCTACGTGTCTTTCTTGCCACCGTGACCATGGACATTGTTTGCGCGCCAGCTGGCTTTTTCTAACCTGTTAAATTCGGAGGCAAAAACAGCACCCGCAGTCTAGTTCAGGTGTAATAAATAGCCTTACAGTTGGCAAGTCATTACCATTTTATTCACAATCTGATGATCAGCATACGTTTTGTCTATTCAGGCAAAATGGATTGCTGAAACAATCCTGTTTGCACCTGTTTGTAGGTCAGCTTCATGTTTGCACCGGTTTTCATACATGCGACCTTTTAAAGATCAAGCTCACTGTGTTTTTCACATGGGCTAAAAAAAAAAAACAACCCTTTGCAACAAGACGTCCTGTTCCTTTAACAGAATATTTAATCAAATTCCTCTTTCCACTGTGGACATAATATTTAACTTTAGTCAAACCAGACTCCATTAATGTTTATATTGTTAGCACGTTTACCACAGAAGGAATATAGGTGTACAACATAGTACCTTCATCTACCTTCTAAATAATCAATTTTTTCCTCTATCAATATCCACTTAATGCAAAAATGTTGATACTTTATGCGTTATTGGATATCCTTTACATAAACTGCTATGCAATTGTTGAAACCAGAGTTGCTTGTAACATTATGGGTCTTGGCTTTGTTAACATAAGAATTGGCATGTACGTAGTACGTAGGAACCAAAATAAGTTTAAACAACAAAAAGGATCCAAGTAGGATATTTATTATATTTAAACAGAATCTCACTTCAGAAATGCTGGAATACCGTTTAACTTTGTCTACATTATTCACTTGACATTAAAATAAATGAAGAGAAAGAGTGATTAATATGATACTGATCAACATTATTCCTGATGTTTAACAATGTCACCAATAGCAGTGTTAAAGATGGCAAATGAAAGCACATGTCTTAAATGTTGTTTTTTCTCACCGTGTAAAATCTGATCTAATATAAGCTCCCAGTCCATGCAGATGCTGGTGGAACGTCATTTAATGACAATTTAAGGATCGTGCAGCTTCCATGTAACTAATGTGTGGAACAGTGCTACTTTTTAAAAAGGAGAAAATACAACATAGCTGAACTGATAGTATTTTTGCAAGTAGTTTGTTGTACATTCTAAATAAATGTTTATCAAATACGAAAACTCCCGTGTTTTGCTTGTTAACCCATTTGTGAAAATGTCACACCGACGCTCGCTAGAAAGACCGTCGGTTCATTATTGGAGTTGCCTCGCGATTCCTTTGGTGCCTTGAAGACGACAGCAGTCGCCACCACCGTGTGCGTCACTCTGACTGTGTCAGACCCACCATGGAGGCACTCAGATCCCACAGCTTGTTGGCGGCTTCATCATCACGTCCCTGAGGGGCGGTAGCTTTACGGGCACAGTCGCTGCAGCAGTCAGGGAAGGAATTGGATGTTAAACACATGACTTGATTCACACAAGTACACATGGGTAAGTTAATCACGCGGCAAGGAATGAAAACAATTGGCAACAAAGCTGCAATTTACAGGGTAATAAAGTAATTTTATTCAGCCAGCTCTTGGTAAAGAGGTATTGTAATACGTAAATGTATCATTGTCTTCAAGGCAGTTTCTCCTTCCCTTATAAAGAAACATTCAATCAATATTTTAGTTTTGTTTACTCTATTAGGAAGATCACTGAGTTTATTAGATTCATAGACGTTGGCGATCAAAACAAGTTAATGAGGAGTTAGGGTCTTTTTAATTTCGTAAAGAGCAAGATGAACCCAAACACTTAATTATCAGCAAATAATCAACTGTAAGTAAGACTAATTTAACAAATATTTATTTTATAATTAAAACTGGTTATTGCAGTATGTTTTATTAGATGTTATTGCTTTGCTAATGTCTTCATATCCCATGATTACAACCATAAACATTAATAGAGTTCATTGGGCATTTATGTGATATGCAAATACTAAGGAGTACATAAGGGGGAAGGGGAATGATCAAATGTAGACATGTACTAAAATAAAAGTTGCGCCTGATAATTGAAAATTACTGATATTTACTGATATCTTTGATATTTTCCTATCCTTTCAACTGTCAAAAAATGTTCCTGATTCAGTTGAACACCTCCATAATACTGCATTGCATCAGTATCACTGGGACATGACCAAATAAATACAACATCGTAACCACCCTCCCCCCGAAACAATATATACTAAAAATTACACAAAAAATGTTAAAATTATCAGTAGTTTTTAAAGCTGGGGGGGAAATGTTTGTTAAAATTGTATGTTGGGACACTAGATTATTAGGCAGCCAATCTGGGGAAAAAATTCAAGGTGTCTCCAACAATCTACTGCTGTTTGCAAAATTACAGCGCTCCCGGTCAGAAGCAACCAATCAGAGCCTGAATGGAGGTCGTAGCACTGCCAATCACGCTCGTGCATGCGCCGCCCAATATTCCAGGTTTGCTGCAGATATTCTAATCATGGAGAAACAATCTACCATTATAGGAAAACTGTGTATTCAAAGTCATTTCTAGCGTGTAGCTAGAGTGTGATTGGATGTTTCAAAACATGAGCAGTGTATAGTTGTAGATGGCACACAACCCCTAAGAGGCATCCAAGGAGCTTTATTTTTTTTTTCATAGATCATCGTGTTATATTTTACTGTCAGGACAAAATGAGTTTTCTATTTGCAAAATACCCCAAAAGAAATTGGTACCGGTTGATCCTGTTACCAATGTTCATGCCGATATCGTCCATCCCTAGAATCTAAGTCTGTTTTACAAATAAAAACACAAAATTGGCCTGCATTTGTATTGTAGTTAAACTGTTTTTTTTTTCTATCTATTTTATTGTATAATTTTTATTTTTATTTTTTTTTACATTGATTTACATTTACCTACTACTATAAAAGAAGCTTTTCTTACAGGTACTTATCACCCACCATTGTAATATGCTTCACCTTTACATGGTCTTTAAATGCATTGAAGATAATTGCTTTGGTTTTCCAGCCCACAGCTTTGCTCCCATCAACCCAGCAAGCATCTATTTTGTGCTACGAAAGCCTTGCTGAACCCATTGTACCTGCCCTAGAAAACGGTGGTTGGATAACAGACGACGCTGGCTCGTTTGATGGTGATCACAAATCAGCATTCAGCAACCTCAGCTAGCATAAATGTCTCCTGAGACCAAGCAGAGAGCAAAATAGAATTAAAATGGACATGAATGATGAGTGAAACTCAATGTCATGATTCTTAATGAAGGTTATTGTTTGCTCCGTATTCACCGCTGTTGCTTGATTCAAAGCATGACCTATCTGAACATCCGGCAGAGCAAAAAACATGTTTTTGTTTGTTTTTTATACAATTCAAAAAATTGTCTGTGTGCTGCTGCACATTTAATAAAATACAGACCCAAGCAGCAAATTTTGTGGCATACTGTGCAAAGGGAAAGTTGAAGCAATCATTTTTTTTAAGTTTGTATTCTGCTTTTACTTTTTTTTCTTTCCACGAAGATGAAAAAACAAACAAAAAAAGAATCTTCTTCCACTTACTCTCATGTATTTACTGACGTTGAGCCATTGCAGTAAAACCAGTGACTTGATGCAATCATCTAGTATTTCTATAGGTAGAATTGGTTTCTACTGGAGGGGTTTTCAAACTGTTTTAATCATAAACAAGCTCGAATTTATATTTGAATCTTTCTGTGTGATCAGAATATATCTGATTAACTTGATTAATACATCTGTAATTTAAAATATGCATGTTGTTCTTTGAATTTATGTTTTTTTTTGTAAGTTGGTTCTAAATAAAAGAAACTAAATAGAACTGATTATACTTAAGAGTTTTTTGTTTTAGCAACACTTGGCAATTTATTCAGATTAGCTGAATATTCCTTCAATTCTAAAATTCCCAGTTTAGGAAGAACATTTCAAAAAGAGAGGAAATAAGAAAACTCCCATTATTATTATTTACCAATGTTATCGCCATTGCAAGATTTTCCAATAGTGTGCAGCTCTAACTGGAGTAAAATTATATAATGAAGCAAGCAGCGATGTCTAATATTATACGATTAAATAATTGTTGTAAATGCAGCTTGGTTTTAATGCTGGGTTTAATTCACATTATTTCATAAATGTGCATCAGATTAGATTACAGGCTGCTGCAATTTTATTGTCTTCCAGTTAAATTAAAGATGCCGAGTGACTGACCTGTAGTATAATCCACTTTCATTTTGCAGGCTTTCCTCCACAGCACAGTAGATGGTGGTCTGTGCGCCCTCTGTGGGATTTTTAATGAAGAAGCCGAATGGTTTGTATAAGACTCTCTTCCACAGAGCTATGGTGGGCATGAAGTGTCGGGCAAGCTCGGTTTTAATAACTCCGGGGTGGAGGCTGTAAGTTGTGACCCGAGTACCTAATTGAAGACACCATGGAAAACGACAGGACAGTATTGTGTTTACTCTTGTAAAGATGCATGAAGAGCAAACATCAATTTGAAACACATTGTTTTTGATAGTTGTATCATAGTCTCACACCGATAACAATTAGCAAATCATTTGAGAATAAGCGGGGGCAAAAAAATATATTTTACTAAAATTCCTTTAATTATTGTGACCAAACAAATATTCACTAAAATACATGTAAATGAAATATTTTCAATATTTAGATTTTATTTTTAAAATAGATGTTTGTTTGACAAATATAACGTACTTCCCTCATGTACAAATAATAATGATAATGGGACTCAGGCCTATTTCTCTTAATAGCACTATAAATTAAAAAAATACAAGAGGACTTAAGCAACACAGATTTGTGTTGATCTTTGTGTGTTGGAGGATGGCTACAAGAAAACAGCTACCAAGCAAAATTTGCAAACTTTGCCAGGCAAATCATGAATAAAGGGTGTATAATAAGTACAAGAATAACAAAGAAGGCCGGATAATGGCATTTTTGTCTTACAAAATTTCCAGATTAAATATGGGAAGTTTTTCTAGAACCCACCCACAGTTTCATACCACATTTACCTACTGCAGGTAAAATCAAATATGTTCAAATGTTCAATTGCTGATGTCTGTTCACAAACACCTGTGAGGAGTAGAAGGTGTGATCAATCAAAGTATTTTGTGGTACAAACAAACGTTACATTATTTAGAGTTAATGCTACTATTAATAAGATTAGTATATATAGCCTGTTGTGCGACTCAATAAATGTAGAGACAATATAAAAAAATCGGTTTGGGTAAATTATCAGTGTGTTTAAACAATTACGGATTTATTTAATTGGTTTTTAAAGGTTTTAACAATGAAGTTCAATAACTGGGAGCTGCACAGTGGCACAGTGGGTAGTTCTGGTTTCAATTCCACCTTGGGACTTTCTGCAAGGAGTTTGCATGTTCTTCCTGTGCATGCGTTGGTTCTCTCCCGGTACTCCGGCTTTCTCCCACAGTCCAAAAACATGATTGTTAGGCTAATTGGATACTCTAAATTATCTTTAAATAATCCTCGTTTTTTTTGTCCAGTCTGTCTCTGTGTTGCCCTGCGATGGACTGGTGACCTGTCCAGGGTGTACCCCTGCCTCTTGCCCATTGTAAGCTGGAGATAGGCGCCAGCAGACCCCTGCGACCCCACAAGGATAAGCGGGTTGGATAATGAATGGATGGATGTTCAATAACTTTAGGTGTCACTTTATATTGGCACAGTAATCAGAACAAACAGCATTCTTGTTAAAGAAAATTAGAGAAGATTTTATTACCTTGTAACCTTTTGGCCAGCTCCCTTGTAAAGAGGACATTGGCGAGCTTACTTTGTGAGTAGCTTCTCCAAGGATTATAATTTTTCTCTTGATTTATATCATCAAAATTGATATGACCTGTTAGATAAAGACAGGATATGCATATTTAAAGAGGTATAAAACAATAAAACGAAAATGAACCACCCAAAAAGGAGAATAAACACTGCACCCCTTTCATGTGCTAAACTGGAGACATTGACAATGCGGCTTGGTGCCGACTGCTTCAGGAGGTCCAACAGGCAGTTGGTTAAGAGGAAATGCCCCAGATGATTCACGCCAAACTGCATTTCAAACCCATCTTCTGTCTTCCATTGTGGGCAGCACATAATCCCTGGAGATAAGAACAGCGGTTTCTTTATTATCACAAAACAGAGATGTCAAACGGCTGTTAAATATGAAACCCTCCAGTTAATTAGCCAACCGGCATTATTGATGAGAATATCCAGACGCTCTTCGCTCGCTGTAACGTCTTTAGCAAGCAGGCGCACCGACTGCAGCGAAGCCAAGTCTAACTTTTTGACAACCACGTTATCATTTCCGCTCTTCTTTTTGATTTCCTCTGCAGCTTTGTTGGCCCTGTCCAAGTCTCTGCAGGCCAAAATTACCCGAGCACCTGACACACAAAAGCAGAATCTGTAAGTAGGAACACAACTGTGTCATTTTTTCAATATTGTTTAAAACCAATACAAAACATCAACCTCTTCTGGCCATATCAACGGCGGTCTCTTTGCCGATTCCAGTATTGGATCCGGTGATCAGTGCGGTCTTTCCATCTAACCGGGCTTTGCTGCGACACCATCCCCCCGCCATCCATTTCTTAAATCCATACAAACTCACTCCTTTCAACAAAAAAAAATGTCTTGATAATTACTAAAACAAATTTGATGAAAAAACAAGTAAATGAGACACACATCAAACAGGCTGCTTCCTAGTGTGGAGGAGTCACGTGAAAATATAAAAACAAGACCACCCAAGATTTAAGAGGATCTTTAAAAAAAAAAAAATTAAGTTTGGCCAAACCTGCCATGTTTATCTGTTCAGTCCATTATGTACAAATTAGAATGGCATATCAAGCCTTCATCTTTGTACATTTCAGAAAGGAGATGGCTCTTTATCCCAGAGATAAATTTGGTTTGGAGTAGAACATTTATATTTATATTGTCTGATTAAACTAAAATTGAAGTGTCAGGCCATAATGACTATAGTTGTAATTGGAGAGAAAAACAAACCTTAGATATTAAAAATACGACTTAACCAAACGACCATAGATTTAAAATTAAATTGACAATGGCCCTAAATTATACCCCTCTAAAATTGGTTCTGTAATACAGTTCAAATGTAAAGAAAATAAAAAACACCCACAATGTTTCAAATATGCTCTAGCTGTCATTCTGCTCCTTAGTAAATAAAAAATTAAATTGTAGCAGGCATAAAACAGGCAATTTAGACTGTTTGATGTTAGACATGTGAAAAAGGGGTTTTGTGTTGTTTTATTTAGTGTATGGAAACTAAATATAGTAATATTAAATACAATTTAAAAATATGATCTGAGAAGGAGACAAAGAGTCTGTTAAAAGCTTGGCTTTTAACAGTTTCTTGAAGACAGACGGACAGACAGACACTCCTCTTTAGCTTTATTGGTTGGACATTTCACCAACATGCAACTTCAGATGAAAACATCATGCAGAAAATTAAAAACATGGACAGCCACGGTAAGCGTGCACGTAATTGGTTTACCATTCATACTATTGACAAGCACATGTGTTTACAACGTAAGATCTTTCCATTTCTACTTGTTCATATAATAGAGTAATTACACAACCATAAAAATACCAAAACAAACAAGTCTAACTAGACCCCCCCCCCCCCGTTTTACAGCCAGGGAACAGAGCGTGGCGGCGGGAGGGCGGGGGTTGTAGTCTTATTCATTAAAATTGCATTACAACGACTGAAATCTAACGTCAAACGTCGGAGAAGCCGACTTTACCCAAATCCAACGAGATAATATCTTGGTGACGAGAGTCAGCAGCTACCTCTGCACCTTATCTTAGGATCTACTTTTTACTTTTCAGTAACGCTAAACAGGTACGTTTTAAACATGTATACAGTTTGAACATTTATACTTTAAACGACCTAGTAATGCAGTATAAAGCTGCTCAGGTGAATCTCATTGTAAAAACAAAAAAAACAAACAAAAAAAAACAAATTTTGTCTTCTCGGTAGAAAAACTGGCCAAGTCCAGCGCCGGCAGACTGTCAGGGAACATACCAACTGTGTATTTGGTGTTCCTGTATTTATTTGATGCACAATGCTTTAATAATACATGTATGAATAAAAACTATTCAAAGACAGTTTGGACATTATTCTAAAAGCTATGAAAACAGGTTATTAAAAAACAAATAAAACTGTTTCCGGAAGCAGCGCCAAGTTACTAATTCAATGCATTTAATACACATGACTTATAGTCTCCGCTCGTTTTCCTGCGATTCAGAGATGCAGTGAATCAATTACCTGTAAGTGAGATGACAGCTATAGTTTTAGGGTACTGGAGGAAGAACGACCTTGGTGCTGCGAAAAGCTGCATTTTTTACCTATGGTTGCAGTCCTGTGGATGAGATAAAAAATAAAGTTAAGATTAAAAAGATTTGGCTCCAATAAGTCCGCTCAACGAGGCGGGAGCAACAGAGCAGGTTCAGCAACTCTCAACTCAGAACATAGAAGTAGAGATTCGGCTCGTGGCTACATAACACATACAGGAAGTCCCGCCCACTGTCAGACTTAAGAGGAAGCTCATTGGCTGTCCGTTTTTCAACACTTCTAAGCAAACAGTTGTACAAAAGAGTACGTAAGAATAAAATATAATGTTATCAAATATTTTTTAACACCTAATTTGTAATACTTGATTGTGATTTTTGGTATTTGCCTGAAAGATCAAGGATATAGGAGCTGATGTTTGTGTTATTATCGGTACTGTTTGGTTTAGATTAAACATGCATTACTCATAAAAGAGTCCTCAATACATCTACTAATATTAACAAGCAAACAAAAAACTAAATGATCATAAAACATCATAAACACAATTTTTGTTTCATTTCCCATGAAGAGCAGTGACACAAAATCCACGATACATACATACATACATACATACATACATACATACATGCATGCATACATACATACATACATACATACATACATACATACATACATACATACATACATACATACATACATACATACATACATACATACATACATACATACATACATATATACATGCATGCATGCATGCACACATACATACATACATACATACATACATACATACATACATACATACATACATACATACATACATACATACATACATACATACATACATACATACATACATACATGCATGCATGCATGCATACATACATACATACATACATGCATGCATACATACATACATACATACATACATACATACATATACATACATACATACATACATACATA
>JAVLVB010001067.1:138603-150960 GCA_032876305.1 Orestias chungarensis | reverse complement strand
TACATACATACATACATACATACATACATATACATACATACATACATACATACATACATACATACATACATACATACATACATACATACATACATACATAGTGCACTAACTGGAAAAAAAATCCAGATGCACATCAGAGTTCAATATCATTTCATTGCATGTTGCAAGTTAAGGTCAAGAGAAAAGTGAATTTTGTGCATGAGATCCAGCAGAGGTCAGTACAGGCCTGCCAACGAATCACCAGTGCCTCTTTGTGGAGCCCAGCAGATGGAGCATCTGCATCGCATGTAATAAATATTTGTTTCAATATTTTATTCCCAGTTTCCCATCAGTACGCAAAACGCATATATACCTATTTACAAAAAGCACACATTTGAGTTCCTGCATTGTATTACAATACAATAGCTGCAGCTGACAAAAAACAAACAAAAAAACAACTTCACTACATACTGATGAAGAAAAACTCTGCATGTCCAATTAAAAAGTCATGTCCTCCTTTGAGCTTCAAAGCCCAGTGAAGTTTCCTGACATGAATCTGGAGGAGAGTTAAATATAGTGACCTGACCTTGTGGTTTATAGTGTGACATGTGAGCGGACCTGGAGGAGTGAGCATGCAGACTAGCAACAGACTGACACTTTAAGGACTCCTGCTGAACATAAAGGATTATGCAACATCCACTGACCCCCTACCTCGCCTCTCCGTCATGAAAACCATTAAACTCGTTAAAGATGCAGGGGCCCAATCTTTGTAAGGACAAACAACTGAAATTCATTCTTTCTTCTTTATAATTTACATCAAGCTTATATCTCTGATTTTTTTTTAAATCAATAAAACAACTAGTTTATTTCAGAATACACTAGAGGTGACCTGCCTTCTGGCTCCCAGCCAAACCTTTCATATGACTGCGCTGCTCACTCTCCCATTAAGGAAAACATCCCTTTCTAAAATTAGAGGGCCCTATGCTGATACTTTTTGGAATGTGACTGTCCTGTTTTTCATCCTATGGTCAACATTTATGATCCAGATTAATTTCTATTAAGTTAACAAACAGCTGGCTAAAACAGGTGGAGAAATAAACCGAAGAGAAACTCAGAGATTATACAGTCATAGTGTCCATAAAAGGGTTTTATAGATATAAGAGGTCAGGACATGCACAAACAGGAAACCAACAGGTAGATTCTAAAAATTGAAGAAACCCCCCCCCAAAAAAAACTAAGTGAGTACTGTATGCATGAATCTGCTTAAACAGATTGATTTACCAGGACAGAGAGACTTTAAGCAGTCACAACTGTGATTCAAAGTTTACTGAAATTTCAAGGGATAGATCAACACAAAGTTGTGTATAGTTGTGAAGTTCAATTAAATTATAACATGATTTTATTTCTTTTTTTTTCACAATCATAAATCTGAAGAAATGGGTAGCATGCATTTGTATTCAGCCATCTGAGTTGATTTGTTGTAAAACCAACCGCTTCAAACCCTCTGGGATTTGGCTGTAGGTTTGACCATGTAGAAAGTGGATGTTTCGTCCTATTTTTACATTTTTGTATGTAACTCAGGATCAGTCAGATTGGATCGAGTCTATGTTAATATCTATTGTCAACCCTTGCCACAGATTCTTGTAGTATATTTGCGCACACCGTGCCTGGGACACCATGAACATGCTTTCGATTGAACTAGTTGACTTTTGTTCATGCTGAAATTATTTTGTGTTTTTCTTTTTGCCCTGAAATCATTTGGATTATCCAACAAATTATTTTATTTGTTGGTTGTCTTAATCAGAAAGCAACAGATTTAGCTTCTTTCCTCCTGAGATGAACTGACCAGCTTTGATTAAAAGGTGAAAAATCAACACATAATGATGCTGCCACAGCCGCAGTAGTTAGGAGTTGTATTGATTATTATTCATTCAGATTTATTGAACATAACATGTAGTCACTTGTAGAAAGCAGCAACTGTCCGTTGATTAGGCCTTCTAGCAACAATTTAATTTACACACACCCTTTCTTTTAGATTCAGAGAGTAACTATTATCCATCACTTGGAGTTTGTTGTTGTAATTTAACAAAAGTAGTAAAAGTTAAAGAAAGTAATGAAAAATACTATACAATACCAGAATTTGCACATAACATGTTAACTATCATTTGGTCTGCTCTAGTGCAGTGTTATACTCTTGTATAATTTATTTGAATTGCTACATTTTATTGTTAATTCAGTAAAAATATGTGAAGAAGCACTACTTTTTTGGGAGTAAAACACAGATCTGTGCATAGCGGGGTATTAACACCAGAGATAACATTTCTGTGTCCTCCAGGTGATCCTCTCCCTGGCTCTGTCTCTGACGTAGCGCTCGGCGCGTCCCGCCAGGGAGGGCCAGAGGGGCGGTGCTGCTGACACCCAACTATATTGGAGCCATCATCTGAACGCATCGCCCCCGTCTTCCTCTCCGAGTTTCGTCGAGTGTTGACCGCAGTAGTGTTTCGGGCCTCCGGGGAAAGATGGCAGGATACCTCAAAGTCCTCAGCTCCATTTCGAGGTCGGCCGGTGCGGCTCTCTCCAGAAATCCCGCAGCGCTCGCGCCGGCTGCAAACTGCCAGACTTTGCAACAAAGAAACTGTGAGTTGATGGAGATAACAGCCCGGGTTCGGTGGAGGTCCTCTGTATCTGATTTTATACATGACCCATGCGGAGTTCGACGCGACGCTGCGTTTTTTAATGTAATTTAAATAAAACATTGATTCATTTAGGGAAGTCAGGAAGGTCAAACGGCTTGAAATTGCGGCAGCCGTTTGAAGCCGCGCTAACGGGCGACGGCAGCCATGCTAGCTAAACGTGTGCGCCGCTACGGTTAGCCGGTTGGGATGCTGTAAATAGCTTCAATGACGCTCTCGGGGTTAGGCCAACGATGCTTCTCGGGCCTGTTTTTAAACGGAACAGCTCGCAGGCTGCGGGGTTCAGGTGAAAAAACAAAAAACGGAGGAAGGTGAAAGTGAAGGCAGTCAAACCGAAAGCCGTCTTTTGTCTTTCTCCGGTAAACTTTTGAGGAGCAGCTGATGCATCGCGTGAAGAAGCCGCGGATAACCTTGATGAATGAAACGCGAACTATTTAATAATCATCCCAACAAAATCCGCTCGTAATCCCTAAAGCTGCTACGATTTTCGGGGGTGGGGGTTTATTGCGGGTAGTTTCTGACAAAACTGACTACAGATGAGTGAGAAGGATGTTCCGGTTTTTTTTCTTTTGTTTTTATTACATTGCTATAAAAACAAAAAGAGGATAAATCGAGGCGAATTTCTTCAAGATTAATCTTTTTAAGCACAGATCGACCAATATCTACTTGGAGGTTTTGTCATCAGCTGAATTTAAAGGGGGTGGAAAGTTTCCTCAAGGTCAGTCGCTGCATACGAGGGTCTGTTGCAGACAGCAATGGCTGCCTGCGCTGCTGCAGCGGACCAGGCCGGTCTTCTTCTGGGTCACAGACTGCAGCAGCACATGCTTGCATCAACATCCTTAACATGTAAACCTTTAACATGTTGACTTTTTTAAAGTGGGAGAGATTTAGGGTTGGTGTTAGCCAGGAGGCCTGAATCAGGGAAGCCAGATTTATTTGTAATGTGATCTCTGCAGCCATCATAGCTATTATGGGATTAACGTTTAAGGAGGCCCATCATCAGTATTAGATATCTCCTCTCTGGCCTTGCACTGGGGGAAAAAAAATGCAAATTTTAATTGCAGTAGGGATTAGATCAAATTGGCTGAAACGGTTTACGGTAATCAGATATTCTGGCTGGAATGTAAGAAATCTCCCAGTAAAGCTTCGATCTGAGCCGAAGTATTAGTTCAACTTCCATGTAAGGTGCTCAGAATGCAAAATTAGGATGAGGTGTTTTAATAGTTTTAGTTGACCTGGACAAAGACTCGAGAGTCGTGTAGATTTCATAGCCCAAGGGTCGTACATATGCACGCATCATTACATTATAGACAATGATCCGAATTTCACTTAACTGTACTGCTTATTAATTACATATTATAAACAGTACCATAACAAAATGGAAGAGATGTTCTTTTACTTCTGCGAAATATCCGTTAAAAGTTACACTAAGACCCATTTTAATGTTGTTTTTACGATGTGTAAAGAGATTTCAAATGTGGCCAATATTATGTATTCAAGTTAAAAGTTGGAAGGTCGCAGCATTTGTATCCCTCCAGATAACAATTAAATAATAAAAAAAGGTTCCCAAACAAGAGTATTTGAAATAGAAACTTAATTTCTGTTTTTGTTTGTGTATTAAACAACCTTAATATTATTTGCTACTATTGTTAGAAGTTTGTCATTGACAACAGGAATGCTTAAACCTGTGTAAACATGCAGAGAGGGAAGATATTTCTTTTTTGTATGAAACCTGTAAGTCATATTAACAAAACTTTAACAATGCTGTGTAGTTAGATTTCAAAAACAAACACCGCTCAGATGATGTTTCCATCTTCAAAAGGCTTTTGAAACATCAACACGACATGGTAAATAGATTTGTTCATGGATGGGACAGTGCTTCTAATAAAGTAAAAAAAGACAACTAAAACAAAAACAGACTTTCTAATACATGCCCAGATGGTGGTTATGACAGACTGAGGGCTGTTTAGGGATTTATTTATTTTTTGTTCTCAGCTGTGATTGAATCAACATTCCTTTTAAGGTTTGTTGTGTACATAGCTGATTGTGAGATAGACTGCTGCTCAGGAATGTTACATGTCAATAAAAGTCTGTTGAACACATATGTATGCTGCAAATATTTTCAAATTTCAGGTTCACCACAACTTAATAGGAAGAAAAGGATACCTGAAAAATAAAATTTAGTATTTATTGATGTTTCTTTAGTAATCACAAATATGCAGTACAAACTTTCCAAAGTATGGCCTACTGTGGTTGAAATTATATAACATAATAAATAATAAAGATTTAATAATGTGGTTTAAAAAAAAAAAAAAAAAGGAATTCTCTACTGACGTAATAAAAAAATGAAAAACATAAAACAAATAATGCACATTAGAAACTTTTCCAATCTCACCCTACTATACTCTCCTACTATAGGGATTATAACTAAGGAGGTTTAGGGCTCAGTCTTATCTGTGTTGAAAGTTAACTAGGGAGGACAGATGAACAGTCGTGCACATTTGAGATCGTCTTTAGTCGCGTGTCCTGAAAGTGTGTGGCACTGCTTGAACTTAAGACACAGCTTTAAACACCCCAGTTTTAAAATTGGTAATAACTTTCCTGGGCCTCATGCTAAGACTAATTATTACTTAAAGCTGGCACAACCTTGGACGGATGACTGGTCTTGTTTCCATTCATCGCTTTTGTCAAATGTGTGACGCTATTTAAAAAACAAACAAACTTTGTGAAATGAAATACTTGATTTCAAATGACTGTAATAGTTAAGAATTAAGCATATCTATACGTTGATCTTTCTGTTCTTATCCGTTTGTTTTCAGAAACGTACTAAAATTCAGAGCTCATACCTTGTGCAATACTTTTATTTTTTATTTGTTTTTTTATTTGTTTTTTGTTTGTTTAGCTTCACATCAGCTGATGTGTGAGAAACTGCTTGTGTAAATAATGTCTCAGGTGCGGTCACATGACTTTGTTTCTGCATGTCCTTCAGAGTCTGCGCCGAGCAGTTACATAACCGGCTAAGCTCCTTGCTTACCTCCCCTTCCCTCTGCAGGCGAGCAGACTAAGTTCTGCGTTCGCAGATTTAGATTTGATGGCTTAGAAAGGAGAGCTAGATGGCAGGTTGCGTAAACTTGCCCACAATTCACTGACTGTGTGTCTGCCGTTCTTTAAACAGGCAACAAAAGGAAGATAAGCATATCACCTATATTAACGTATCTTGTTTTATTCTGTAGTTAGGTGTTAAATTATGCTCGAGGTCTATTGCAGTTGAAATGAATCCTGAGAAAGTTCTCATCCGTCCTCCTATGGTGAACTTTCCATGGCGACACACAAAAAAGTGGGATTTTAAATGAAAGTAGGCAGAAAGTCGGTCTTATTTTAGCTAAAAAAATGCAAGCATGAGGACAATAGGATCGATTGCTTAGTGACAAATTTGACGCTTTAAAGTTCTTTGTCTAGCGCTTGATGCAATTAAAGTATTCTCTGATAACTGTGTTTACTGAGCCCGACAACTGCAATTACATTTTCTAAACAGTGGTTTTTTTCTGTTGTCCTGTTGTAATCTCTCAGAGTTTTTTTCTTCTCATAAAAGTTTTAAGGACTTTGAGGCACAACCCACACATTATACATTAACTAGCACAAAAAGCTATATAACTACATTGGATTATGCTGCAGCCACAGGCTTTTGTCATTCCTTGTCTGTAATACTCTGTGTTGTTCAGTGGCAGCTGTTTTTACTATGACTTATTTTGAGCTCAGTCACCAAGCAGCAGCAGTCGGGTCATGATTAAAGTTAGGAGCAAGGGCCAACTTTCCTTTTACTTACAATACAAGTTTTCATTATAGTTTTAAGAAACATACATTTTAGGTTGTTTGTTTTTAACCGTCTGGTGTTTCTTTAAGGTTTCCTTGGGACACCCCACCATTATTTTGCACTGAACTGTTAAGTTTTTAGTAGCAGCGGGGGAGAATTAACTTAGCCGGGAAATCAGAGAGTCACTTGATCTTCCGCACCTCCCCCTGTACTTTCAAACAGATATGATTAGAGATACTCCTTCATGCTGGTCCAGGAGGAAAGGAAAAAAGTGAAAGAAAAAAAACAGTTAATTTTCTTAGACTTCTATTGAATTTACTGTACAAAGGTATGAGAAGTTGGCACATAGCCTATTTTGTATCTAAATCGTAGCTTATGCGTAAAAAAAATTTAAACCAGGAACTAGATGCCAACAAAATATGTTTATTCCTTAGTATTGGTTCAATCAGAAAAATTTCCTACGCTGTCAACGTTTGTTTTGTGAGTAAAAATATCTCTCTGTCTGCGATCAACAGATGCCGACAAACGCATCAAGGTGGCCAACCCTGTGGTTGAGATGGATGGAGATGAGATGACCAGGATCATCTGGGAGTTCATCAAAGAGAAGGTGAATGATTGGAATCTGGCTCCTTAAGGAGTAAACGCATAAACGAGGAGGAGGAACAGTCTGGACTGTGACTGACTGACTGATTGGGGAACAGTTCTGTGGGGGAGTATGCATGATGTTGGGGAGGAGGAGAGAACATATGTTGTTGGCTCGGGAGTCAGATGCCAGACCATTAGCTGGCGTGTGTTGTTTGCCATCCCAGTTAGGGTCGTTTTTATGCCCAAAAAAATGCTAATGTACAGCGATACAATTGAAAGTTTCAAAACGTGTAATGTGGTGTTTTTGTTTGTTTCTTTTCCTTGGCTTTGTAGCTCATCCTCAACAATGTGGATGTAGAGCTGAAGTATTATGACCTGGGTCTTCCATACCGTGACCAAACTGATGACCAGGTCACCATCGACTCCGCCCTCGCCACCAAGAAATACCACGTGGCGGTTAAATGCGCCACCATCACACCTGATGAAGCCAGAGTGGAAGGTCTGTAACCAATCTTTGAGTCCCAATCTTCTTTTTTCTTTTTTAATTAACAGCTTTTCATGTTTAATTTAAGTAAAGTTTAAGGTAACTAATGTCAGAAGTAACTTAAAAAAAAAAAAGCCTATGCTTCTGTTAAGCACCCCACAATCCTGGCATCGCTGTCACTGTTAATGGGGTCCTACCAGTCCAGTTTTTTATTTATCTGACCGATACTGATAACATCTGCCTATACCAATGTCGATGCAGATTATTGTACTTTCCCTTCTCTAATATTTTAAAGGAGTGTCTTCTCTCTGGGAATTCATACACCAACCATTCACAATTTAAACCTTAGTTTTTCTAAATTATTCAACTCAGCAATCCGAGCATCTGACTGTTGACTGTGTTTGTGTTTATGTTTAACTTATTTTCTTTGCTCATGTGACGTGTTTCGTTTGTAGAATTTGGCCTGAAGAAGATGTGGAAGAGTCCCAACGGAACCATCAGGAACATTTTGGGGGGCACAGTGTTCCGTGAGCCAATCATCTGCCAGAACATTCCCAGGCTTGTTCCGGGTTGGACGCAGCCCATCACTATTGGCAGACACGCCTTTGGTGATCAGGTGGGTTCTCAGTTCTGCCGCGCACCGCTACACATTTCCAAGTTTAGTATTTAAAAGGCATACAATTTAGAAATTAGTAGTTTTTAGTCTACTCTGCAAATGGAATTAGAATTTTTGAAAAAATAAGATTTTACCTGATTCATATTTAGATGACAGCATGGAAAAACACAATCAATTTGAAAAAGAAAACTAAAACATTTCACTACTTTTTAAAATTGCCTTTAGATGATGCAAAATTAGAAATGCATTAATTTGGCTTCCTTCTAATTGATTTTGTTTTAATTTGATTGTAGGTACCCTTAATACTTAAAACATCAGACATGACGAATTTCTGGTTTGGTAATGAGAGGAAGTTGCATTGAATCTAGTAGAAAATCCAACCTGACCACAGATATGTAAGGGATTGATTGGTTTGTGTATATAGAGGCCAAATAAAAAGACATCATTTATCAGTTTGTTTCATATCTGTATTTATTCTAGGATAATGTAGACCAGATTTGACGAGGCTCCCTTTAAAGTATTCTAAAACATGACTGATTTGAATTTAGCTCACCTAGTAAATAAGCTTTGAAATCAAACTTTCCCACAGCTGATTTGGAAGGAGGATTCTGGCTTTTTCGCATAATTTGTGAATCTCACTCAAATGCCTGATTTATTCAAAATGTATAAATTTAAATGAACCAAAGTGTATAAAGTTAGAAATAGAAAAATTCCTGTTAACCAAAAATGATAATACCCATATGTACAATTTCAGACTCGCTTCCTCAATCTTGCTTGCTGTGTTTTCTTACAGTACAGAGCAACGGACTTTGTTGTGGATCAGCCTGGCAAATTTAAGATGGTCTTCTCGCCTGCTGATGGAAGCGCAAGCAAGGAATGGGAGGTCTACGACTTCCCAGCTGGCGGCTGTGGAATGGGCATGTACAACACAGACGAGGTGAGCAAAGACTGACAGACATACAGGAACCATGGTTCCTTCTTAATTTTTCACTTTTTAGGCATTCGTGAATCAGAACACTTGTGAATAAACTTAAAGGACAACACAAAGTATTTTGTAAGATATGCTGGACAGTTTTGGCAGGCGGCCAGCTACCCCTCAGCCCAGTTTGCTACTGTTTTGTTTGCCTTCATCAGCTCGATCTGTTTGGCCTAACAACATCAGAGGTCATTGCACATGACTTTCATCTCAACGAGGTGACAGTTGTAAACCTTTTACAGCTGATAAAAGGCTTTGGTGACTGAGAACTGTTTGTCTTTCTCTGGCCACCAGTCTATTACAGGGTTTGCACACAGCTGTTTCCAGTATGCCATTGCCAAGAAGTGGCCACTCTACCTGAGCACAAAGAACACCATTCTGAAAGCTTACGACGGCAGGTTCAAAGACATTTTCCAGGATATCTTTGAAAAGTGAGTGTCTGAGACTAGTTTCTTAACATACTTTTGCACCAACTGGATGTAAAACGAGAAGGGAAAACATAGTAATTCCTTTTTTTGTCCTACAGAAATTACAAACCGGAGTTTGACAAACTCAAGATCTGGTATGAGCACAGGCTTATTGATGACATGGTTGCCCAGGTGCTAAAATCTTCTGGAGAATTTGTTTGGGCTTGCAAGAACTACGACGGAGACGTTCAGTCTGATATTATTGCACAGGGTGAGAGAATAAAAAAGCGAAGTAGTTTTTTTTTTTTAAGTGTGGGACCTACCCTTAAACTGCATTGTTTTTTTTCCTCTTCTAGGCTTTGGCTCTCTGGGACTAATGACATCTGTCCTCATCTGTCCCGATGGAAAGACTATTGAGGCCGAGGCAGCCCATGGCACGGTGACCAGGCACTATCGCGAGCACCAGAAGGTTTGCAGCCATCAGTCTTTGTCAATCATTCGCTTTGTGTTGGGAAAACATTTCAACTGAACTGAGGTGGGGGTCTAGAAGTGCTTTCCATCACACTCTGATCTATGACTCTATGTTGCCATCATGTGGTAAAAATTAAGTACAACACGTATGGGTGCATCTCAATAAATTGGAACATTTATCAGGTATTTAACTTGAACAAAGAGACAAAATGATGCACGAGATTGGACTATGATTCATTAGAGGACTGTTATGATTTTACAAGTTTTGCTTTGGGAGAATCACAAAATTTATTTTGCCCATACAATATTTTTTTTAGCCTTTTTCCAATGCAAAAACGTGTCATAACTTTAATTGGTCGTAACCGTCAATAATTATAATGAAGTCACACTATCGATGAATTCGTGGCATAGGAGAGTCATGCCTTTCATTTTAACCCTCACTGACGAGTTTGTTCAAGTATTGAAGAGTTGCAGCCATTTGAGCTTTCCAAACGGTCTCCCAATTGAATCAGTTTGAAAAGTACCAACATCAACACACAAAACATGTCAAGAAAACATGTTTTTGAGGATATTTTTATATATTTTTTTGTAATAATTTATCCTTCAACCATCCATGTATGGTTACATAAATATAAACAAGAAATCAAGATGAGGGAAAGTTTATTTTCTATTACTAACTTAATGGCTACATACTAATTGAATATTTAACATGATTCACTGTAAAATAAAGTGTAGTTGATCCTCACAAAGACCTCTATGCATGCCAAACGCTTCAGGAATGTCAGCTGATTTAATCTAGTTGTAATTTTAGTTCTGCCAGTTAAAGGGCTAACTAAAAAAGTGTCCACATTGATATACAGAACAATGTAGTTCAAGCCTTTCCTACTGTTTATATTTGTTGTCACATCTTGTACAAACAAACAATTCAGTTTCACAAAATAAATGATATAAATATGAAAGGCTACTGAAAATATGTCCATGCACTGTATATGATACACAACCCATTTGTGGGCATGACTTTTGTTTATGAACGACACATTGCGGAGGCTTTACACTATTGACACTATTGTCATTGCACTATTCAGTTTTTTGTATAAATACGCTGTCCGTTTCCGGCTGTTAATTTAACTGTCACTCCAATAATTATGAAGGCCACGAGTTAATGACACATTTTTAATTTTTTGTTTCAGAGAATCTTTCATTTTAGGTTTAATTATTAGTATGACAGGGAACAACACTTGAATTACATCTTTCTGTAATGAATTGCATTATAGTATATGTGTAACTTTTTGTATAAAAAAAGAAATATTGAATTATATTATGGTCTTTTGGAGATGTAGCCGATTTCCATGTTATTATTTTTGCTATCAGGGAAGGCCGACCAGCACCAACCCCATCGCCAGCATCTTTGCCTGGACAAGAGGCCTGGAGCATCGAGGGAAACTGGACGGCAACCCTGACCTCATAAAGTAAGACTTGAAATATGTCTGGAAACAGTCTGTCCTTCAAGTGAAACAATGATCTTACAAATGTGTGGTTTTTTATTTACTTACAGGTTTTCACAGACTCTAGAGAGGGTGTGCGTTGAAACTGTTGAGAGCGGCATCATGACCAAGGACCTCGCAGGCTGCATCCATGGACTGGCCAAGTAAGTTTATAAAATTGTATATATAAAAGTGGGAGGGAGTCTTTACATTTTTGACTCCTACTTTATTCAGGACTTTTGTTTTAAATGCTTTAGGCTAACAATCATTAAAAAAAATGGTGAAAAAAGAAAGGAAGTGAGCAACATATTGCATTTTAACAGACTTCAGCTTCATTACAGGGATGGTTAAACATTTTACAAGCAAGGTTTTCTTAAATGTTATGAGATGTTAATAGTTTACCACATTAGAGACTCCGACCTCAAACCTATTATGGTTATTGTTAAGATATTGTCGCCAAACAGACGACACTTGGTGGCCACTTCCTTTCTGAGAACATCCTGTTATAGAAGCCGCACCATGCAGAGGTGCTGTTAGTCAGTTATGTGTCGTCTTGGTCTCGAGATGTCAAAATGTGATTGTCGTGATGATGTCCGTTTTGACACCAACTCTGAATCAGGGAACGTATTAGTCGATTCATGGTTTAAACACCTAGGGTGAATTTTGTTGTTAAGCTTCTTGTGTGTAATGAAAAACTAAACAGTTGGACATGTGCATTCAAACATTTAGATAGGGTCATATTAAGTTCACCCGTAAAGGTCATAGTGCATTTCAGGTTCATCCTCAATATTTATTTGTTTATTTTTAGTAGCAAATGTTTAAGTTCAGCATGAATAATTAAAACCAAA
>JAVLVB010001067.1:92686-138503 GCA_032876305.1 Orestias chungarensis | reverse complement strand
AAAAAAAAAAAGTAAATCCGGTGTCTTAACACCGGATTTATATAAAAAGTTGTTAAATGTCTTTTAATTGAGCTTAAAAAAAAAAAAAAAAAACTTGAAGAGAGACATGTAAAAAGTCTTGTTATAGAACAACCTAAATATGAGCATGTTATGACGCTATTAAAGGGAACAAAGAAAGAAAAATATTGATTAGTGAAACTAGGTGTTTAGGGATTTAAAACCAAAAAAAAGCCCAAACATGTGATTTACAGTAAAAAGTGACGTCATTGAAAAAAGTAGGTTTAAATAATATTTTAATAGCAATTATTCTGAAAGTTTTGTTTGTAATCGAGGGAGTACAGGCTCTGTGTTGGAGCTTACCCAATACCGTTATTTTAAAGATTTTTCTGACCCCCAACCATCCATCCGACTATTCTTCAATCCATCTGTTCATCTCGCCGTCCATCCATCTGCTCATTATCTTTCTGCCCATTATTCATCCAACTGTTCATCCATCCGTTGACGCTGTGACCCATCTGTCTGTCCCTGTCTCCTTCTTTTAAGGCTGTGTTTTTTTTAATGTCAAATATTTAAAACTGGACTGCAGTAGATGCCATATTCACATTAAAGTTGTATAATTATACTTTAAAACGGGGCTAAAACTGCAGTTTAGGAAACAAACAAAAAATCACGTCTCAAAACAATCTTGTGTCTCCTTAGAAGAACTTTACTGTCACTTTTTCTTCTAATCGGCTGAGGTTTTTCTATAAAGTCCAGATCTGTCCTGATTTGATATTTTTGGTTTCCTTTTTCTTTTGTCAATCCCCTTACAAGTATATAAAATTATTTTCACTTTCTTTCCATTTATAATTGTTGTATTCTTCCTTCTTTGTGTCCCTTTACTTCCCTGTCTCATGTCTCTCAATTACACCCTACATCCCTGTTGGTGTCCTTCCTGTCTTTCTCAATCACTTCCGCTCCTTCCTGTCTTTGTACCTCCTTTTCCATTTCTTGCTTCTGCTATTCCTTTATTCCTTTCCTATGTCACAGATTTATCTCTGTTATTCATTGTTTGTTTGTTCTTCCTGCCTCCATGTTTCCTTTATTCTGCTCTTGCATCCGTACTTTTCCTTCTTCTCTTTATTTCTTACCTCTAGTGCTATTTTTCTGTTACCCTTGTTTAGTTTCATATCTACGGTTCTTTTACTTACCTATTTTTAAAGCAGTACCCAAAAAAAGACAAGACCTTATTAGGTGAAGTCAAAGTTAAAGAAATGAATGTTTTGTTTTTAGAGCCTCTGTGTTTTGTGACATGACACCTATAATGACACCCTGGATTAGAAATATTTGTGCCTATAATATCAGATTTCTGCCTCTTAACTTGTTTAATTTAAATTTGTTGTCAGTAATTCCTGATATCTACATTTGCCTGACTAGATGTGGTTTATTTCCATTTTTATTTCAAAGAAGGAAGCGGTAGAGATAAAAAAAATCTTGGTTTCATGTTACATTGATGAAATGGCTAACTAGTAATTTTTCACTAACCTAGATTTTATAGTTAAAGATATTTGAAAATCAATAACTCGCAGATGACATACAAAGATCTGAAAATATTTTACAACTATATGCAAGTATTTATTATAGGCCTTGTGTATAATTATTTTTTTGTATAAATCTTTTTTTGAAGTTTAATTTTACCCTAAAATAAATGTAAACTGTCATTAATCTCATGTTACCTCACATGTTTTTAGCTGATTGTCTGTCTTGTTTAACTTTCAGTGTGAAGCTGAACGAGCACTATGTGAATACTACAGACTTCCTCGACGCCATCAAGAAGAATCTGGACACGGCCCTCGGCAATTGAAGGACTTGAAACGGGCAAAACGAGCCAGGAGGCGGCAACGTCGCTCTTCATGTTTTGTACCTCATTTTTTAACTTGAAACGTCAACAAATCTCACATCCGTTTCACCCGAAGGAGCGTACACTGTAGGATATTTACTAGCATTATTTTAAGAGATTAAACCAACGAATCGTCCTTCCCACTGATGGCCCTGTAGACACCTGACCCATAATGTGCGAGTTTTTATTTTTTTAATGTGTACTGTAACTCAGTGCTGTGTTATGCCTTGAGCGAGATTGAAGCCTGTCAGACATGCTTGCCAATAAATCTTGTTTGACCGATTTTACGGCTTTTTGTGTGGGTGTTTTTTAATTAAGAACTCAACGGGGGAAAGAATATGGTAAATAAATTTTATTATTTGACAATTCTGTCTGGCTCACAACATTGTTCATACAGCTCTATACATATCTTCACACCAAAGTTTTAATACAGAAAGCTTTTCAAGATGAGCGTCTTCCCCTTGCTACAAAATACTGATGCAGATAACACAAAAGCTGGGGGGGGGTAGTCACAAAAGTGAGCACTTTTTTTAATGCACTATATCAACATTGCAAATAGGCTGCAAGTTTGAAAAAGCTGAGCAGTGGAAAACTGAATAAATTGAGCATTGCTGCATCATTTTCCACAAGGTCCACGGCCCTGTCACATGTTGCGAGTCTGTCGTTCATCACTTGAGAGCAGTATGCAGCATGATCGATTGTGCGCTCTCGCAGACACACCAGGACACTTAATATTTCTGTCTTAAGTTGTTTTTTTCTTTTTTTTTAGGGCACAATTTTGTTTTCAGATTCACCCATTTAAAATAAGAGAAAAATGAAAATATAGAGGTGGGTGTCGCGTTGTTTTAAAAATACATTTTGATGTGCCTTGTGGAGAGTTGGATATAAGTGGGGGGAGAAGGTAAGGTTTGTTGAAAGAGGTGCTGCACCGCAGCCTAATCTGTGGTAATCTTTTCAAAAGGTCTAAACAAGGGTAGGACGGGAAACCTGGATGTAATATGAAGTCTGGGGGAATTTCAATGTCCCAGCTTAACAGAACAGCAAGGGAAAAGGAGAGGAAACTGCAAAGTCCGTCCATTTCTTTGGTAAAGGGGTCCAAGCATTAAAAAAAAAGGGCGTTTGAATTTGCTTGAAAACATTCCACAGAAACTTACATTCATAGACTAGAGATCAATACAGGGGGACGTTTGTTAATGCAGAATGTAAACGGTAGACACAGTGGTCTGCTAGTGCAATGCACCAGTACCAGCCAACATACAGCAGAACCGATACACTGTACAGTAATATACAGTGAAGCACAGGATTAAATTAAAACTGATCTGTTTTTAGGTTATCACAGTATAAATCAAGCAAATCAGCCTTTTCATGAGCTTTGGTCGGTGAAAGAGCACCTGTTCTCGTCCGCCACTGCTCACACTGGTAAAAAACCCACAGCGTGGGGAGACACTGGGATTGTCTGAGTAAGAGCAATAAAATATGCATTTCCTCTGGTTTAAAATATGATTTTCACTTTAGCGCTCAGGTGAGGAACTTGTGAAGCAGCTGACAAATTTGCAGCATTATTCATATAAAGACATCTAATCCGCTGCTTTTTTTTATATATACCCTCTTAAAAATCTATTTTTCACATTTTGCAGATTTTGTGTGATTCCAGTGCATATTAATGTGCAGTTTTTCTGGGCTTCCTTGTACTCTTAAAGGGATAGTTTGGTATTTTTGTAGGTTAAGTTGGGTTCAGTTATCATCTGTGATGGTTCACGTACCAGTAGCAGATGGGTATATTGGCATTAACTTGTAGAAAAGTAAACAAATCCTCAGTGTGATGGAAAACCAACAGCTAGTCAAAGAGGCCTTATGTTTTAGCTGATTGTAGCGACTTACTTGAACTGAAAATTTTTCATCCACATGGATACATACAGTGCTATATTTGCAGATAATAACTTCTTACACTTTCACAGGAGGGTAGCTGTTGAGTTTGACTGTTTTCTCAGTTGTATGCAACTTCCCAAAGATACTTCGATCGAGGCCGATTCACCTGTTTTTTGATGCCACCATTGTCTGTGGCCAACTATTAACTTTCAGCTGCTCTGACAATTTTTTAGGTTTTCCAACAAACTCAGAGATATATTTGAATTATAGGTAATGAAAACATTCAATATAAATTCAGAGAATTTTAATTTAAAAAATCAACTATCCCTTTAGGGAGGAATTTAAGCATTTCGCCTTTAATAGCGATAAAAAACAAAACAATACTATGTTAAATGAGTTCATGCACATATTCAGTTTGGGGTATTTGGTACTATCCCTGCTCCACTAAAGCGCCCCGCACTCTTCCCGTAGTTGCTGTAGTACTCAATTTGAGATAGTTTGGCAGCGTCTGGTGTGTTGTTGTTGTTGGCGCGGTTTTCTCGTTCGCTGAATTCAAAGCTCTCTTCCTCATACTCCTCCTGGCCTTCTGTCTCCTGCGGGGGTTCTGACAAAGAAATGGGAAGACGCAAACTTGATCTTCTGCTCCCTTAAATAACAGAAATGCTTGCACATATGCAGAGATCTCCTCCTGAACAATCATGGTCACATTAAGGACAGCCAGCAGATTGCTTGTCCTCTGCATTAGGCTTTACTGATAGAGACAGGCATGTCTAATCGAGGCACTGCTATATTTACTAAACACATGGGGAGAGATTGTCAGAAACGTCTAAATGCTTGGCCAGTACATCAGAGAACATGTTGAGTCAAACTCCATTAGGGACAGACTGAGTGACAATTTTGTGACATGAAACCCCCTGAGCAGTCCCACTTGGAAGCATGCCATTCATTACCCCATGAACAAATTCATCAGCTTCATCTGCTCCAAAGCAGTCTAATTAGGACAAGAGCAAAAGCCACTCACCATGTCCATCTATTGCGGTGTCCATAATGCCGTGCTTAACTTTCATGTGTCGACTCAGGTTGCCCTTCAGGTTGAACTTGCTGGTGCAGTAAGGGCACTTGAAGGGCTTGCTGCCAGCGTGGAGATGCATGTGGCCGAGCAGATTGTACATTCTGTTGAACGACTTCCCACAGACCTGAGCAGGAAAAATTAGGGGATAAGTATCCTCATCTATTTCGTTCAACCTGATACTTAAACCACTACTCTTGGTACACCCACCTTGCATTTGAAAGGTTTGACAGGTAGGTGGACGATCATATGTGTCTTGAGGGTCTGTTTCTGGACAAAGGTCTTGAAGCAGATGTGGCACTGGAAGGGTCTCACACTGGCATGGATCAACATGTGTCTCTTCAGGTTGGCTGAAAGAGTGAACTCTCTCGCACACACGTCACACTTGAATTCTTTCATGCCCTAAAGGGAAACATAATGTTGTCAAGTCTAAATTAGAAGACATTACCTAAAAATATCGGGAATGAATTCACTCTGCTATGCTTGTCGTGGACTAAAGATCTTAAAGATTAAAAATCAGGAACGCACATGTGACTGAGTGAATCATCAGACACTAAGACAGGAAGCTTTGCAAAGGACACAAAACACACATTTGAGGGTGGAGTGGAGCACACAAAAACCCAAGGTCTTTGAAGACCATGTTTACAAAGCAACTGGTTTTAAAGAATAGGCTCTGATGCAAGAAGGACATTTGGCTCAATTTTTACATCTATATTTAACACATCAAACATTGACAAGTAGGAGCTAAACACTTTTTTTAAATCTTTATTACCCAGAACGTTCTCATGTTTGCGATCTAATGCTTGTGATCTTGTTTCAAATAATGTTTAGAAATATAAAGTAGTGAGGCTAGGTGTTGGGTAGAGAGGAAAAGGCACGTCACCATACCTTGTGGGTGAGAGCATGCTGTCGAAGGTGGTGGATCTGCACAAACTCCATTCCACACTCGGGACAAACGTACGGCCGAACGTTCTGGTGCTTCATCTGGTGGTTCTGCAGCTGGCTCCGGTATGCAAAAGATTTGTTGCATTCTGTGCACTGGTATGTGGTCGGACCTTGATGGCTGGTTAGGTGACGCTTCATGTGGGCATACGTTGGAAACTCAAGTCCACACTGGGTGCAGACATGGCACTGACCGTTTTCGTGTTTGTTCTCATGGGTCCTCAGCTCACTGGGGTAGGCAAAACCGCGACCACAGAAGCGACAGCTATAAGGTTTAACATCTGTGTGCTGCAACATGTGCCTCTTCAGGTGACTAGTCTGTGTGAATGCTTTTTCACACACTGTGCACTTGTGGGGTCTGGTCCCTTGATGGGTAAGCAGGTGAGTCTGTAGGTGGCTTGGCTGCTTGAAAAGCTTCCCGCAGTGCAGACACTCATGAGGCTTAATTCCATTATGACCGAGGATATGAGTGACAAGGTTATATTTAGAAGTATATGACTTCTCACACATGCGACATTTCCAGCGTTTCAGACCCTCGCCTACATCTACACAGTAAGACTCATCAATCTGTACATTTATGTCCAGTCGGTCAATCTGCATTCGTCTGGCGAGCACCTCTGGGTCTGACCACACCATGGCCTGGCCATTCTCATCATACTCTCCTTGCATCGGCATGTCAGCAGACTCATAGGCCCCTTCATTGGAATCATAATAACGATTCTCCACAGGACTTCTATTTTCTCCAGTTGTCTTTAGGTTCAGTGCCTCCTCCACCTCTTCCGTTACCACTAACTCTTCTTCCTTCCTCTCTTTCTCCCTAATGGAACTGTCTTCTTGCTCCTGTTCTGTCTGTCCATCCGTTTGTGGAGCGAGCGTATCACTTGCACATGATGAACAGTTTCCACAGGACTGTTCCTCTTTCAGGGAAGCCTGATGGGTGACTGGATCCTCTAACTTGCTGGGACTCTGTCTGTTGTTCATGTGAATGCAGGGAGGAGGGGTGTCAGTATCAAGTCTTTCACCTTTCACTTGAGCCTGTGGAGCAAATTCTTTGTGCTGGGGAGATTCTAGCTCCCCATCACTCCTTGGTCTCTTGGTTCTCCCACGGGGACCGGGTCGTCTTCTCTCACTGCAGTGTGGCTGGGGCCCCTGCTCACCAGCAGGCTCAGCCAGGTAGTCTCCATTAGCGCCTATCAGCTGGTCAGCATACTCATACTCCACTGGCTCAGGGGGAGGAGGGGGACCCTCTTTAGGTTCCCCAGTGTAAAAGCCATTCGGCGCAATTGTGGCTCCAAATATTTCATTCTGGGAGATAAGGCCGAGAACAGCAGCTTGAGCAAGTGATAGCACCACCACGGGCTCCGTTTGAGTGCCCACATTCACATGGGCCTCAGTCATCTTTGGAAAGGTTTGCACCAAACAGCTACTCTCTTCCTCCTGCAAACACATACACACAGCATAAGGCATAATGGAACATGGGATGATGAAACATCTATAAAAGAACTACTTAATATTTAATTAGCACAAAATATTCTTTCATATCTCAGACTCATAAAACTGCAACCTAATGGTAAAATGATCTTAGTTTGCATATAATAACATTATTAAGTTGTTTTTCACAATGAGAAAGCTTGGTTCGGACGCGTCCTTTGTGTTTTCACTCTGAATCCACAAAACATTAGATCAAGAAGGTAAGGTAAATCTGTGTTCCTGCCCAGCTTCCTTCCTTGACGGTCTTTAGAATAATAAAGAACACAAAAAGGGATGCAGGTCCTGGCCAGGAAGCTGACTTCCGTGGACTGTCCTCGGCACTTCCCGTGAGGTCCTGGGACGGCTTGGCTTGATCACAGTCCGCCCATCACTGGAGCGACTTGTCTCATTAATTCTCTGATGCCTGCAAACTTGGGCCACTCTGAGAAGATGATATATGCGGGCAGGCGGTCTCCTGTCCATAATAGACTTTCGACTCTTATTCCGTATTTGAGACCAATGCAGAAAACTCACGTATTTATTCCTAAAGTGTTCCAGAGTCTCACACAACAACACCTGAACTGTCCCTCTTTTGCTTATGAGGACCTGTTTTTTGGGTTATATTTTGGCATGAATCAGACTGGCTGAAAAAGGTCTCACTGAAGTTCGGACCCTGCAGTTTCTTTTCAGGTTGCGCTGCACAGCTTTCACTCTGCCGTGCAAGAAAGAGCTGTGTCCTTTTCCTGACACAATGCAGAGAAAAACAAAAGAGTAGACAGAGAAAAGGCAGAAAGAAAGAGGAGATGAAGAGTAGGAATGAAGGTGTGTGTGTGCATGGGTGAGAGGAGTAGACCTGGATGCCCTGATAACCATGTCATTTATAATTACTGCTTTTAAAGTAGTCAGACATAGACAGACTGCTTGTGTTTGTAAGAAAAGAAAAGGAAAGAGACTGGGTGTGTGTTTGAGAGCATGTGTGTGAGAGAGAAAGAGAAAGAGAAAAGAGGGAGGGAGGCATGAAGAGAAGGAGAAAGAGCTGTGGGCGGGGGAGGAGTGGAGGGAGGGAGACAGAGAGAGAAATGAGATGGAGGAGCTGAAAGATAAAGAAAAGAGGGGAGCGGAGGGGAGGTGAGGGAGGGAAGGGGAATGAGAGATTGAGTGAGCGTGTGAGAGGAGTGAAGAGAGAAAGGAAAAGGAGAAGGGGGGTGTGAGTGTATGGTGGGGTGGTGGTGGTGGTAAGGGGGGCAGCTGAGGAGAGACAGAAAGACAGAATGAGTAAGAGAGAGAGAGGTGAAGGAGGAAGGGAGGGAGGGCTGTAGGGAGAAGAAAAAGCACAGCAAAATGAAAGGCTGACAAAATGAAAGAGAAGAAGACAAATGACAAGTAGACAGGGAAGGTAGGGTAGGGTAATTATTGCGAGAGTGGCGCACTTTCACGTTAAAAGTTGCAAGACTGAAAGACAGCTAAGAACAAACAATTAGAATGGAAACAGAAAGCACTCTTTCAGAGAGCATGTCCCTACTCCGTAGCTCTCACGCCACATGTGAAAAGTAAATTCTCTCTTCCTTCCAATAACTCCACCTTAAGAGTGCGAACAGGACTAGATGGTAATCACCTCACTGACAAAGTGCTAAAAACAAGTCCCCAACAACCCTCCCCCAAGCCCCCCATCTAACGCAACACCTACATCTGCCCCTATACATTCATGTCCCAAACTCACCACATTGCCCCTCGAGTGATGTTTGAGGTGTTTCAGGGATCTCATCCTTCAGGAGAAAAGAGTGGAGTAAAAAAATCCACCTCCTATTTATATCTAAGGGAGAGCGGGGCGGTCCCACGGCTCATCCTCCTCCTACTGTTGCTGTTATCAGAACTGACTGTGCCTGCCCCCCTCCCTCACACCCTTCAATGGCCCTCAACCCAACACATACATCAACACACACACAAACACACAGCATCACCCCATTTCTTTCTTTTCCTACCGCCTTCTCCTTCCCATCTCACTTCTCTCTTCTTTTCTCCTATAAACACACACACACATCTTATCTCCCTCTCTCACTATGGTACAATTCAACATGACCCTTCAACACACATTTATTTTCAGCTGCTACTATCTTGTCCTGATCACACACCGTACTTTGCATTCCACATTTTGTTTGTACATTAACACATGTACACATGCACAGGTTACGTACAAACAGACACACACATATGGATGCAACAGACCTTCTCAAACACTCAGACGCCATGGGTGGAGGTGTGTCAGTCATTAACAAAATAGACGGATAATAAAATTACGTTTTCAAACTTTTTCACAGAGAGATAAGTGTTTGTCATCCAAACTAATTAAATATAAAGTATACTGTATGAGAAATTCAGAAGGAAAAAAAAGTAGCACAAGGAAAAGAGTAAGAGAAAGAAATGAGAGAAAAGCAGTTAGAAGAGAGGGAGGGAGGTAGACAGACATGGGTGAGAAAGAATAAGGAAGAAAGAAGCAGAAGGAGGGGGAGTGAAGCTGAGTGGAGGAAGCAAGGGGTGGGGGGCAGAAAGAAAAAGGGAGAGAGGAAAGAAATAGTGTGGGGGATGGAAAAAAAGAATGCTGAAAAAAGGAGGAAGAAGGAAGAGAAGAACTGTAGAAGGAGGAGGGGGGTTCTGGGGTATAAAAAGGATGTGGCGAAAGAAAGAAAAAGAATAAAAGACAAGGAAGAAAGAACAGGAGGGTGTGGGTCTGGGGAAGAGGTGGGGATGGAAAGACAGATAGTGAGTTGAAAGAAAATGCGGTGAGAAGAGAGCAGGGTGTGTGGAGGAAAACAAGAGATAAAAAAAGAAGAAAGAAAATAGGGGGATGGTGAAGTGTGAAAATATTAAAAAAGAAGAGTCCATCAGCAAGAGAAAGGGAAAGAAGTGAAGGAGAAGATGAGGTGGAGGTGGTGGGGTGGAAGCAAAAGGAATGGAGAAAGGAAAAGGAGATATAGAGAGTAAGGAAAAGAGAAAAAACAGCAAAAGGAAGACATTAACTATTGAACTTCCAGATTTCTTTAACAAAAACCGTGAGGCAGAGTTTTCTACCTGCCGGCTGAGAACTGATGAGGTTGCCACTAATGGTAAGGTATTCTTTTATATTACCTCCCTGTTACTGTACTTGTAAACAGTCACCAAAAAAAAAAAAAAAAAAAGTGGACACGACAAGCAGGAGTAGTTGGAGGCAGGCACAACAAACACAGTATGGACACATGCCAGTTGTGACTGCAAGACTGAGAACTGTGCATAAACATTTCCTAGTAAATAACAGGAAAGGGCAAACCTTGAAAACCTTGATCAATCATCAGCAGCTGGGAGTGCAGCAAGAATGAGAAAAGATAGACAGAAAGGGGTGCGGAGGAGGGCGGAGGGGGAGATAGGGAATGAGAGGGGGGGGTAAGAGAAAGAGATTGAGTGAGGGTGTGAGCGAGGCGGAGAGATAGCAGGAAGTCGAGGGAGAGAAAATAGAAGGAGAGCAAGGGAAGAAACAAAGAGATAAGAGGCTGAAAGACAAAGAAACCACATGGAAGAAACAACAAGGGACCTGTACATAAAACAACACAGAACTAGCCTATGGGGAAAATGAAAAAGACGCAGACAACAAAAGTTTGTTTTTTTTTGTTTGTTTTTTTTGAAGGGGGGAGTAGGAAAATCTCTGGCTCCTTTCTAGGCCGGAATCTTCATAACAGTTTCCTTGTCAGGTAAAAATAATAGGCTGGACTAATAAAAACAGGGAAATTTTATTTCTACAGGTACTAAAGGTAGATGAGACAGGAATGTGTGTTCTAAAGTGCACTAATCCTTAAGTAGGATTTCAAATGTGTATGTCTGACGCTAGAGGTCAGGGGACAAGCACACACACAAAACAACAACAACAACAGTTTCTGTTCTCCACACACTTTTTACATTTTCCGCGTGTTCGCTTCCAAAAACAGCCCTGCTTGGAGCTGTTTAACCACGGTGCGACCACGCACGAGTGTCACATCCTCTGTGCGATCTAGGTCAAAGTTAGAACTTATTGTTTCTAAAAAGAGAAAGAGAGTGAGTCAAGGAGATAGAGAGCGTAAGGGAGGGACGGAGGAGAGGTGGTGGTGGGGTCCTACAGATTCAGATATCAGCTGTCTGCTTCACCCCCGTGAAAAAAACTCAATGAAAGACAGGCCACTTTTTGATATTAACTTCCTTGGTTTCCTGGTTTAAAGCAAGTGAAATAAAACGGGTTTTTGGATGAAAATAAAATACATCTTACCTATATTTTAACTCTAAAAATGTTGAGAAACTTAAACTTTAACTGGGTCTGTTTTTTTGTTTTGTTTAAACAAACATTTCTGTTTCAAATAAAACAATGAGAAAAACAACTGCTAAAGTAATAAATGTTATACACTTAAATTTCACAGCTGATCAGACGTTTTAAAAACTTCTAATTAGTAATTCATATCTTTCCACTCTTCACAATATAAATGGAATTCAACACAAAATCCTTTTTAGGCCAGTAGCTCTGTTTATACAGCTCAGTAAGGAATCAAATCAAACTTAACTCAGTGAGATTGACAGCTTCTGATTGATGGAAAGTCAGTGACTGAATGCAATCAATTCGTTTTATTTAGACAGAAATTATTTTTTATTTTATTTTTCTCCTACTTTAAGCGTACATCTTTGATTGTATTAAATTTAAATATGCATTAGTATGTATTTCTGTGTGTAACTATTTCTTTTTTTCTCTCAAAGGGCCTTGCCAAAAGACAAATCGTTGTGTATCAGTGCTATGAATATTAATTGAACTGAATTCTCCCATCACAGACATGACAAGGGCTGTAAAAGAGTGAAGAGCGCCGCCATACCTCACAGGATCTGTGAAGCTGTGGCCCTGCAAACTTTGGAATACTGTACGGCCTCATAAGCTCTTTGACGTGACCAGAGCATTTTAAATGAAAGAAGAACTGATAATGTATCAATACCAGGAAATAAACGTTGGATGCAGCTTTATAGTTGAGACTCACTCATTTGGTCTCAAACTCATATCTTGAGAGGAGCGGGAGCTGTACAATTTGTAAGTTACCGATTACATATATATATATATAAAACATTTCTTTAATCCAATAAAACTGAAATTAGGTCAAATTTGAAGGAAATTCAATGTTCCCCAGTTTTGCTTTTAGGAAACTTTGGAAACAAATTTAAAAGTAGGCAGATTCTTAATAAACACAACCATAAATTTAAGTTTTGAGATATTCTCTTCTCCATCTGATGAGTGAAACTGTTGTTGGGACTCTATGCAAAGGGTTATTTTTCTGATGCTGCAAGCCAATTCTGTGGTTAAGCTACACACTGATTAAAAGAATGTACACACATCCAGTTAGTTAGATAATGTGTAGTTAAACTTTACTGCTTATTTCTTAAGGTGTTTTTTTTTTTAAATGAAATTACTGTAATCAAGTAAATATTCTTTCCGTAAAGCTTCGATAGTCCTCATTAACAGAGATAAGGGCTGTTAAAAATCTATTTGTGTCAACTTTATTTATATAGAATGCTTTACCAAGTTCCTAAAAAACATTATAAAAAAAATTCAATTTCTTGAATATGAATGTACACATTAAGACTTGAAACAGACATATGGTGCTGTAACATTGGTTTCTATGCATATTCACTCCTCTGATTGAACTTTTATAGTCTGCTGTGTCTTCATGCAGCCCATTGACAGGCAGCATACAGCCCAGTTTGCTCAGCCTGTTTGTGAGACGCTGGGCTGGATGATTGCTATAATTCAACTCCCTCTCCCAGTGAGGCAAGCAGGAACCTCTGCTCTGTTTTGGGGAAGTTACCCCCTCAGTTTCCAGGTAAGATTTTTCATTAGGAATAATAAGCTTTCTCTTTGTTTTTAACTTTTTTTTTTCCCTTGTGTTTTTTTGGAGTGATGTCACTTTTTTTATTAGCTTTTTTTCTGCAGACCATCTTCTCAGACATGTGTCTGCAGCATCAAGCCCACACAGCTTCTGTTATTTTCGGTGCTGGATCAGTCTCACCTCTGCATGGCATGCTTTTATAATAGTAAGTCTCAAGCATGATTAGCTGCTGTAATTAGAATCCTCTCAGCAAATCATTCCTGAGCAAACTGTCTGACAGGATACAGAGATGGTCAGAGCAAATAAATAAATGACTAAAGTAAAACAAAAAAGACAGAAAAACTAAATAAAAGATTACTCTTTCCATTTTGCAGCGGGGTTACTAAATGGAAAGACAGAATATTACCAATGAAATAACTCTGCTTGGAGACAACATTGGAGAAAAGAGTGTGGGGAGAGCTTGAAAAAAAAAAGAGACTGAATATAAAGGAGAAAAGACAGAGTTGAGGGAGGAGAGGAGAAGAGCATTCAGCAAGGAGGATATAAAAGGAACATAGAGGGGGGCGCGGGAGTGAGACAGAGCTATGGAAGGAAATAGAGAAAGAGAAAAAGAGGGGGGCAGGAGAGAGGAGGAGAGAGAGATCAAGAGAAAGAGGGAGGGAGGGAGTGAGGGGGAGAAACAGAGACAGAGGACGAAAGAGAAAGACAGAAAGGAGAGAAAAACAGAGAGGGGGAAGGGAGAAGGAGGGATAGCCACAAGAGACTCAAAAACCACAGAATAAAAAAAAAAACCTCTCTCTCTCTGTCTGTCTGTAACTCTATATAGATATACAAATATGAATCTTAATATATGGGCACATTGCATTTATTCATTGGGAAAGCATAGCTTGCAGTAGAGAATTCAACATGAACCCCAAGTTCATTCAATAAGTCAGCTAACACAGAGCAGGACCAAACTTATGCCTCCCTATCAGAAATGCAGTTTTTCATTGCAGCAAGGTGGTTGATGAATCTCTCCAAGGTACTTTATCCTATTTTAGCCTTTTCCTGCTATGGGATTCATGGCAAACTATGATTATAAGACACTATATAGTCCCTGCGTCTGCATTTATGATCATATGTGTGATGGACATACAAAAAAAATAATTAAATAAACCTGGGATATTTGGCCGTCTGTCCTACATAGAGAAATGGCCCCAGATTTACTCAAGGTGAGGCCCACAATGAACCGCAGAAGCCTATTAACACTAGAGGTCTCTGGAGTGCCTTATGAGTACGGGCGTCCACATTCAGACACGGCCCCTCCATGGCTGTCGCTCTTCTTCTTCTTCTTCTTCTTTACCTCCTGGTAACAATTTTCTGTCGGAATTACTTTTCTCTCGTCCAAGTTTCATTCTTTTTAAATCAAACCCCCTTTGTCTATCTCTTCTTTTGTACCTTCCTCTTGTTTCCATGGTTACCTCTCTCTCCGCTCCGTACACTATCTATCTCTTCCTCCGTTTCCCTCTCTGTCTCTCTCACTCTGTTCTTATCTTTCTCATTTTGCTTTCATCTCTGCCTCCCTTCCTCCTGCTTTATCCCACACCCTCCTCACTCTGGCTTTTATCTCTCTTCACTTTCATCTGTCTTTCACCTTTCTCTCCCCTTCAAGCCTGCCATTCCATCATGCTGGTTTTGGTTCTTACTTATAGAAGAGAAGAGAAAGTTTTTTTTCTTTTTTTTATCGGTTTCCCTGTCAATTCTGCATTTTTAATCATTTCCAATTTATCCAACTCCCTTTCTTTCAATGCCATTGAGTCATGCACTAAGCGTTCTCTGAGATTCTGAATGTGTGTGTGTGAGATGGGAAGCATAGGTGCAGGTGGAAGTAGTCTTTCACTGTCATAAAGATAGGAATGATTTCTGTCATGATATCTGGAGATTAACTGGCTGCTGTGAATTGTCTTTGTGTGTCTCCACTAATAGTTTTCTTTCCCATGTATATTGCTGCATTTTCCAACTGCCTGTTTGGTTTTTGCCATTTGTGAACTGGACTTATCCGTGCAAGATCCAAGCAAGATCCAAGCAACTGGGGGGATTGTGCACGTATGAGGTTGCTTGCCACCCCTCTGCAGCAATGAAGATGTTTCTATGAAACACAAATGCCTCCCTCCACGCACCTCACTCTGGGAGATAATCGTATTCCTCCACGGATGGGGCTGGTTTTTAAGACGCATCATGTGTCACCATGTGATACTCCAAACACAGGCAACTTTTCCTCTGATATTTACGAGGACAATAGACTGTATGGAACATGTGGATGTTTGCTGGCCCTAAACCAAGTCGCTACAAGGCTGTCATCCATGGTGGTACACATAGGGGAGGTGGGGTGGTGGGAGAAGCTGTGTCTTCCAGTCAGTGACAAACTCATTCCAAGAGACACTGCATGTGGTGTGGGAGGAAGTTTTGTTCTGCAGCTTTGACAGAAACTAACCTCCCTCCCCTCACCCTCGCCTTCCCCTTCCCCTTAAAGTACCACAACTATTCAGAAAGGAGAATAAAGAAAACCTGAATAGAGGAAGAGACAGAAAGAGAGAGAGAGAGAAATGGGCTCCCTAGACGAGAGAGAAAAGAAAAAACAATGAAAGAAAATAGAATGAGAAGCAAGCGGCTCAAGAAAAAGAAAAGAAAAATTAAGGGAGGGAGAAAAAGAAGGACATTGAAAGGGAGGGGAGAGAAAAAAAGATACGGAGGATGAAGCTGGGAGAGAAGAGCAAAAGAAAAAACAAAGACTAAAAGAAAAATAATCACAGAGAGCTCTGATGTAAGAAAATGATGCGACCAGAATGTAGAAATATGCTTAAATTATCAAGAAATACTTTACACAGTAAAGCTGTTCGCTTTTCCTCCATTGATATACCCAACAGGATGAAACTGCTGTAAATAACGGGAGCAGAAACACACCAACACATTCAGGCGATTTACAACTGCTTAAATTACATTTTTCACAGAAAACCAAATAGATCTGACCTTTTTAAACAAATATATAATGCGCCCTCCTTGTCTTTTAGATGACTTTACTCATCATTATTGCACATCAGAAAATGGACTGTTACTACAATCGCTCCATATTAACGTGTTACAGGCACCAATAAATCATCAAATATGTTAGAAGATTACAGCTCAGTGTTAGAACTTAGTTGAAAGTCTCTTCTTTCATTCCAACTTAAAAAAAAATAAACATTATAAAAATAAAATCTGGATGTAGTACTAAAACAATGTGCTGCTGCTGTATTTTAGGCATGTGGTGGTGAATGCAGGGCATCAATCTGCATCGTTGTTTGTAAGGTAAAAAGATGGATGTTGTCATGGTAGGATGCTGTGTTATGACAAAATGAGTTGCTAATGGTCGTCATAATGGAACTTTTTGCAATAGCATTGTTCTTTGACGTCTCACAGATCAAAAACACAAATTACGAAGCATTTTATTAGGATATCATATGGCGGAGAAGCCCAAAGAAATCTCTTTAGTCCAAATGTGTTTGGACTGAAAGGAAAGTGAATGTGGTGATAGCACTAAATAAAATCCAGCAAAACCAATTACTATTACAAGTCACCTAATTAGTAAATAGAGTCTATCTGAGTGTAAATTAAGTGTAAGTCGTGCCTCTAAGATTTTTTAGGAAACGTGAGCAAACAAACAGCATCATGGACACCAAAGGACACAGCAGACAAATTTAGGGATGCAATTGTGTACAAGTATTACTGACTGTGACTGGTGATTGTGAAGTTCAGAAAATTTTTAAAAGTCTTATACTGATAAAAGTAGTGATTAAGGTTAGCCACTGTTTGTGTAGTGGGGGGGGAAACATCTAGATGCTATTTTGGGTTAAAGTGGTGCACAGCATACTGAAATCACTGTCCTCACAGTAGTGCATGCGGGTAACATCACCATGCTGGGACTGAAAGGAAAAGTGAATGTGGTGCTTTTGTAAAACTTGATTAAAATCATCATAAAGACTAAAAGTCATAGTTTGAAAGAGAAATCATATAACATTTAAAATCAACTTGTTGGTGGTAAAATGCTCTTTTGTGTTATTCAAAGTACCTTATAATACTAAAGATATTTACTTGTGTTCTTTCTTTGTGATATTACAAAATGTAAGAAAAAGGGAATAAATTTAGACTAGCTTTTAGGCAACTGTTACATGTAGACGCAACACAACTTAAAGACTTTCAAAAAACTTTTCATAGATTAGATCTTAGGAACAAAATATATTAAGTTGAAATAAAAACTCAAGAATAATGAAAATAGTGAATATAGATGTTTTTATAATAATACAATGATAATTCATTAATAATAAATTTAAAGGTATGGATAAATGCATTGTTAGTGTGATATATGACTTTTTAGTGATATGATTGCTTTACTGAATGTGTAACGATGTAGTGACGTGGAATACAAAAAATTGGTACGTTTAATTTTTGCATTTTGCAGGACTTTGTATGTACTGATAGAAGTATGGGAACAAACAAATGAATGATTTTTCTGCCGTACCTTTTATTGGCAACATATTACATTTACAAAAATAATAAAAAATATCTAATTCAAATTAAAAAAAAACTTTTTTTCAGCCAAATAAATATTTTTTTCTCAGAAAGTGTAGATAGAAAACCTAATTATATCCATTTCCCATATCTTACAATTTTCCTCATCAAAGGTATTTACAGTTCAATATACAAAAACATACTTGTATTACATACTTAGACATACTGAGTATACGGATGTTTGTTATATCAATGCTTTTCTCAGCAATGTTTTCTCAGCTTATGAAGCCTGCAGCATTCTGGCGTATACCTGAATCTGATACCAGATATCAGTAATACAATCTGTAATTGAAAAACACTGACCTTCCATTCCTACTCTAGCTCAGATACATACGACAAGCAATAATAACTACTATGAAAAAAGCATTTAATGTCCAGCAGCGGATTAGCAGTAAAGCAGACTCACAGACTTTAATTGACTTGATTTAGTTTAATAGAGTCCCTCAGTACTGCGAGTACTGGAAAGAAGAAAATAATATTTGTAGCTACGATATTTCTTCTTACCCTGAGTGGTGATTATGTGATTATATTTATTACATGAAACACTAAAGATGTAAACACATGGGGTTCTAATAATACATTGTTAAAATAATCTGTATCAATTTAATTGAATATACATTATAATTTATTTAATAGCTTTTTCTTTTAATTACAGAACATACTAAGACAGCATCCCGCTTTTCTTGTCCTAAAAATGAAGCCTAATATTTAAACAAATATTAACATTTACTAAGGGAGAAGTACAGCTTCTGTGCTAAGAGTCTCTATCAAGGAAACCTATGAACTACAAAGGCTGCTTTAAGTTATGCAACAAGGTTAAAAACTGCTTATTATATCTTGGAAATATAATGTTCAACCAAAAGAAAAGAAGGAAGTAGATGATAATATTGTTATTAGGGATCTCAAGAAAATACTAGCAACATTTAAAGAAGTGGGTAACAGTGGAAGTATCAACATTTAAAATCCACAACAAAAGTAAAAATATCAGAAAACAATTGATTTGGTGTAATGATCAGCGTTAATCTCATTATTGGACTGAGTTTGCATTGTTTTAATCTTGAAAAGCTTCAAAGTTATTGTTATATTAAATAATTAAAGTGTTAAGATTTTGTTCTGCTTTAACTGCATTGGGTCTTTTCATCACATCATCTGTGACAGCAGAAAACAAAGTTGGACCTCACTGGGAAAAATTGGGACCTATCAAAGAAGGAAATTGTAATTTAAAGCACCTCTGAAATAAAACTAATAATGAAACTGTTTAAAAAAAGCTGAAATGATGTTATGACAGTTCCAACAAATGTTAGAGTGAATTTGCATTACCAGCAAGGAAACGCTTTTTCCCAATGACTTGATATTTTTAATTTTTCTTTACTCAGGTAAGTAGGACCTGCTATTTTTTATATGCTGTTGTGTGTTCTTCTGTGACCTTCTGGATAAATTGATTATGTTCTCTTTCCTGGAAGAGTTTTAGGACACTAACAACTCCTGGGAACAACAAAGCTATTTCGTGTTTTCTTTGTTTGTGGAAAATGTCTCTCTTTGTTTTTTTTCTGGAGTCCCAAAGCCTTAGAAATGGCTTTTTAACCACTTCCAGACATAAGCATGTCATGGATTTTTTTCCTTCTATTTGTTCTTGAATGTCTTTAGATTAGGGTGCGATATGTTTCCTTTCAAGATTTGTTATACCATTTCATGTTTTCTAAAGGTTTTTGTTGAGCTGGTGATCGTAGAGGACTAGCAGTGGTCAAACATGTTATCAATCAAATGTAATTATAGAATTGACAGGAGATGATTAGGTTAACATCTAGTAAATGCTTATTTTGGATAGATTTTATCTTTAATGACTGAAGTCATCATTTATATTTATGGGAAAGGAGTTTGATCATGTAAAACATTAACATGTTGCAAAGAGAGCAAAAACAATGCATTTTGTATTTTAGCCTTATTTTTTATTTTGTTTTGTTCTGTTATTTTGTTTCCTTAATTTATTGCTTATATATTCCTTCATGCATTTATTTTTTACCCTAAGCAGGTCATTAGGTTAAATGATGGGTAAATGGCAGAATTTTGCACCTGTTTTACTTGTAGTCTTTAAATCCCTCAGTAAAAATCTCCCTCTTTTCTCTATCTCTTCATCAGACTCACTTTTTTTGACATTGTCTTACTTTTTCATGTTTTTTTCCAAAATTCTTGTGATGCTCAGTCTGATTGTTTCCAGTTTCAGTTTTCTTTCTTTCTTTTTTTTGGTTTTCCATCTTTGGAACATCCTTTGTCTTGTTTTTGTCATAAAATATATTTTCCTCTTCATCTTTCTAGTCTTGGCTGTATTGAAGTCCCCCACCAAATCGAACAAAAGCACACAAATATGTCATGCAATACTCCTGTGGGTTCCTTTAAACTTTCTCCTCTCTCAGCTACAGGATTTGCTTATTGGAAAATCTACAGCACCAGTGTGGTTTTGTTGTTTAAAACAACTTCTCTCATAGCTCCTGGTTTGAATTACTCAAATATAACGCTCTCATTTAAAACCTTCTTGAATGAACATGGATCTTAGAAAACTGAAGTACACACAGTTTGTTGACACAGTTTTGGCTGCAATTTGCAAATCAGCCAATGCAGATGCGCAATTTTCTTTATTTGGTGCATTATTGGACCAATAGCAGAGATAGGAGGACTGTTAGATGTTATGGTAGTGCTAAGACAGATTTTTCTGTTTTGGGATTTGTGTTGAGATGGGGTCTTAAGTATTTGCAAATTCCAGATATTCAAAGTTAGAGTCCCTGTTCCCCTGCGAAAACCATGGATACAGTATGATCAAAACTAAAGCAATGTTACGTTAATAATTCTTCTAAGTCAAAATTCACAAAAACATGTGAACTGTGTGAGTTTTATCTTCTTGATTTGGCAAACAGCTTCACACAGCAGTGTTGCAACCCTCTTTTGTGTGTGTGTGTGTGTGTGTGTGTGTGTGTGTGTGTGTGGGTGTGTGTGTGTGTTTGTGTGTGTGTGTGTGTGTGTGTGTGTGTGTGTGTTTTAGGATAAAAACTTTATACTCCAACTGGAAGTATGAAACACCGGTAACATGACAAATTTAAATGGACATGTAAAAGCAGTGTATTTTTGAGGTATTTTGCACATGAACATTAAAAGCTGTTTTGATATCGATAAGCATTAAAAGTCTAAATTTCTAATGTCTGAAATGGATTTTAAAGGGTCAGCAATGCTGTGTGTCCTGTAACACTGAACAAATCAACCACTGTGCAATTGCTCTTTTTAGTATTTATTTTAAATATTCTTTTGTCTCGCGTCGTTAGACTGTGTTTGCTTGTCTACATAAATGAGGTCGAAATTACACATGCACAAATTTCGCTGGTCGCTCGCCTTGAGAAGGCGCAAGCAATTGCCCTCTCATCATACATGTTCCATGTTTAGTTAAGTAAGGTTTCTTACTTAGCTAAATAAGCTAAGTAAGAAAGCTTAGAGCAGCAATATAAAGATCAAAATAAAATACATAGCAGAACAGTAACAAAACACAGAGACCGTGGTAAACAAGCAAAACACAGCTAGACGATAGAAAGACTGAAAACTGACAAGAGTTGTAACAAAGACACAATAAGCAACACAAAACAGAAGCAGCTGAATAACAAAAATTAAAAAAGGAAACTACTAATCAGAAACTAATGGACTGAAACTACTCCAAATGCAATAAACCAATGCTCCCAACAGAATACACAAAGCAAATGGTCTGTCAATATGAAGTATTTAGGGAGTTGTGCAGTGTTTGAATCCTCTTAGCATTTTGCATTTTTTCATACCAAAAAAAAACCTCAGAACAAAACAGATATTTCCTTTCATCTGACTAAACCATAATTTTGCTTGTGGCAATGCGTGAAGAAGAATTATATCTTTTTTTGACAATGGCTTTCTGGCTACTTTCCCTCAAAGGGCATAATTGTGGAGCGCATGACAAATAGTTATAATGCAAAATAAATTTTAAAAAATCACATAAATACAAATAATAATAATGCTTGTGGCGCCCATCTGTACACACAAAACATGTATGAAAGCATCAACATCCTTGTTGCACTTTAAACAATGAAGTAAACCCCATGAACACATATTAAGTAAATATATCTAAGATGATATAAAATGATGGGAAAATCTGATGTATACGAGAATAACTTTGGTGTTTTTTCTCACATATAGATTCTGCTATATAATTGCTTTTTTTTTTGTGGGGCACTTCTATTCAATCCATTGAGATGACATGTTGTAAATTGCCGCACTGTTAATAAACCGAATTGAACTGAATAAATTGCTGTGTATAAATGAACCTAAATGTGAAGCGATGGCAGCTTTGCCACTGCTGGAGGAGAATCGCCAAAAGGAGTGATTAGGATGGAGCGTCTGTTAGGGGATCGCACTGACCTGTTGACACCTGATGATGAGTGGCTTAGTAGCAGGATTCTGTTGGAACTGTGCTTGGATTTGCTGTTACAAAGGACAACTAAAAGAAAAGTGCGTTGTTTGTGCTGCAGTTCAAGTTCTATCCAACCCGGTTTTGTAAATCCCAACAAATATCGGCAGCAATTAGCCGATTTCTTAATGGAATACGTTCTTCTTGCCTCAATCTCTGACAGCTTCAGTGAAATTCTTTTTACTTATGTTGCTTAAAGCCTTTGCCATGGTTATTTGGACATTTGGGGGAAGATTGCACTGTATCTATATTTATTTGTATGTTTATTTATGGGACAGGGTGGCACCTAGAACTGCGCTGCAGACAAATTGAAATGAATGACAGAAATGTGCAGGCTACATGTGTGCACCTTGGTTTACCTATCTATGATTTTATTTTTTTGTTACACAGGATCCAGGATTTCACCCATCTGCAAACTTTAAGTATAAAAGTTGCGCCATCTTTAATGCATGAATTACTTCCCTCCCACTGTTAACCAGCAAGGAGAGCAGTAATTGGTTTAATTTAGATGGTTTAAGGCAATACCTTGTACTGGGGCTAAACGTTGTTAAAAAAAGAAAACAAAAAACATTGGATAATTTGAAAGTGGTTGCCTATTTGTTTTTTTGTGAAAAAAAGTCACTTCTCTCTTTCTCTCAATGTACCCAGATTATACTGATGCTTATGTGTTTTTTTTATTGCATAATATAACTGAGTATTTTTGACGAAAAGAAGAGCTTGTGCATTCATAGTTGTATTTGCATTTTGACATTTGATAAAATTTGAAGTACTGAATATGTTTACTGTATATGCTGGTAATTTATTGTGTGTTGCCAGATTGTGGTGATCCTGGATTCCATGATATTGGGGTCCCTGAATAATGTAGCCCAGGGTACTGAGAAGTTTTAATCAGGCCCTGGAACTTGACGATGTTGGTTGTTTATTTACTAATGTTGCCTTAAAAACCAACTTTATTACACATTTTTTGGTTTTTCCTTGTGAAACTATGAAAAAATGTATTATACATTGTGGGCATTTTTTAAAGAGTTATCAATCTCTGTAGGATGCTTTTGAACAAGCCTCCCAAAGTCACCCAAAGAGGATTCAACCTAAAACAGTCTGATCTTTGCTGCAAAGTAATAATCATGCACAGCTCCTCTAATCTTGTTTAATCTAAATTCTGACCTACAAAAAGGAAACATGTCTATTTTCAGTTGTTAAATTATTTTCAGCTCCCATTTTCCCATAAAAAAACATAACAAAAACACAACAAGCAAAAAACATAAAGCGTTTTCTGTTTTAGTCTGAGTGTGTATTTCTGGATCTGATCCCTGGTTTATTAAGACGGATCAAATATTGTGTCTAGGTTGTTGTTATTTTTAATAAAGAGGGAGTTTTCCTTTATGAAATTGTGTCCCACTTTTACAAATGGCAGCCCAATAAAGGCTTAAGTCAGCTTCTGTGAAACACTCCAGTCTCTGGCAGGCCTTTATAGCACTTTCTCATCCTGTACACATTTTATAATCACTGCTGACTAACATTAAACACCCTTGTGCTTATTGGCCTTCTGCGAGATTGAAAACTAAAATGGCTTGATTACAAGTGCTGATAGAATGCAAGACAGAAATATATCTGGTTCCTGAGTTTGGCACAGATAATGTGTTAACAGCCACTTGGCCAAACAAATAATCAGAACAATTACAACAAGATACATGTTTTGTTATACTTTTAAGTAGCTGACTAATTGGTAGTCTCTATTTTAACTTTACAATTACTGCATGAGATACAAGGCTTTTCAAGTGTCATTTCTGTGTGGATATTCATGTATATTTGTCTTTTTTTTCTTCAGCAATAGGTGATTGGGAGCAAGATGGTACCTAAGAGTTTATTACAAGCACTGCAATAAATGACAGCAAGTGTTGACATAGAGGAGGCAACTGCTAATTTTACTGTGGGATTCTTTCCCGGACAAAGCAAACAAAGGAGAGATTTCTACCATTAACTTATATTTACCTTGCTTTTCATCCCTAATATATATTTCTGCTGGCTCAAGCCTTTTCTATTTAACCTTTTCCCTTCTGGATTTATCTATTAGCTAAGATGATCCTGCCATAGGAACTGCTTCTTGCTTATTGGTTATTTAGTTTTTTTCTTCGTGGGTCTCGTTGCTGTCCTACTAACCCACAGGAAGTTGATCTGTTGGATGTTTCTTTTTGTTGAAAGAGGAAGTGGTTTTCACCACGGTCACGGCATGCTTTCTGTGGACATATGTCTCACATATCTCTAATCAGCAATTAAATCATTAAGCTGGTTGCTTAGACTAGCAAACTTTATTAATTGGCAACATATGATCAAAAAACATTTGACATCATTATACTACAGTTTTGATCCAAAACAGCATTCAATCCTGGATCCAGAATATTATATAGTTGGATTGGAATGAATTTATATTGAATTGTGGACCAGAACGTAAAATAAACCAAAACTTCCTTGCACCAAAACCAGTTCTGTACATTTTATTTGCCTTTGGATCCAGTCCTTGTTCTAGCAACCATCAAACTTTGGAAAGACAACGGTTCCTAGCAGTGATCCTCGGTTGCTTAGATAACTTCTGTTACTTCACAAATGTAGATATTCCTGCAGAGTTGTGTACTGGGGCAGCAGGCTGAGGACGGCTGACACCAACAGACTCAACAAGCTCATCAGGAGAGCTGGCTCTGTCCTGGGACTGGAACTGGAGTCTGTGGTGGAGGTGTCAGAGAGGAGGATGCTGATGAAGCTGCTCAGCATCAAGGACAACACCTCCCACCCACTACATGCCACGCTGACGGCCTGTCAGAGCACCTTCAGCCGGAGACTGAGACCACCGAGAGTCACCACAGAACGCCACAGGAGGTCTTTCTACTTTGCTACTTGTGGCAATCAATCTGTACAATTCCTCTTCCATCTGCAGGAGGGATAATTAGTAGGGATAATAAGTAGTGTACTTATTGTTTATGGTGATTGTGTATTTTACTTTGTTGTACGTGAGATGAGTGTGACGTGTTAATTGTTAATTGATACTCTGTAACCCTGGCAAAACAATTTCCTCCGGGATCATTAAAGTCTATCTTATCTTATCTTATCTTACATAGCCAGTGAATTTTTTGCCGACTTATGTGTAGTGAAAAGTCTGTGTAGACTCTGGTCCAGAGAAACCACTATATGGGACAAATAATACGCAGATTTTTTTTAATACATCTGACTGATGTAACTTTAAGGTATATGAGAGGATCTTTTCAATAGAAAAATTTCAATGGAAAATCCCTTTGAAAATGACAGCCAATCAAAAACGACCGGTGGTGAAAAATAACTGGCTGTCAATGCGGAAATAAAATTTACGCGATGACGTTTATCACTAATGTCCCCACCCACCTGACCCGTACAACGCGCGCGCGCATACGTAGATTGTTGTTTAGGAAGTAAAACGGGACGGACAAGACGCATCATTCACTATTGAAGAGAGGTTCTCCCGGTACGGCAGCGAAAATGTATGCTCGCAAGAGAAAAACCATGTTCAAAGTCGCTGAGAAAAAAAGACGTGCGCGCTCCCGATATCAGGGGGCGTTACTGGAGATGAGGTGGCGCATGCGCAGTGTTGCGAAAATGAGAATGAGCTGAAGATCCTCTCCTATGTCTTTAACATAGCATATTTGTTGTTCATCTGTAAAGGATGGAAGAGTTCCCTTTACACACAAAAATGATGGATTAATAAAATAGACGGAGAAGGAGAAAAATAAACAAAAAAGAAGAAAAATAATTCTGGGATTTCTAGTCTCTTGACAGACACGTATTTTGGTAAACGTTGTAGAACATTTGAAAGAACTTTTATCAGCAAGAAAATATATAAATATAAATAATAGAGTATCCCAGCAGTGTGTTTTTTGTGTGTGAGAAACAGCCTATTGGGGCGAGAACTGAATCATATTAAACCCGTCTTCTGGAGTGTGTCCTCTACTTGGTCTCCCTTTGTGCATTTCACTAAACCATTAGAATAAATAAAAAATGCATAACTAAATCATATAACTCGATGCTTTAAACATGCTTTGGCCCAAACTATAAAATGATTTCTGCTTGGACAGAACCATTGCCTTCTGACAGACAGAGAGAAATATAAATAAATAAATAAAATTTGGGCATTATGCATGAAACTCCACCAGATCCTTTAAGTAATTTAGTACTCTTCTGTATCCTTTATGAAAACTTATACTTGACTCCTCACCAAACTATTAAATATTACATCCATGAAATATTTATGATGTGCTGCTAATAAGACATCTTTTTGAAATCTATTTAAAGTTTCAGCTGGCAGGGTTTATTGTGAATTAACTATCAGCAATCAGAACAGAGCCATCAGAAATGCTAAATCAAACATTGCTAATTGCTCTGGTTTAATAACCTATAGAGTTGTAACATAGATCTGAATTTAATCTTTTTTATGTAACCAAACAACACTATGTAGTGTACTAAAAAACAGCTGCAAACAACAGCTCAGTGTAGTGGTGGCGCAGGCTCCCCATACACAGAGGATATCATTGCCAATGCGAATTTGATTCCTGACCTTGAGACCTTTGCTGCATGTCTTTTCCCCTTTTCCCTTTCCATTTCCTGTCCGGTAAATGTCAATAAAGTGCCTAAAAAAGTAAACAGATTACTTAATTTGGGTTACGGCGGTGGATTTAATTTAAAGCACTTTTTTTTTTGTCACGACAGTAAAATAAAAAGAATTTGGCAAAATGTCAGGAAGAGAAATATGAAGCAGCACAAGTCAGGTTGATTCTTGGGAATACTTCTTCAGATGCTTGAAGGTGCAGCGCTCATCCATTCATTGAATTACACACAGGTGTAGACATTATGGTAATGTTCAACTATCATACCACTCTGTATGGAGACAGTGTCGTTATCCACAGTGAAATGTGTCCTGCACTGACATGTGCTAAACTGCTAGTCAGTGAAGAGGAAGTAGTTACGGCAAAATAAAAATAAGAAATCCAGATTGTAGCCTCTAAATGCATGCATGGACAAATTCCTTCATTTATGGAGACTGATGTTGTGATCAAATGAAACTAATGTAGAACTGTTTGGCCATAATGACCTTTCGTTACATTGGGAGGAAAAAGAAGTATGTTTGTAAGCCTGGGAACCCCATCCTGAATTTGAAACAAGTGGTTGGCAACATCACTTTCTCTGGGTTTACTTTATAAATCAGATGGGATTTTAAGGAAAGAGCATCATTTGGAAACATTGAAGTTACATTTAACAACATCAGAAAGTTAAAATTCAGGGAAAAATGTGTTTTTGTGTTTTTGTGTTTTGTGTTTTTTCTTTAATGAACAATGCACCTAAGCGTATAGCTACAGTGGTTACAATGTGGCATAGGAACAACAAGGGCAGTATTTAGGAGCTGCCATTACACAGTCTTGATCTCAACTATTCTCTTGTAAGATAAAAATGCAGTCATAAGCTGCTAAAATGTACTTTTATTCATAAGAAAAATGTTGACTGGAAACTTTTGACGTACATTATTTTGTTCCCTTTAAAATAAGATTAATCAAAAGCACTCTGCTCTGAATGACCGGGAAACCAAATGCTTTTCAAATAGGTTTACAGAAATTAAAGATATAATTTCAATGTTCAAACCTAGTTGGTGAGGTCTTTATATGAAAGGATGTTTAAATATTCAGATTTTACTTCACTGGTTATTTGACATGTCTAATAATTGCCATAAAAGTTTTTAATTAGCACAAAACCTTAAATGACTCCTGTTAGGTTTCTTTACAAAGCACCAGCTTAAAGCTGCAGTCATTGATAAATCTAGTTTATTTCCAATTATTCAGAATCCAATTTGGTCCCAATTAATTTATACTGAATCCAGGCAATAACAATAAAATGCATCATGTCATCAGACTGAAATCCAGTTGTAGTCTTATTCAATCCTAAAAAGGATGCAGTGAAGTCAAATTGTGTTCCTCATATAATTCCAAATACTAAAAGAGTATCCAAGAACTCACAGCTGAGTGCAACAAGAGTTTAATTTTGCTGCTACCCTGAATGAGCGTGAGGCAACAGTGACATGGAGCGACTTTTAACAGGAAGACATCGCTAGCAGAACCAGGCTCAGTACAGTAGGCCATTTGCTGCAGCTGACTGGGATTACAGAGGACAGGTATGAAACAAAGCTAAAACCAGTTGCAGGTCTGGGAATATGTTTATTGGAAAGAAAAGTAAATGATTTACAGAGATAAAAAGGAAGATTCCATTCAAAGCTTTTACTGGGAGAGAAACAGCTAAACTATAAAACCCCTGTAGTATTACAGTATCTATGTATGGAGAAAAAAAAGACAAACATAGTTATAGAACATTATAAACTATATTTTATATAGTTTACTATACTTAAAAAAAAGCTACAGATGGGACAGATGCATCTTTAATAAAAACAGTACAATAGCCATGGGCTTCCTTTGAGATTAGAAGTCAAACCCATAAATAGCAAAAATAAAAGGCTGTAAATAATGCAAAAATAGAGAGCAAGAAAACAACTTGCCGCTCAGTTAAAAAGTTTATGCCCCCTTAAGAATTGGGCTTATTTTTATTTTTATTTTTTACTTTGACAAACAACACTTCATAGAGCAGTCAGATTTTACAAGCCACTATCAGGCCGGACTACTGTCAGACTTCTAGATTTAAGAAATCACTCTGTCACTCTGGAAAGGATGTAAAAGTGACTTCTGAGACCGTAGAAATTATGGCGAGATCACAAAATATCTGCTAAAGCACCGCAGGCCTCAGCTGTCTTAGTTAAGGTCACAATTCCTAATCCAACAATAAGAAAAAGTGCACAGAAATATTGAACCTTCCCTCCTTGGAAGGTTCAAAAGTAAAAACAACATCTGACCAAAAAGCCTTGCCTCAAATTCCCACAACAAAAGACATTTTCACAATCTCGGAGACTTTCGGGAAAATAATCTGTTGCCTGAGAAACAAAATACATGTTTCTGGACAAGGTATCTCATTACATTTGCAATAACAGGTTTAGTGTTAACAAATATTAAATATTTATTAAAATAATAATAAATAATTTGAAATCTGGACTGTTGAGTAGCATTTTCTCCCTTATAATTTAAATTGACATTTAAAAATGTGTATTTTTTAATTATTTAGGGCATCTTTGAGGTGTAATATATTCTATTTATTTTTTCATTATTTAAAACAGGAGCATTAACCCTATGTAGGCTGAACCTATTGTAACATAACTGCACACAGTTAACCTGCTATTCATACACTAAGCTATATCAAGAAGGAAGTTTACCTAATTAAAACTAGACTATTCTTCTATGACTATTAGTATTAGTTCAACATTTATTTAGTTCTGGTAAACACCAAGTGCATGAGCAAAAAAAGAAACATGGTTTAGTTTTGTTCTCCTCTTGTCCTATGTTGCCTAATAATTTAATTTAATTCACGATTTTATCCATTACAATCTGTGCCATCTTTAGGTCTTGGTCGGTTTCCCATGACCAATGCAGATAATCAACTTTACATATATGAAAAGAAACATAAAATAAAGTCAAGCACATCAGTTCAAACATGCAGTTTTCATTTCTGGCCATAATGTCTTTAAGCACATTATACCTTAATCATATAAAATGATTTAGGTAAATTACCGACACTTTAAATATATAATGAATGCATTTATTAGTAATGAAAAATCGTTGATGGAGAAACATATTAATTTTCATATTAAATAAACAGAACCTGCTTTTTTTTCTTTTTTGCAATTTTCCAGGTAGGTGTTGTCACACCACAGTCAAACAATAAAGAGAGCTCTGCTAGATTACTTTTTTCCAAGCCATTCTTTTCCCAGAAAGATAAAACGTACACGGGCTCAAGGTGATAATTTTTTTCCCCCTACTGATGAGACTTTAAGAGCTATCAGCAACTGCCAAGCACTATGTTATTTAACTTCATAACGATAAGATTGCTTCTTCTGAAGATATGGGAACCTGCATATCCTCACCCACGTTAAGGTTTATAACACGCTTTTGAAATTCAACATATTTCATATTTCCCTTCTCTAAATTGGTGATTCAGCCTTCCCTGAGCTTGTGCTCGAGCTATGCGTCCAATCAAGGCAGTCTGAATATAAAAAATAACAACAAAATAGAAAACATTCATATTAATCGACATTGGTTTGAAATGAGACCCTTATGTAATTCAAAGAGTGTAAATAGTTCCTTCATGTTCCTTTTCTGGCTGTGTTTTGAGCTTTCAACCAGAACTAGTTTAGGTGTAAATTAGATTACCCCAGAGACAGAAATATTGGCTTTTAGTCTATTGATTTATGTGCAAAAAACATCTTCAGCCATGAAAGATGGTGTCTATCACTGGGGATTATCCTAAAGTAACACTAACAGTAATAATGTAAATGATGACAACACTTTTCAGAGATTAAATGGTAAAAAAAAAAGAAAAAAAAAGTCAAACATTGTGTCCTTTTACTGAATCAAAGACACCAGACAAGATCAGGTTTAGGAAATCATTTCTGTAGATGTGTTTACAAATTTTCTCCAATAGAGGGCAGCAGTGCTCCTCTTAAAACAAACATTAGATCACTCTGAGTGATCTATCTGTCCAATAACAAAATATACAAAGAAAAGAAGCCTTATTTATTTAATAACCATTCCTTAGGTGTTTTGAAACAAGGAAAAAAAAAACTATTACAAGGCTTTACCACTTCTATTAAAAATCATACAATAACAACAATTTATCTAAAGGAATTAATTTAGTTTATGCAGCCTTTTTTTATACTATAATAAACATTTAAGGAAAACACAAGACCTAATTTAGTTCTCTTCACTCTCTTAGATATCATAATTTTAAAGGTTTTTGTATATTTTTTAATGTAAAACAAATAATGCAACAAACTTGCTCAAAAAGGGCCCCTTCAAGTTTGAAGTAAAACAGCAAAATAACCAAATCTAGACACAGGAAATATGAATTTGGGCACCCCTAAATGTCAAAGGGAACCATGTGGAGCAAGCTTGTGCTGGTAAGACTGATGTATTTCTTCAGGCTTTACAGAAACCGAACAAGTAAAGGAGGATAGTAAAACATTCTCTGCTCTTTTTCTCATAAGCTCCTCTCCGTGATCTGTGGCAGTGACGCTGTAAGAAAACCAATGGACAAAAAGGAAAACACAAGATTTTGTGATGCATCTTGATAAATGATCTGAAGACAACAGATATTTTGGAGTTGTTTTAACAGAGGAAATATTTTATTTAATTTAGTTACAGCTTCCCTTTTTGCTCATAGCAGGTCAGTCAGAAAACGGAGATTGTTTGTTAAGACAGCGCACATCCACACATGTGCAGACATGCACTGCCCGTTTCTTTGTTGTTGATGTATTCTTCTTTTGTTGTTCTCAGAGGAGTTGGTGCCTTTAAGCTTAATACAATATGCACAGTGTCAGATGGTTTCTTTGAGAACTTCCCTGTAAACAGAAATGTTCTAGTTAGCTTTGTGTATTTTTTTAATTATGATATATTTGACTGAGCTGAAATAATAACCAGGCCTCAGTACTCTTATTTTTACAGGCATGGATGCATGGCATCTTACTGAAACTCACAAACAGTAGGAGATTTATACATTTGTAAAGATACTTTTATTAAATATTAAGGGCCTTTAGTCTTTGGGGGATGTTTGATATGAAATACTAAATTATACCTTTTGTATCAACTCTTGGTGTAGTCTAAACAGCTTTTTTTCTCGATGTTCACTGAGTTTACTGTTAGGAGAACAGTGGAAAAAGGAAATTAAACCACATTTTTAAACACCTTCTTGTCTTATCGTTGTTGTCTCCTATTGTGCCATGTGGTATTTTCTTTAAAGACAATGTGTTTATTTACGTTTTTGTTTTAAATTTAAAAAACTTCTTAAATATTTTTTTTATCCTAAAAATTATAGTATATCTAAAAATAAATATATCATAGTTCTCCAAAACAAAGTATCCTTTTGTTGCAGAACATTCAGGAACACAAAGTACAAAATACTAAATTAATCCGACACATTATTGTTGACTGTAAGAAATGGCAGTGCAATAATATAAATGCTTTTTTGGAATTTGAAGGAATCAAAAGTTGGAAATATGTTGCTGGAGACAGAAGGGATATGGAACTAAAAGACTATGTCATTATAAACTCATACAATTTTCTATTTATTGTTGCGCTGCAATGTAGGAACTAGCTTGTTTTGGACCAAAGGACTGCTGACTTTTTCTCCCTCCAGATGTTGTTTATTTTACAAATTCTTTCTAACAAAATATAAATTACAGAATTGTTATGAATTATTTTCATATGAGTTCATGTTTAATTGTGCAAGTAAGGCCGCTACCTAAATATTTGCCCAGCTCCGACCGAAGCCCCTTGTAATGAATCTAATTTCCTGTGTTTCAGTTTTCAGTGGGTATAAATATTATTGTGAGTAGTGGGGTTATTAGGGCCAGTCTTTACATATTTGCTTTTCTGTTAAACTTGCCATATGCACTGATCAAACATAAAACTGTGACCATTGACAGATCATGTGAGCTAGTATAATTGTCTCTTTAGCATGGCTCATGTTATTGGATGGGTTTTGTTTGTCAGCATCTTTTTCCCTAAAGTGGATGATTTGAAAAAGTGTGTGTGAGGATTTGAGTGAGTCGGAAAAAGGTTCAGATTGTTGGACAATTGATAAAGAGGAAAAGTGATTTTTTTCTACCTGTATTTTGTTTAAAACAAACTTGGATATTTTTATTTTTTCCCCATGATCAGACTGTTAATTTATTCCCCTGCTGTTTGTTTGACTCACTAACTAAGGTTATATATTTCCCTGTCAGCACAGACAGACAATACAAATCCCAAAAATCTGGACAGCACCCATAATGCCTAAAGCGACGCCTAGTATACCTAAATGAACAGATCAGAGGTTGCAGGTTTTTGGACAAGCAGAAGTCTCTTACAAACTGTGTTAAAATATTGAAAGAGAAGACTCTCTTAAGGTCAAACAAACACAAGACATAATGTATTTTTAGATTTTAGACCTCAGCTTCCTCTGGAGATCTGCTAAATACAGTATCTTCAGACTCTTGAGTGTTCTTGGTGGATGGACAAAGACATGGGAATTAGATTTCATGCTGGTTTGAGTGGAAAAAAAGTCACAACGTTTACACAAACATAACTGTTGTATTTCAGAGCTGCGGACCAGTAAGGACCCCCACTGAAACCACGGTCACATGAGAATCAGAAGTGAACAGGATTCAGGCCCGGTGTGATAAATTACATAATTGTATGCCTCACGAGGATCGTGGGATACATACGTCTATCTTTACCAAGGGATACAGAAAGCCAACAGAATTAGTAAAATGCTTTAGGCTTTGTTTTACTGTGGAAACTCATTCTTGCCTTAAATTTATCTGCAAATTTTATACATACATCCTGGAGAAGGAATGGTCTTCATTGTAGTAACCGATACAGCCATTTATTGAGCTAATATTCCTAAAAGGCTTTGGTCTCTTTGAACAGCACAGTGGCCCAAGAGGAAAGTTAGTACAAAAAAATAAATAAAAATAAAGAGTAGTTTACCAAATCCCGATATAATTGCGAATCTGTGGGATGTGTTGAACAAACAAGTCTGGTATATGTAGGAGCCCCAATTTCAGAACATACAAGGTTGGATCTGGTGTTAATATCTTGGTGCCAGATACCTCCGGACAACTTAAGCAGTCTAGTAAAGTCCAAGCAGTGTTTCATCAACAGAATGTTGGACTGCTAGTTTCTATTGTTGTCAACCAGTGTATTGTATTCTTTAATGATGCCTTTAGTTTTACCTTAAATGTAAAAAAACTATATTCTAAACTTAATTTACACTTTAACCCCAACACAGAGTAAACATTTTGAAAAACGCCTTCTTCTATTGGTCTCCTTCAATTAGACGTGATTAATTTATTTTTAGTCATTTGGCACTCAGACTTATCTTTTCACTCTTTATGTTTAAAGGTTTATCTCCTTTGGTTTTAACTTGACTTTCATCACGTGAAGGCCAGGAAAAGACACTGGGCTTTTGTCTGTGCTCTCCTGATTTAATCTAGCACCTGTTTGCTTTGCAAAGCCTCAAGAAGGGCCCTTTGATACGGGAGTGTGTACGCGCGCGTGTGTGTGTGTGTGTGTGTGTGTGTGTGTGTGTGTGTGTGTGTGTGTGTATGTCAGTAAATGTGAGTGTCTAACACACAACTTTAAAATCTGATGCTGTCATTTGCATTCTCTCACAGACTCTACGGGTGGTCTAAATTGTTAATAATGGATATTTTGTTTAGAGAGCAGAGAATAAAACTACTTTAGAGCATAGCACTAATGAAAACTGTTGCATTTTAAATTAGTAGCTGTAAATTAAGCAGAAATGTTGTGATTTGTAATAAATCACAGGATGATTATAGTCTATATATTAAATCACATTTTGAATCTTGAAATTGATCAAAAGTTTCAGTCGCATCATACAAAAAAAAAAAAAAAAAAACTTCCAGTTTTTTTCTATGCCTCTTCGTGGTGAATAGAAATTGGAGCAACAACAGCACTGGCTTGTGTGTCACAGTGGCCACGCACCAAAATGCAGGTCACGCAATGCGCTCAGGTCCTTTCTGCAGTTTGTATTCATTGCTTATTTAAAAGCTACTCAGAGCTTTTCATTATCACCTGTTCAAGCCGCTCAAGCCTGCATTCAACTGACTCAGCGAGACCAAGATACAAATGTGAATGCATACAGGATTACTGCTTTAAATGTGCATAAGTTGTATCATTATTAAGCGTTCTTTAAAGCTGTTTTTAGAACACCTCAAAATAAGAAGTGGATTTAACCACTGAGATATTTTTTTGCACCAGAAGCATTTCAGTGTCTAGCATATTTAAAAAAAAGCAAATTACCCTGAAGAGTTTTCCAGGGAAGACACTAAAACATTCTAAAAAGATTTTATGGCTTTCCAAGCATCTATATCAGTGATTACTGTATTAGGGTTTGCTTGGTTGTGTCATAGGTAAAATATGTAAACCATTAAGATTCCTATTACATTCCTAAAAAAAACATTTAACCCTTACAAAATCAAAAGCTTGATATATAACCTAAAACACTCTCCAGACATGTAAACATGGATGTATTTTGTTTTTAGAGCACACATTATTATTCAAAAATAAGGCATACACATTAACACATATTGTTTTTTTTGGTGTAGCAAGGTATGACATGCTGCATGCTTGAAAAGGGAAAATAAAACAACGCACTGAGGTGGACAACAAAAGATGTAAAAACAATAGCTAACAAGGCATATACCATATATACACCGTACATAAATAAATGAATCAGTTTATGTTGAGACAGAAAGTGAAAATGTAAAAAATAAAAAATAAACAAAAAATACAACATGCCCCTTAAGTTGCCTAAACTTTGAAATAAAACAGCTCTTATCACCTTTGTCACAGATCCATCTCGCCTTATAATTCGTGTATGCAACTCAACCTACATTCTTTTAAGTTACATTAAACATCCAAAACATATCAAAACAGGAAGATAGGATCAGGGTTTACGATAAGGGTAGCAGAAGTGTTTTTTTTTAGTTTTGCTTATGTTCAGCTATACACATTTCCCTCAGTTTGTGTGAATGTGCCTGAAGTCTGATCATACACACACAGTTTATTTTATTTTATTTGAAGACAGCTCTTTAAAATGTGGTGATATGAGGAGGACAGATAGTTCTCAGTGAAGGACCAGAGCTAAATAGCTTTCAGAGTCTTGTGCTTTGCTTTTTCATCCTCTGATTCTGACAGATTCTCTATTGTAGGCAAGTATTCAAAAGTATTCAAAAGCCCTCAGAATAAAGTCAGATGTTTTTTTTTTCCTTTGGGCCTAATATCTTTTCTTTGATGGTATATGATTGATTATAATATAACACTTTGTGCTTTTAATCATGTGAATATCTTCTGCAAAAGTTGGTTTTCCGTCCTCTGGTTTTTTCAACTCGGTGTGAAAGTAAGTGAGACCAGGACAGAAATGTGAAAAATAAACAAATAAAAATTGTAGGTTGCAGTTGAGGAATCTCTGTGGTTGTTGACTTGTTTATTTGCTTTTCATCAGCAGCAACATTTAGGCAAAATACCCATGATAACAAAGTTAGAGCCTAAATTTGGCAGGTGTCAAACTTCAAGAGCTAGGGCTTAGGAACCACTGCTATATACATATCTGATCAAAAATACTTTTAAATAATGTAAGAAATATTAACATCTAGCTCAAAAGATGAGACAAAACATAAGAATGAAATGGATAGAAACAGAAATTGTATTTATGGGGTTGATCGAGTGGGGTGGTAAAGTCAGATTTTTTTAATATTATAATTTAGGCTAAATTTGGTTGCTTGTTGAAGAGCAAAAACAAAATCCTCTAAATTTACAAATGCTGCTGAAATTTTAATAATGAAGTGTTAAATCATAATTTATATTTTTATTGGTTCAGCTTTTAAGGCCTTATTTAAGTCTAATCTGGGGTGTACGTTTGTATAGTTATATGTTATTATTAGTAGCCCTTGACAATGGTTAATAAACTGAGATGTATGATACATTAAGAGACAATTTTCTTATTTATTACAATTTTCTGTTAGGACATCCAAGCACCAGATTAGGCTATCTGTCCTACAGCCCACTGACTGGCAATACTAACACGATGGTATGACATTACACCTAGCCCCTGTTTAAATCAAAAGGTTTTCTGGTGTGCTATTCATTTACATGTGACTCTGTAATAATTGTTTCCATAGACGGCAGATCTATTCAGTATCAAAGTGAAGCCATGATTGATTCTGAATCTTTTCAGCTCTCTCCTTTTCCTGTTACTGCATACAGTCAAAGAATCTTACTTTCACATCTGTGTGTAATTCGATCTAAGTAGGATTTTTATTTGCAATTAATGTACATTATCAAAAATCAAATTGCTTGGTTAGCTAAACTGATTGTATAAGTATCCTGTTCATTTTTCCCACAGGAACATGGATATTTAGAAACCTATCATTTGTGTTTTAAAGCTTCGACAAGTCAGTGCAAAGCTATTGAATCCTATTCTTGACTTTCCGTCATAACAATGTCCCTTTAACACCTATCAGCACTAGTGTTGTGTCTTTGCTGTACAGTTGATGCATACTTATGTTTTGCTTGAATGTATTAACATCACCCCAGTGTCTGATGTGGTTTATCAAAGGTTTGCCTGCAGTACCTTAAGAGTTTACCTATTCCTTTCAACTGTGTCTGAGTGCTTTTTTGTGTATAATGCTGTTACATTATACACAAAAAAGATCAACTGATATGATAACTATGGGCCCCCCGATGACATTAATACTATCTTGTTTATTGAGTCAAAGAATATATTTCAAGCCCCTGATTATAGATATTTTTTCACCATTTATGTGAAGAAACGCTCTAGGGCCTTGCATGACATTTGCTGATATTAGAGTGACCCCAGCATTAACCAGCTGAGGGCTCTTTCTTCTTCTTAGATACCGAACATAAATCTGATCAGGCAGTTTTATCATTCAAAGCAGTGGGCTATTTCTAGCTTAGTCTGCCACAGTTATATTTTTCTCCATACATGCAATCAACATTTCCTGTAGGCGTGCCATGACTTCACACCGGTTGGACACAAGCAAACAAAAATTTTAACTGTAAAGACAAAAAAGTAATATCCAGAACAGATTTGTATAAAAAATCTATTTTTAACTGTCTGTCTGTGTGCAGCGACAAGGGTTTAAGTTTTAACATTACACCCTGCACAGTTTAAATATTAACTTACTGGGTGAGGCATGCTTTCATGTTCTTCACACCAAACCCTGACATTACATCTAAAACTCCTAGCTCGGGGTTGACCAGCTCAAGCGCTCGACCTGGTCAAGCACTCGACCTGGCGCTCGACCTGGTCAACCCTGATAGCTCGAGAGATACTATCCTGCAACTTTTAGATGCATTTGTTTTAACAACATACCTGAATCACACGAATGTCCCATTACCAGCCCTTTGAGGAAAAAGAACTTGTGTTCAGGAAAAGATTCCTTCAAAAGCTGTAGGATATTGGCTATCCAAGACTGCTATTGGGAAGCCCTATACTTCCTGAACTTAAAAACTTATCAGACCAGGCAAAAATCTTTTAGAATTTTATTATTGTTCAAGTTCTAGGAGTCCATGTGAATTGCCTCAGGTGATATTAGCAGAACGGAGTAAAACCCTATTTTCTGTTGCTGTAGCATTCCTTCTTTAAGGTTCTGTGAGGTATGCTGCGTACCTTTGTTGTAATGCGTTGTATTTTGATCTACCTTTCAGTGATTTTGAAAGTGTAGTCATCATTGGATGTTTTCTGTTTGTTGGAAAACGATCAATACAGTGACAAGTTAATATATGAGCAAAGAGCCACTCTGACTATGATTGGGTTAGGGCTTTACTTAGTAGCCTGTATCAATGAAATGTCACACATTTGGAGACAAATCAAAGAAACCATAACACAGATTGCCAACAAAAATTAGAAATACCTGAGAACAACCTACGTAAGGTAGCAGAACACATTTATTTTTTATTCTGTATATTATTGAGAATTTGGTGGTCTTTTGTTGTATGTAGAATGAATTGAAAGTATAGTAACATAATTGTCTATGTAATTAAGTATTTTTCTTTTTATGTATTTGTAAAAGAGCATTGTGGAGAAATCCATTCATCCATCCATCAATCCATCCAAAATCTATCCCTGTTTCTCCTTGCAGAATTAGAGGCGAGCTAGTGCATATTTCCACATTGATTGCAGGGTACAGCCTGGACAGGTTGCCAGTTCCTCACAGATCTTAAATGTACAAAAAGGTTGGTTCAATTCAAACAGAGAAAGTCAAAGCAAAATACTATAGACTTATATTAAACCTTTTCTAAAAGGCCTCAACATTAATAATATCTACTTAGAATAAATCTTAAGCAGTGAGAACTTGGCATCTTGACAGATGACTTTCTTTGTCTTCACTGGTAGCTAAACTGATGTAACATTGTTTTGTTTTAATCCAGGAATCATGTTTGACTTTGCTATGCAGGCAATATTATTCTGACTCACGTTGGCTGTCTGAAGACTTAATCTAAGAGTCTTGTCTGTTTTTGGAAAAGTTGTACACAGCGCTGGTTGTCAAGGCTGTGTTGATGCCACTGGCAACTCTAAACAACACTCTGCTAATGAACAAAGACTTGAGAAAGACTTGAAATTTTGTAAAGACTGGGACCAGGAAAATCCCAAGGGAATCTGATTTTGTCATATAATGGCGGAAAATACCATAAGACTCACTTAGTTGCCAAATTAAATAAGCAGAGCATTTTGCTCTTTTTAGCTTACTCGTTCTTTTCCAATGAGGCAAATGTTTAAACTGGCATGTTTGTAATGTGACTAAAGCCCATCAATTTAATGCTCCCCTACTGAGCTTTTTTTTTAAATGCTTGCTTTTATCTGTCTTAGATGTAATACAGAAATGCACTTACTTAATGTTGTATACTATGGGGACCCATTTTTCTGTTAGATGAATAAATATATTTGTCTCTCTCAAAATTGCTACTCCTTTGCCAGAAAATGACTGGTCACGTAGTTGTGAGCAGATAGGAACCGTCCTGTGAATTAAAAACAGTGATATTCTGTATGGTGTGCACATGCCAGCACATCTGCTGTCCGGCACCCAAAAACAAACCGTTCACTCTGCTAGAAAGCCATCACTCCTGTTGATTGCACACAGCAACCAATAAAACTGCCTGCAGCTGCTGTATGAGTGTTTACTAATGGAAACATTAGGATCAATGTCAAACACCAGGCAGGAAGGGTCAATTTAAATGCCATTTAAAGCATTTAAATAAAGAGTGGTGTGAGGGTGGGATGACAAAGCCAAACAAAGGTGCAGCAGAAACTTAAAAATAACAGAAAACTGAGACTGTTGCTATCATTTTCTTAAAATATTAAAGACCCAAAATTAACAATACTGCATCTAATCTTAATTTAGTACAGACTGTCTGGAGAGATGAAGATTCACTCGCCTCAGAATGCCGAATGCTTAAAATAAAAAATACAGAGTAGTTAATAACATCCACAGAGTAGATTGTGGATGTTATTATCTATGGACAGACTTAAGAGCTTCCATCTTTAAACTTGACTAATTACAGCCATGTTACAGCCAATTATTGCAGAGCAGTCGCAAAGAGAAAAAAACAAAAAACAATACGTTTTTTTTTTTTTTGGGATTAATAAAATTGCAAGCAAGTAGATACATAATCAAATTTTATATTCTTGCTAAAGCTATAACCTTTTAACAATAAAAAAATGATGCATATCAGCTAGACATGATGTTGTTAATTTACCCATCCTCATACAATCTATGTACAAGTGAGTTTTTTCATTTTTGTCTGTTCAAGTACCCGATGATGGCCCACAGTTGGATGATGTTAAATTAGACTTATCAACATAGATAAAGTCTGGAAAACCTTACCCTTTGACAGAGTCATAAAGGAGCCTGTGTATTTAAACCATGTGGAGCTCAAAAGCTATGTGCAATAAATGTTTGAGTCTTGGCCAAGTGGGATATTTGTAGAAATGGAGAAAGGTCGAGTTTCACCAGGAGTTGCTGATTAAAATTTAGGTCCTGGAGATTTTTGTGCCTAAGCAGATGTGGTTAAACTGTTGTCTTTTAACTTTTTTATTTACTTGTTTTCTGCAGACCTTCACTGCATTTGTGGATGTAAAAAATTGTAGTGTAAAGTTTTTTGTGTGTGTGTGCTGCCTGAGAATGTAAGCAGTTGTCACATATCTTTGCTCTCTTTGAGGGATATCCACTCGACCCAGCGGCAGGCAAACATGCTCTGATCTGGTATGTTTCTGGGCTGAGCTAAGTTTAGAGTCCTGCAGAGAGGGTTGACCTGAGGGGATTTCTGGGTGAGGCATTTGCTGCAGTCCCTGCGTCCTGCATGCTGTTAGCAGTGTATTATTAGATCTGGCATAAAAGAAAAGTTTTCACTGTAAAATGCTACTTAAGTTCATGAGTAAGTGTTGATTTGTTTTGATTTAGTGAGTAGAGCCATACATTTTCCCCAAATGGCAATGTTTTTTTCAGCTTTATTTTTTATTAGACTTCATTGTGTTATTGGAAAGAAAGGCTTGTGGAACAATATGATTTGCACTATAGTATTTGATAAAACTGTGCAGTATGCATTATAAAACTATAATACAAACAGATATTTTTTGCGTCTCTGTCCTCTTTAACGATTTGTGTTTACAGTTGAGGTGTTACTTCAGCTTTTTTGACTTTAAAAAGCAGCTCCAGTTGTAAACTGACTTGTATCCATTGTTATACATCGTAACATACAAAATACATCAGCAAACATTCTTCCAGCAGCACAGCATCTACAACTGGAGAAAATATTAGTCTCAAAAATAAATATTAATAATAATGCAAGAAATATTTTAACACTTTATTAAAAAATTAACCTACTCCACCTTGTTGCCATATTCAGCAGCTCAAGTCCGGAAACATACTGTAGAGTAGATATGCAGTCTGCCAAAACAGTAAAGAACATGATAACATGGTAGAAGATAAGACACAACAAAGACTCATAGGAATTAGATGTAGTTTTAGGTCTAATATTAAATGCGTGTCTCATACACTAAATGCAGAAGCTTGATCTGGATGATTGCAGACAGATGGATGGACAGATCTTGATTAAAATCAGAAATGGAAAATCAGAATCCCCCAAAACACTACTTTTTTATTCATTGTTGTAATTGCAACAATTACTACTTACTAAAGTGTAGTGTTTCTCACAACAGCTTTTAATGCTAATGACACAGCAGCAGTTTTGAGGACTCTGGACATCGCTAACTACGGGAGCCTCTCCTCCCAGAGGAGCCCTACGTTGACATAATTTTTGATGAATCAGGATAAAAGAAAAAGATGGGAAACGTTGACAGAAGCTTAAAAAATTACGACGTATGATTTGTACGTTCTCAGGAAAAAAAAAATTCTTGGGTTGTGAGTTGCTGTTTCCTGCCTGTGTTCTCTCCCCCCGTGGAGAGAACACAGGCAGGAAACAGCAACTACTGCGTATCCTCAGCTAGAGCTGCTGATCTGCTGCCTGGGTTCCCCAGGTGTTACTCATCAGCCTCATAATAGGTGGTGGAGGATAAAGGGAGCAGTTTAGTAGTCATTCAGTGCCTGGTTGTTCACCTTCTATGGTACTCCCAAGCCCTCCTCGTGTTTCTGAGAACTCTCTTATGGCTTAAGACTCTCACTCACCGACGCCAGGCGCTCCTCTGACACCTCCAACATCCTGGGTTCGCTCTTGCTCACAGTCCGCCCTCTGATCTCACCTGAAAGCCTCCACCAACCACCGGCGCCCCCCCCCCTCTCTCTGGATCCCCCGGCTGAGCAGCAACACACCACAACCCAAGTCAACTACATCCGGTCATTTGGCGGTAAACTCTCCTTAATCCAAGTAAGACCCACAACCAAAGTTCCTCACTTCACCTCTCGGGTGAGTCTACTCACCTCTACCTCCTCCCTCCAGTCTACCTCCCTCCAGAGCTCCCGCCTTCCCACCCAACCGCTCGGATCATAATCTACCAGATCATTTTCAGGAAACAAACTTTATCTGATCAGTTGTCTCCTGAGTTGGCTTCCTGCATGTGGGTCAGAGCCCTAACTAAAACAATGACATACGGTTGAGACATCTTAAAAAGACACAAGGTTTATCCTAATGCTGAAAAAATATTTTTGTTATCAAAAGTCAAAAAAGGGATCTGTACTGCAATTAAAAAAATTGATTCTCTAATTTAGTGTCAAGTGTTAAATGAAAAACTTTCTTGTTCAGTATTGACTGACATGATAAAACTTATCATGTCAAGGATTTCAAATCTCTTAAATATGTGAACAGTATGGACTTAACATTTTCTGCCACTCCAACTGCTAGCGGCATATGTTTGCACCACATATGTCGTTCAATTATGTTAATGCATCTCTAAAGATTATTTGAGGAACATATATTAACATATTTTGGGAAATGACTGCCTGGCTCCAAACCCTTGATTCAAATAGATCTCAAGGGTCTCATGTTTATTTTAGCAATCTTAGATTTTCTCCAATTGGCTTTTAACGGTGTAATAGGAAAGTTCTTCAATACATTTACATGAATTGACTCCATTTGGTTTACATAAGTTAAGCAATTTTGTTTTCTTTCGTCATTGACATATCCACTTAAAAACATTTTTATAAGCGCTTAAAAATATTTAATTAGCATGCATAACAGTCTTTTCTAAAGCCAACCTATGTTGCTTTCTGAAGTTTAGGTTATAGCTCAACCTGAAACGAGCAAACTCATCTTAATTGTTGAACAGATCTTTTCTTGTTATCTGGGATCGCAAACTGAGAAGACTAAAATCCTCTTTGTTTTATTGGTATTGCTCCCTGTCATTAGAGGCAGACAGACACTTGTGGTTCATAGGCAGTCAGAAAGGTGCCTACAGATTACTGTACTGCAGACATAGCTGCTTTTTAAGTCGAGTCCTCAATTACGATTGCTCACCTGGCTCACATTGGATGTGTGTAAGAAGTCCAAGACAGAAAAGGAATAACAGGTAGTTTGTTTTATCACTGTTTTCTTTGATTGTTTTTTACAAGACAGGTGTTGGTGGTGGTGTATGTTATATATGTGATACCAATCACATTCATTAAGTGAAGCAGGATTAGGAGAGTCCGAAAGATAAGGTCGTCTAACTTAATGTGACCTTCCAGGTTATAAAAAGGCAGAGGATCTCAGTAATTGTACAGTTTCTGTCCCATCTGTCATTTTCTGCTTGAACATTTATCGCATTTGTTGCCACTTGGCTGAGTTTCTGTTATCGTGACACCCCTGCTTGGAACCAGTTAGATAATTTCACTGCGGGATTACATCATGCATGTAAATGTCATTCCAACTTTTGCAGATTATGGCTGCTATCTAAAATACTACATGATAACTTATTAGTAAATAATGCTGTCTTCTTGCATTGCAGGGCAATGTTTCACAAGCTAATGCAAAAGGAAATGTTTGTTTCATTTTATTCAGCGATTGCTCATTTGCACTAAATATGAGAAAATAGAGCACTTGACTCAATTCCAACATGGTAGAACTGTCATTGTCTGTTTTTCTGTCTTTTTTTATTTAAATGTAAATTTATTTTATCTTCATGCCACTTTAGGCATAATTTAGCTGTTAGCACATGTTACCTGACAGCTTCGACTGGCAAATCCCAAAATGACATTTTAACTCAAAATGTAATTTTGCATACTACTTGCAGTCCTGCCCAATTACAAATGGTAATAATATTTTACCATATTTATTTTTATGTGAACTTTGAAAACTATTGTTAAAAGCATCTAATGCAGGCAATTCATCAAATTAACGAATTTCCTTTTAATTGTCATTGCCAAGCATTTATTAATCAATAGCTGGGGTTTTCCAACAGCTTGAACGGGAAAAATGTAACATACACCAACAAACTCCAATGATAAGAAGGTGATGAGTTATTTTAAATTTTTACACAAAGTTTACAAATAACGGATGGGGGAGAGGTTTACAGAGTGATTTTCAGAATCACATTTATGTGACCCGTGAGTATTAATAATTCATAAATAGATCTATCATGAAGTACCTCTAATTAACATGCTGACATCTTTTAATGTTGATGAATAAATAAATGTATATTTATTAAATAAATCAATTTCAAGATATGTGTAATTATTTCAATTAATATGTCTTTATAAATATGCAGTATTTAATAGTATGGGTTTTATGTTTTTTTTTTTAAATACCATTCTCTGGCAATGTTATTTTAAGGGGTCACATGATACTGTACTAGGGAATCATGCAGCATCTAGTGCTGCCAGAGCTGCAGTGGGCAGACTGACACAAGCCAAGCTGTCATACGATCTTCACCAGCGGGCTCTCTGACCAGTACCAGCATAGCAGGCGAGGCGGCAAACTACTGAGCGGTGCTGAGAGAGTAGGGATTTGGCAGTTAACTATTCACATTACAAACCCCTACCCTCTGATCCAACATTGCCTTATAGAAAAATACATGTGGATCCTCATCTGGTTATATATTTCTCAGTTTAAACTTTTTACGCTCTGATTCCGTGAGGCAGACACCCTGTCTAGTTTCAAATCTAGGCTTAAAACCTTCCTGTTTGATAAAGTTTATAGTTAGGAAGAGGTAGAGAAGACAGCCTAATCCGGTTGGGGGAGGAACTCAGTCTTGACAGACGGTTCTCCTTTGCTCTACCTTCTTCATGTCTCACTCTATAGGGTTAAATTATTTAAGTTTTTCTATAGTTATGCTGCTATAGGCTTAGACTGCTGGAGGACAATCTGACCACTTCTCTCTCTGCTACTTTCTTCCTTTGTCCAATCTACTTAGTTACCGTTATTTCAACCTTGTTAACCTTTTGTTTTCTCTTAGTGTTCTTCTCTACATATTAACCACACCTGGCCTGGCGTTCTGTTAGCTGAGACAGCTTCTTGGATGAGAACATGGGCTGAGAT
>JAVLVB010001067.1:0-82994 GCA_032876305.1 Orestias chungarensis | reverse complement strand
TTAATATTACCTTTTATAATATTAGCTTTACCATATAACTCATACTTCATGGTATTTGTTTTATTTATTTTTTGCTTTTTAATAAAAATTTGTAACCTTTTTGTTTGGATGTAGTTTAGCTCATACAAAATTCTTGTTTTGATTGAACTGAAAAGAGATTCTATGTTTTTCCCCAAATCTATTCTGCTTTTTTATACTTTCTTTTAGCTTGCACAGCTTCAGTCTTTAGTTTTTAGAAATTCCTGCACTATGTTTGTTAAGGATTAAAAAAGTACACAATCTTTTTGCTTTGATTGATTTGTCTTATGTATTTCAAATAAGCAACATGTAGAAGTAGCATTTTCTTGTCAGAAATTTGTGGCAAACTGTTAAATGATGCAGTTTAACTGCTGCTTCGACATAGTCGAGTTGATGTTTACACACACGAAATGGTCAGAAATGCATATATTAAAAGTATTTCCACATTAAAGTTCTAAACATCACTTTTGAGAAGCTTTCTTTGTGTAGATTGAGCCTGTTACATTTTTCTTGCCCTTCAGACTATATTTTATCTAATCTTAGAAACATATATGGCAGTTTTGGTTTAAGTGCACTTGCTTAATGTTCATTAGGCTGTGTTCCAGCGGCTTTTAAACAGTCTGTAGTCCTGCCTCTGATTTAAATGCAAAGTGTTGATCCAGATGTGCACCCTAACTACTTACCAATGTCAAAGTTACATTTCTCTATGAAAAAGATGTTTTTCTTTAAGTGTAAATTGTTTTCTTTTTTAGTACTTCCAACATTTGTGCAAAATTTGCAGTGCACTCTTTAAGCGTATTGGTGTACTGAGACATCCTTTTAAAGAGTAAAATAAAACTTTATGAGCTTTATATCATGTTATATTGCTTTTCCCTAATCAAAACATACCCGGAGGGTTTCTTTGACCCATGTTGTAATAATCCTTTCAATTTCTTATTGTAGCCATTTGGGGGTGTTTAAACGCTTGCTCCAGCAACGCACTCCTTGTTTATCCATGGCTCTTCTTGCAGCTCCAGAACACCCTACAATCCAACACACAGCTCAACCAAACTACCAGGGAGCAGCAATTAGCAAAACACCTGATGGAAGTGCAGACAATATTTTGAGTTTCAAATTTTTTTTAAATGATTGTGTATGAAGATAGAGGCCAATTTTAAAATCAACTGATGCTAACATGGTTACCTGATTATGCCCATTAGCTAAGCACTTATTTATTTTAGGATAGTTGTAAATTCATTTTGTATCTTACCTGTGATTCTAATTGTCCAATCAGTTTTTTCTAATATTTATTTGAATTTCCAGTTGATTTGATTTTCATTTTTGATTAGGATTATGTGAATCATTTTGTCTAGACTGTGAAACAGTTGGGTTAGTCTTGAATGATGTTTTTACACATCCAATATAGTTAAACTTGACATTGTCAGTGACATTGAAGAAATGATACCGCAACATATTTGCAGAACAGAACAAATTTGCTGCATTTTTGAATGAAGGTTTTTCAAGTAGTATAACTTTTGCCATTTCTGAATTCGGGTACATCTTGGTGTATAAACACTGAAGCTGATTGTTTTTGACTTGGTTATTTGATTTGGAGATTGATTGAAATATTGTGGTGTTGATTCTATGGTCTAATAATGAATAAGGAACAATAAAAAGCAAAAACATAAATTACAAAACCAACAATAAAACACTGAAAATTGAATTGTTCTCCCATATGTTTTCCTGCAAGTCAGAAATCAGCAAAATAGATTGTTAAGGACTGTTGACTGAGCTCAGCTTTCATGTAAGAGAAGGAGAAGATAATTGATTTCATGTCAAATTTCACTTAATGGGACTCCCAAGACCTATTAGCTTTCTAGGCTTGTGATAGTGAGATGTCTATCAATGTCATGTAGGTCTACTGATTTATATTATATACTTTTTTTTTAACCTAGTGCCAATATTAATTGGAAATGTTGAATAGATGTTAACATCTCAATGAACTATTACTGTCAGACTACATCGTGCACCAATGAGGAAAACTTGGAAATAATATGTGTTTTGAGCTATTTCTCATATTTAAAACATAGCAGCTTTGATGCAGTTTTTTGGCTGTTGGATTAAAAATAACATAAAAAACATTCATTTTAAATTCTGTTTTAATTTACTGAAAGGCTGCTGAAGCTTTTTCTTAAAAAAGCTGAAAAAATATGAACAGATAAAAATCCTGCATGAATTTAAAATATGTCCAACTGTTTTTGGTTGTGTTACAATAAAGTGTAGGTTGTTTTTGAAAGTCAGATACATTAAAGATATAGGATAATAATTACATTAACTATGAGCTTAGTTTAGTGTCCTTGCTCCCTACATGTGAAGTGGATTGCTTACAACCATGGGCGTTTTACAGTCTTTTTAAAAGCAATGCCTTGTCCTTTTTCACCTTCTGTCACAGTACAATCAAACAACAAAGTATTTTATAAATATTTTAAATAACAGACCAACACTAAGTGTTGCATGATTGTAAAAATAGAAGGAAAATAACATTTGATTTTTCCATTTGGATTTTAGACAAAAATATAATACTTACCACTTTAAATTGTATTTGTTTTTATTGATCAATATTACTTTCAAACAAATGATAAATAAAATGATTGACATTATCTTTAATACTGTGATGTAACATCCTTGAGTCTAACAAAAAGAGGTATAAACAAATTCCCTATCAAGAGAATTATGAATTAAGTTTAATCCAACTTGTATGCAAAAAGGTAATTACTTAATTAAACTGTTGACACTTTTCTGGTAATCTCGTATTCCTCATAAAGGGAGGCTCTTTGTGAGTTTGTGTAGTCAGTTAACGTATATAACGAATGGCAGTGAAAAAAATTACTGTCTAAATGGTTCCACAGATTTACTTTAAGACATGAGATCAATGCTTCATGAGAAGAAAAAAAAAAAGCCCAACTGTCTCAGTATGCGGTTGAGGAGGCGTATCTGTGTGGGGGAGTCAGACCGTAGCTGTTAAAACGCTGCTGCCACGGACGTGGTGGGCCACCTGAGGAGTGCTCGTGCTGTTCCTCTTGCTCCGCTGAATTTCAAACAAGCCCACCTGCTTTAAAGAAGAGCCACTAGCTCTTGTTTGACAGCCTGTTAATCTGATGAACTATTTAGCTGTCTAACCTATCAAGTAAACTGCTTAGTTAGAAAGAGAAACAACAATTACGACTCGATTGAGAAGATACAACTACATTTTGAGGAAGACAGCATGATGTGAGAATTCACACCGATTCCACAGATATGTGGTGAACTTCCCACAAGAAGGGAGTCACGATAACTTTACAGGCAGTTTCAGACTTATTATGTAAGAGCGGATAGCTTTGAGAAATCCTGGATGAATCTCATAGTTGAATTCAAGATAAACGATGATCTAAATACCCCGAAAAAAACACAGTTCGGATCAGCGTCCTGCCAGAAGGTAGAAATCCCACCTACAACTTCGGCTGGAAGCTTCAGGGGCGAAAAAAACTAAAACTTTTTGTTAAATAAGACCAAGGTACAACTGACTTTCTGTTTCACAAAACAAAACAAAAGAAAAAGCACAAATTAAACCACTACCAAGTGCGTGTGAGTGAAGAGGTGTGGGGGGGTGAATGATCATATGCTGATAATGTTACACACAGTGTGACCCTATACCAAAAGGAGTCACATACCTCACTTGTGAAACACATTTTTCCCAGCTTGAAACCTTTTCCCTCCAGATGCAATTTATGGAAAATAAATAAATAAATAAAATAATACTCACAAATAAATAAATATATAGATATAGATATAGATATTATATTCTTACATTTTTATAATAACATTGCTTATGTTTCTGTGGAGACATGTTGAAGTATTCACATATTTGTTCCCCTCATAAATATGTTTGTTGTAAGACAAACATGTCATAGATTTCTAAAAGGTTTCTTAAATGTGCAAATCCACCATGTTTTATAATACAGAGGCTCGAAGCAGAATTCTGTTTAGTCTTCCTGTTATTAGAAAAATCTCACACTGTCTATGAATTAAACTGCAACATATATCTTAAGCTCCCTGCTATCATCTTTTGAATCCTCATTCCTCAGTAACAGTGTTATTGTGAGTCAATCAAGGCAAAGCTAAAAATGGTCCAAAAGCTGAAAATTGTCAGCAAACAGTTTCTCAATGAATCTCTAACCGAGATTAACTTTCATTAACATGAAAGTTCATGAAGTTTTTTTTTTGTTTTTTTTTATATGTTGCTGCAATTGCTTCTTTTATTGTTAATAATGTTTATAGTTTTTATTGGTACAATATGCAACGTTTGTTGCTTACTTAAGATGTTACAAATAACACTTTTGTGTACAATACAGCAATTTTTTAGATGTTCTGTAATTGTGTTATCAGCTGCAAAACCCTCTGAGGTCAAAGGGCAATTGTAACTATTGCGTCCAACATCGTTCTTGACTATGTTCCTGTGACTTCGCTGGACTTTTTTGGATCCCCTGGGAGTTTGCCGAACAGATGCTTGATGTGAGAGTCTACTAAGGTCTCTCTGCTGTTATGCAACTCTTAACAACCTGTACGGAACACCACAGCCTGCTATTGCTAAAAGGTGAAATATTACTTACAGCTTGCTAACAAAAACTTTACTGCTGAATTCATGTTCAGACCCCAAGGTTGTTAGTCTATTTCACCCCAAAAAAGGTAAGGAAACTAGTCATAAGAGATCCAGAGGAATTAGTATATATTTCATTGGTCCTCTATCTATATTGCAATAAAAGGAAGAAATTAGTCACCTAGAAGTGTTAATAAACCATTTGGGAATTTATTTTTATCAGTGTTGTTAAAAAAGAGAAGTAATGTTATTGGGTTTTTTTCTGTCACATGTTTCTTTTAAAACTCATCCTAGAATCCCAGCAATGTCATAAAAAGAATCACACTCCAAAAATAAATCAGCCTTTATTGCTGAACTATAACAATAATGTAAGATTTCAATCAAAAATTGCAGAATTTACCAGTTGTCAACAGGTCCCAAACCTACTACATCTATTCTGTGAAAAATGCTTTATTGGGATTGTGGAAATCAAATGATTTTTATACGTGCTTTTTACAGTTTTTGTTCATGTAATTTTTTATGGCCATTCTATTATTGTGTTGAACTTTAGTATTTGAAGACCTCTTGGGAGTCCCCCTAAAAACTTCTGTAACTTTGTTTATATGTTGTTGGTCTAATTGAGGTTTGGGCTGTGGCTAAACCACTCAAAACATTACTTTAACTTAAGAAACAAGTTAAAGGAAATACTTTAAATCTAAATCTGATAGGTGTGTGAATCTTATTGTTTTTTGTTCATTTGCCAACTTTTATATATATTTAATGTGCATCTTAGCACGGATGAAAAAAGTGACATGGATACGTATATTTTGTTAAGTTCAAACATTTGTTTTAAATTGTTAACCATTATGTACATTGATATGTCTGTTTTGCTAATTTTAACTTGGGGCTCAAACTAAGTCAAAGGAAGCTATGACTATTAGAAGTGACATTTTGAGAGCACACTGAATATTTAAAGATGTGTTTGGAAAGTCTGCCGCAGGAGCCCTTTATGTCTTATTGATCATTTACTAAAGGCGTTCTGCAGGGCAGCAGCAGGTGGTACCCCTTCAACCAAAGGTGTATCGGCAGCTCCACAGAATCGAATAAATATGTCTCATGTCTTTACAAGAAGCCATCCATTGAAATTTCTCAGTATAGTTTTAGAGTGAGGAATCGGGAGTTTGTAGAGAAACACTGAGCTAGCACGCAGACCAACACCTCAAACTTGGCTTCGTCTTGTCCTCCTTAGCAGTTGCCTAAAGTATATAATTAGCATCTGCTATTTTAGAAATAGGCGCTCCTGTCTCAACACCCTGCTATCTTACACTTCTCTATGTTTACCCGGGAAATTATTTTGGTGCAAGCATGCTAAGTTATTAAGTGACTCTCCCCGATGTTTCTGTCGCTACGCTGTTTATTCATTAACATGTTATCCAAAATCTACAGACATCGATTATTTCTTCATCTTCGTGATACCAGTTCAGTTCAGAAGTTTAAAGACTTTAATTAAATTATCATTGTCATGAGCAATAAATACTCCTTTCGAGCTGACTTTCCCCTTAACAGCAAGACGGCCCCCTCTGAGACTCTATTGCCTTACATCTGTTGTTCTTAAGTGCCATGGCCTAAAATTCGTCCTTGTTGGGGCTTTTTTTTAAGATGTACTTCGTGTCCAGACTTCTCACAGGGTGCCAACTGATTTAAAACCCTTCTCTGTAGAGTTAAAGGATATCTGGATGCTTAAAATTGTTTGAAATAAGAAGCCTTGTCTGTGAAAGTGCATCTACTTTAAAGTGTCATTCGCTTTTATTCTTAGCTGGGGATTTTGTGACAAAGTTTAAGTCAGATTGTTGATTATGTGTTTGTGAAGATTAAGATGAAAAATGTAAAGAATGTTCCCAACGCTGAAACAAATATGTAAGCAATGTCGTCCAAGACTCCATCATCAAACATAAATTAAACAATTGTCACTAAAGTGTTTATTTTTGGGCCTCTGAGATGTGGAATGGTGGGACATGTATAAATAGTGCAAATAGCAGGAGTAAAATACAATTTACTGCAACTTCTTATCATTTTGATCTCATCTTTATTTGCACATCAGTTTTGGTTTTCTGTTTAGAAGACGAGTTTGAAGCTTAACAGTCCTCAAAACAGACATTAGGCCAGATGCCTGGGTTATAACAACACTAAACTTTCTCTATCATCATGCTGTTTCTGTTCTTCTCTGTCTCTTGCTCACTGTAATTATGATAATTAAAGTTAGACTTTGTAACGACGGTAACATCTGGCAGAGGAATAAAACACCTGTAGTCAGAACTTTCTCCCAGGAGAGATAAAAGCCACACAAAAAAACCCTCATGCATCCTGAGGGTATGTATCATGCATCCTGATCTTGGTGTGTGTGTCTTCCAGGAGCATGCTTAGTGATGATTGCTTCATTTTGTGACTCCTAACATTACAGAATGTGCTTTGTCATAGCTGTGTGTCTTGAGCACATATTTTTTTTTTAAGCCTACTGAACTGAATGGTGTTCCTTGTCTGTTGTCTAAGCAGTTCTTGCTTTAGTCCGTGCTTGAGGAAATTTCCCATGAAAAGACGCAGAAGTTGTCAAACCTATTTCCGTCTCGTCCATGTGCTCAGTCCCTCCCTCTCTTTCTGAGTGAGTGATGGGAGGAGCTCCACAGTCAGTGGATAGATGCAGGCTGTAGTAACACACACTGTCAGAAAGAGAGAGGGAAGGACCTGCCGACACAGCTGTCCTCTAACAGAGCTTTAGATCTGCTCTTCCCGGGGATTCGTCTTTGACATTTTGCCTGCTGAGGAATTTTTATTTTTTCATCTCATCGCTTACAGAAGGAAAAACCTGCATGAGATTTGAAAGAGTTTTGGTTTCAAGCCTGGCTGACACAGAGCGTAAGTAATATTGTTACAGACACAACCCCTCTGTTTATTAACTGTTCAGTGTCTCAGCTGCATGAATCATTGATGGTGCAGTTCTGGTTACCCGTGATGCCAGGATAGCCCTGCTGGAAAGTTATAAAATCTTCATGAGACACGCACTCTGTTGGGGTCATTGTTGGTTTCTCTGTTTGAAAAAAGAAAAGTAGGTGTAAGGTTAGAGAGCACAGCCCTGAGCTGTCTTTATTCATAAGGTAATAGCCAGGCTGGACGGTGCTCATTAAACCCCGGTTTTGAATGCAAACATCTATAGGTTGGTGAGATTGCATGTGTGTTTGGGGAGGATACCCTGACATTAGTGAATACTGGTCTTTAACTAACTTTGTCTAAAATCACAGCTATTTAAAAGGGGGTGTTAAATATCTCTGTGCCTTGTGTGTGCAAATGTCTCTTTTGCAGCAAGGAAGGGTGCTCCTTTAAGTGGAGCCTCAACAGCTCATAAGGACTTAATCTGTTTGTGCAAATGGGCTTCTCTTCTGAGATGAGTTACTGAATGTGGCAACACATACACTAACATCCTCTCCCAGGAAGGAAACTGTTGGTGAACTCTGAGGAAGTGTGGAAATTCCGACGAACCAAAGCAGTACAAGGTATACTCGACATCTTCTGTTTTTCCGAGGTTTAAAGTCCAGCACAGTGAGACTGGTGTACTTTATATTGTTTCGTGAAACTGGATAAAGCTTGATGATGTGATGTAGCAACAACAGATAAGCCTCAGGTGCTTTTTTGTGAAATTCAAATTGGTCATCCACACAAACTGATGGCAGTCCAATCAGGACGTGCCAGAAATGTGGGTGACTGCTAACAGGCAGGAACCATAAATGGAAACATGTCAAATCGTTAAGGTCAGTTTATGGTTTTTATATGTTTTGTTTACTCACTTTTGAGAATACAGCACAGTGACCTTTGAAAGATCTCACGTTCTTCCTCAAATGCTATCCACCAGTAAAGATTTACTATCAGGAGCCAATGAAAGATTTGAAGCCCTTTTTGTTTGACTACTCAGAACATTTTTATTTTGTAAACAAACACAAAGTAGTTTATAATTTCTGAAGTGAAGAAAAACTATGCAGTGCGTATTTCAGTAGATTTACAGAAACAAAATGTGACATGTCTTTAAATTCAGCCTGCTTTACGTAAACCTTTGCAGAACTAACTTTGATGCAAGTATGGCTGCGTCGAAGTAGGTTTATAAATGTAAACCTTATATTTCAGTTTTGACCTCAATTGAAACTTCAAATTTAGTTGTTTTTGATATAAATATATATATATATTTATTTTGACATTTTTACCAACTGATTTTTATTAATAATGATAATGGGCTTCAAATAAAGGTCAAATGAGATCTGACCTTTATTTCTAAAATTCTAGCTGCTTCAATAAAGAAGATTGTTGGAGAAAAACAAAACCAGACTTTGAGATGCACCATTTTATCCACAGAGTCACGATGTGCGATGGTTAAAGCTGGACTGTGTGAGACATGATAACAGTTAAAGTGTAATAATAAAAATAAATGAAGAACGTAAAAACGGTGAGGAGGCAAAAAGAAGGGAGTAAGAGAAAGAAGCTTAAGTGGTGGGGACTTGATTACTGACGACAGACAACATGGCTGATAGGTAACAGGTTGCAGCTGAGAGAGGAGATCAGTTTGCAGAGCTAAGAGGGAGATAGAGGGGTAAAGAGAAGTAAACACTAACCAAAGAACAGAAAGGCATAATTGTAACAGCAATAAAAGCTAAACTGAATATAAAAGAATAAACTACCACTGTCATATGTAAACACAGGGAAACACAACACCTAAAGAAAGAGGGATATAAAGCACGGATGAATGAAAAATAATTCATGAAGTCTTTAAAAAGTGATCAAATGTTCTCAATAATGGTGTTTCTAGAGAAGCCTAAAAATAGCAACATAATCCAGGATCCTGAAACATTTTGTCTTTGGGCCACATCTGTAGTGGTACTTTCTGTCTTCTCTTTATTTTCACTGCCCATTTGTAGCTGGTCAGAAAGACTCTATATCAGATATACTCATAATAATTGTTATTATAGTACTTGTCATGAAGACAGATGAGCCACTGCCTCGCCTGTCTCTTCTTGTCTGCACATCACTGTTTGTCTTTACCATGTCAACAACATACTCCTGACCCAACGCAAAAAAAATAAAATTAAAAAAAAGACCCCATGCCATGATACTGCCACCACCAAACTTCAATGTGGAATTGGACCGTTCAGGTGATATGTCCAGTTTAAGTTTTTGCATATAGATTTTTTTTCTATTGACCTATCAAGAGAACCCTTTTTCACATTTGCAGTGCCGTTTAGACAAACTCCAATGGGACCTCCTATGGCTTTCTTTCAAAGTGGGTTTTTGTTCTGCAACATTTCAAAAATACCAGATAAGGCAAGTACACATTTTTCCATCGAGGCTGTTACACCTGAACTGTGCATCTCTTTTTCTTTTAGGTTTTTATTTGCAAAAAAAACATGTTTTACTTTTCCTTTTTATTTTACTTCTTTTTGTTTTACTTTTACTTTTTTGTATTCGCTATGCATTGCATTACACTGGTTTGTTCATTACATATATTAAAAGAAAATATTAAATTTGTGGTTTGATTGAAAAAATGTGAAGCAGTTCTGCAAGGGAATGCAGCGTAAGTGGAAAAACATCTTGCTGCATTTGGAACCCCTCAGAAATTTCTTTTATGATGCAAAATATATTGACTTGCTTCCTTACCGGGATGGTTTCAAGTTGCCTTCTGATGTTTCCCAAAACCTGGATATCTGATGAGAGTATAAAGCCAATCAAAGATTTTGTTTCCGCGAGTAATTATTCTCTTTAAATGATGATCAAACCAGCTTTCTGGTTTCAAGCTGGCAACAGTCTAAACCTCAAAGATCACGAAGTCAAGCGCTTTAACAATAAGTGAAACACTCTAAAGATTTAGCTTCTTTCAGAGACTCGAAGCGGAAACGGTCCCTCAGTGAAAACTTAGAAATGACTTGATCTCCCCAATGAAAGCCTGCCTGTTTCTGACTAACAAGACAGTTGGATGTCAGACATAACCCTCTAAAACCAACCTTTCACACAGACACACATTCCTATGCGATCACCAAGCAAATCCAGCGGAGGAATGAATAAATGGGAGCTTTCATGAATTTTTCAGAGTGGCTAATTATTCCAAGAGAGGGTGGAATATAATCAGCTGCAAAATCACATTTGTGGTCTTTGTGTGTATTTTATTTTTTATTTTTTTGCACAGCCTGGAATATGGAGATTCATGTGTCTGGTGCTGGAGAAATGCTTGTCTGTGCTGACCTTGGCTCCACTGTTTTCTTTTGGTTTTGTCCACAAAGAAAACAGCTGGCATTTGCATTCTGGATACTGCCGGCGGCCTTGACAGTGAATCGGCTGCACAATGCTGTCAAGAAAAAAAAGAGGTGTCTGTTATACCAATAGGTCAAACCAAACTTCATGAAAAAAATATGTAATTTATGATATGCTACATTGTGCTTTCAAACATATTTAGCACAGGAATTTGATTTAAAAAAAATGATTTTACTGCTACAAAGCTTAAAATACAAGTAAACCTGCTGCAGATAACTAAATCAGCCAAATAATTTTAAGATGGCTTTAAATGTGTCCCAAAGATTTTGATTAAGATTTGGCATCACAGTTTTCTGCTTAATTGCATTAGCGTATGTTTAAAGACTTTAGGATTTTTTTCCCCCTTTTTCTTATGTTGAAGGAAAAGGAGCTTGTGGACAAAATACAACTAAAAAACATAGAAATTTAAATAAATAGAATGTGTCATTAAAGCTGTTTTTATAATGGGTTTAATTATTTATGTATTTTAGTATTTATTTTGTACATTGTGACAATTTTTTTATATGGTTTAGTGTAGAGGTCTTTACATCTCTTTCTTCAGACCTACTTCCTGCTAACCCGTGCTCCATCCATCATAATATATAATATAATATAATATAATATAATATAATATAATATAATATAATAGTCCTGGAGGAGTGAATGCCAGGGCTCCTTAGATAGAAAACCATTTAAACTAATCTTCATCTTAAACAGTTGGTTAAACTGACTGAAATGAAATTCATTCTTCTGTAACGTGCATCAAGATGAAATATTATGTGAATTAGCAATTTATAAATAAACTGAATTGAACTGAATTGTGATATAACATATGGATTAAGATGAACAGGAAGTTGGAAAAAGCTTCTAAAGGTTCACACATTTTTTTGTGTGGAGTTTTACACTTTGTGTCTTCAAAGTAAAACTAGTAAGATACAAAATTCTTAGGTTTCCACATGAACCCTTGTCAAACTAGTCACACAAAGTCTTTTAAAATTAACTATTGCAACTGCATGATCAAAGTTGGACAGAGGACAAGAAACATACTTTCCATGTGTTTAGTGTTCACTGGGTCCATTTTTATGAGCAAAAAAAAAGGTACATTTCTTGTAATTTGTCACATGATGTTTAAAACAGTTAAACCGATCCTTATGCTTTTCCTGTTCTTATGTTGTCTAACTTTTTCAATAATATGTTATTTTTTGGCCTGATGAAGACGGCCAAGACAAGGGTTAATGTCGCTAGGAGGGGCGTGGTGTTGAAGTGGCCCGCCACTTGTAACCTAAAGGTTAAACACAGGCCTTCAGGGAGTCCTGTTACTGCGCATTCACTCATGGGAACTCTCCAAACATTCATTCTGGGAGCTCAGCAGGTTTCTGTGTTTATTCCCAGTGTAGTGCTGTGCCATAATGTGGGAAATGACTGTGAACGTGGAACTTGGCCAGATTGCTGCGTTCCCTGTTGTGTATCCAAACTGTCTTTATACCCCTTGTGAAAGGCGCACGGCGCACGTCACAGAAAGCGCTTTGGGATGTTGCTGAAGCACATGTCAACAGACCATAAAAAAACATGTAGAAGCCAATTTTTTTATTGTAAAAAAATTTTGTTTTTTTTATCAGTGTGGGAGAATTTTCATTTCAAGAAATAAGTTTATCAGTCACATGATTCCTCCTATTTAACATAAAATCTTGAAAACAATGTAGACAGCCTCACTGCTGAGTCGGGAGCTTTGATATGATGCAGCACATGTTCCTCACATTGTTGCTTGTGGTTCTGAATGTTCCTGTGCTTTTCAGACAGGAGTACTAGTGATCACTGAATGAGTTTAGCAACCGATCCCAGTTTAGCACAGTGTACCGCTTCCCCCCCCTAGCCCAGTGATTTGATATCTCTGAGCATTCCAGGTTGTGCCCTTTACTCTGCTAATGGTGCTGCCGACCCTTTGAAGACATTCCTGCCGTCGCACTCTGATCACACACGTCTAATTGGTGCATTTTAAACAACCGGTTTTAGTGTTTCTTGTTAAAGCACACCAATGTTTTTTTTTTTTTTTTTTAAATGGGGATTATGGCTGTGTGAAACACTCTGGAAACACATGAATGATGACGAAAGGATGATGAAAGAAGATGTGTGAAGCCAGAACTTAATCATGGTTTGATTAAATCTAATAGGGAAATATTGGGTTCCTGTTCACTTTTTAAAGTCGGTTCTTTGTCAAAACAAGAGATACATTTTTGGATAATACTGATAAAATCCGGATCATGGTTTGAAGAATTTGCATGTGATTTGTTCCAAACGTTCCCCCTTGTTGTTGTTTGCTACTGTACTTTGCACGGGAAGTTTTTGAGTTGGAGACATAGTTGCAGGTCAATGCAACTTTACAATGCCATAAAAAAAGGTTTGTTCCTTTTTTTTTTAAGATGCCAGGCTACATATAAAAGTAATTCATTTCAACCAAAGATGACCTGACCTTTTTGAAACGAATAAAAACTATAAATGGATTAATTACACAATTATTACATCTTATCAGCTTATAGTTGAAAGTGCATTTGAAATTGGAAGTCTAATAAGAGAAATGTGGGCTTATTAAAAAGTGGGTTTAATAGCTCCTGAAATTGAATTAAAAAAATTGTGTAAATCAGATAAAATACATTGTAGGTTTGAGCTACAGGGGGATTAAAATTTGTAACGGATCTACAGTATCATGGATATGTGGTAGCAAATATGACAAAAACTCCTCGCCACTTGTAGAAGCAAGATTCGAGGGATCATTTTGACTGAAATCCATATGTAAACTCCTTAAATATGCTTATTACTCAGCATAAGAAAATAACAGCAAAAATAGTAACAGATCTTAGGCACTCTAAAAAAGGTGATCTAAACCAGCAGGTTTAACATGTTTCTCACTTTGCCTGCCACCACCCCCATATTTTAAGATAGTTAAGCATACACGGTCAAACAGACAGCCCAAAAGTGCTTAATTAATACACATTTTTGTGCCAGCCAACCCCACAACCTGTCAGACCGTCAGTATTCCTTATGCCTTTGAGTTGCCCAAAGGCATGTCATCATGTGGAGTGGGGTATCTAAAATCCCCCTCACAGCCTCCCTAAAAACTACTGTTACAACAACAATGAAAAGTTGTTGTAAAATGCAAAACCCTTTCAGAAAACCTTAAAATATTGTTTAGGAATACTGTAAAAGATACAGTAGAATGTTTTATTTGTAGTATTTTTGGGCAGCAGGTTAGGTGAGGTATTTGTTGTGTGCTTGCATTACCTCTGAGATATTTGAGTAGTAGCAAATCTACTGTCCTTCCGTTAAAAGCTTTGAGCACACTGATCCTGTTTGTTGGCACAGTAACCTGATCTCCTTTCCTCAACGCATTATTCCTGAAGTCCAAAACATGTATATACTTAGCGGATCTGGGGATAAAAAGAACGCAGACCGCAGGACAGCAGCTGGAATACAAGCTTCCTGTGGCGGCGCAGCCAGCAAGGCGGACTTTGCACATCAGCTGGCAGGGCAGATGTTCTAGGTGAGAGGCACAGCAGATAACACAATCTGAATAATTCATCAGATGGGATTGAAGATGTGATTTATTAAGATACAGCACATAAGACATCATTTAGCCTTTTTTCAGTACTTTAGTGTACAGTGTAACTTGACTGCCGGGCTCAGATCGGTATGCGCCCCTGCTTTCCTCCTGCCTGCTGTCCACTACATTCTGTGCAGTATAAGAAACAGTCAGAGAGGTGCTGGCGATACCTCCAGACATCTGCACTTGAAGGAGCCGCTGGGCATGCAATGCAGGTGAAGTTTAACATAACAGCAAGTAACACTGTTGATGTGTTGTCTCCGATAAACCCCAGGGTCCTTCAGGTCTGGTTTGGTTGACGGAGAAAAGAATGCTTTCAAGGAACGGGTTGATGAAGAAGAATTACCTCTAGCTATTTCTTTTTCCTTTTTTTTCTCCCCAAAAATATTTTCGTTCTCAAAACAATTTTCTTGATGCAGAAAAATCCTACTGAATTGCTTTGAAATACAAATCTATAAACTATTCTGTCATTCTCAAACCAATAAATGATGTAAATGATGATTTAGCACTCAGGCTTCTGCTAATGTCAAAGAAAAATCTTAATAAATGTTTAATAAAATTCTCGATTTTACTTACAGCACATCTAAAAAATTTAAATAATAAAAGATGGATAAGATGGAAATTCCCTCGTACTTGTGGATATACATATATATTTCTCTTCTTTGCTTTAAGCCGCATAATAATGGCCTAATTTTCTATCACAGGAGCTCTGACCTTCTGATATTTCAGCCTATTCTGACAGAGAAACTTATAAATAATAACATATATCATACTCCTTACATTTTCTTCACATCAAGAATGTAAAGAACCAGAGCCTTTTGAAACCCTTAGTGTTAGGATTACGATCACATGTAAAGTAACACCATGCATGTTGAAGAGAGAGTAGTCACCGTTCTACTGCTCTGTAGGTTTTCTGAAACATTTACATGAAAAATAACAAAATTAATCTTTTAAGCCGTTTTTACCATCTTATACAAACACTTTAGACCACTGGTTAGTGTGGTTGATAGTACTAACAGATGTCCATAAGTGTGTTTCTGACCAGAGGGAATTTTGATTATTACCTTAATTGCAAAGATTTATAAATTACTTCAACACATTACTAATCCATCATGATCTGTGACCCAACTGGACTCTTGACAGGAATAAAACAGAGCAACTTTGCGGTAGAACAATCAACGTTCTGGACTCCAATGATGTCTACCATGTTTAGATTTTAACTAACTGTGGGTAACTAATAGAAACTGACCTGAGAATAAATGCCTCCACAGAAAATAGCTTCTCTGCTTTTTTAACTCCCTGTTAATAAAATTGCTAAACGGATAGTCTTCTCTTATTATAGACTTCGACTCCAAGTGTTCTGGTAGTATTTATGTATGCCATAACAAAAAGCCTTGATTTTTCTATTATCTGTTTTTTAGCAGGATAGAGAGGTCAAGTGTAAGGTTTGGATCTAACTGCAAACATGCCCAATATCTCTCTAAATTTCTTGAAACTAATATTTCATAACCTGGCATCTTATTTGCCTGTTTCATTGGAGTATTCAGATACCTAACTAGTCCAACCTTGTGAAATGAAGAAAGTAAGAGAAAATGATGGAAAACATGCTTCATGCACCACTGTGCTTGGACTTAGCTTTCTTGTCACACCTCATCTAAACTCTATCTCTCAGTAGCATCAAAAGCCTGCATGCATGCATCCAGCCTTAGTGGCCTAGGACGCAGTCTAGACATGTCAGGACTCTGATTACATCTGGGGAAAACAACAATTAGGGTTTCCTTTTAAAACTCAGGTACATTCACCAACATTCCCAACTCCAGTGTTAAACAGTGTTACACCTTTTTTTTGTGGTTTTATCCAGATTTAAGTAATTTACATCACGTGCAGAGTTATTAACAATATATGTGACTGCTCAAAGCTGTACTGTACCTGCAGCCAAGAACATTAAACTCATCTGATAGGTTTTTAATCCTCTTATTATGCTTGTCTGATTAAATACTGGACCCAGTCACCCATTAAATCATCTAGCAAAGAGGTCTGTGAGGCCCATAATTCTGCTGTCCAGGCCTGTAAACAGTTTGATCAAGAGAATATGGAAAATTTGAATCACAAACAGGTAAACTGAAGAACTAAACTCTGCCACAAGACACATTTGCACCATAGTTCCCAAAATGCCGCGCAGACAGAAGAAATGTTGGCATCGTTAGTTTGCAAATAAATATGAACCAAAGATGAAAATATTTTTTTTAAAACAAACTATTGCCATAAAAGAAAAACTCTTAACAGAAGAACTGTGGAGCAGCAGAAAAATTTCAATTACTTTCAGAATAACATGATAGAATTTCAGAAACGGCGATTTTTGGAGTCATCCTGTGTTGCCTTTACCTTTGCTGCAAAGATGAAAAGGCCGGTGGGATTTGCTGATAACGGATATTCTAAGTAACCAAACTAATTGCTATGAGTAATACAAGGTAATACCTCTGAATCTATCTTGATCAATATGGAAAAGTGGTAAGTGGCCTGTACTTATACAGTGATTTATCAAGTTTAGAGAACCACAAAGCCCCTCACACTACATTCCGTCATTCAACTGTTCACACACACGTTAACACGCCGATGGCGGCAAACTACTACACTGTAGCCACAGCTGGCCTGAAGCAGCCTGTCAGAAGTAATAATACAGCAACCTGTTGAGTGGTATAAGTAGTTTCTGCTAGAAAATAATATAAGAAATCATATTTACTGTGGCCGTTGCAAAGTTTTATTGAATTCTGACATGGTTGAATGTTTCAAAGTTACTATTTTTTCTTTTAAATATTTTGTGCTTTACCATTTTCTCTGGACTCAAGCTTGTAAGTGACATTAACTCACCTAAACCCCCACCCACCCCAAAGGCCCACCCCTCACTGGGCAGTTGCAACGTAGTCATAGGTCAGACATGGTTGTCTAGGATCCTTGAAGTTAATAAAAGGAATTCAACCCAAGCATCACTTTTCTAAAGAAATCCTAAAGTGGCTTGGATGACTGGGATACCAAGGCTTGAGTGACTGCTGAGGAATTGGGCTGAGGAATGTGCAGCCTGCAATCGATCTTTTGCTAAGTGAGGTCACTTCATGTGGAGGGCAGCTGCCCACTCTCAGACTCCTCATAATAGGGACAGACTGACCACCACAAAGATATTCTAATGCGGTCAGTGTGCCAACCAAAGAGGTCAAAGACAGAAGAAACGTGATTAAAGTAATGTTCAACTTCTACGACTTGTTGGATGAGAGCGATCCTCTACTGCAAATGTACAAAAAAGGATTAGTTGTGTGTTTACAATTTCATTAGCAAATGGATGTACTTGAGGTTGTTGACTTCTTAGGTTTCCTGTGTTCTTGCATACCATTTGCAACTCTTAACAGATTTGTACAGCACATGTCTCCTTGAGTAAATCTTCTTTAAAGGGTTAAGAATTTTAAGACGCTTTCCATCTTGGCTCTTTGCGAATTTGTTTGAGCTCAGGGCATCATAAATTAAAATTAGGCAATAAAAAGTTCCCACATGTATAATTTTAGATAGTGTGCCATAGATGATTGAAGACTAAACATGAGCCTTGCTATATAGGCCTGATGGAACAGGCCTTTCCATGATTTAGAAGTGATCCTTTCTCAAAACTCTAAGAAACTGACTGCTTTTCAGAGGAGAACAATCTCCACCTTCTTCTGTGATGAACAAGATGTTTAAGTTTGTAAAACCTTAAACAACATGTCTTCTGGTTTGAGATATGCTCGACGCGAAACTCGAGAGCTTTGTTGAAGGCTCGTCTCTGGACCTTGTGGAAAAAACGTCTATTCTGAGCTTTTTATCGGCCTCACACAGTGACGGCTGTACGCAGCTCTTTGCCCAGTGGCCTAGAGCCTGAGCTTCTGTTTAAGCTTCTAAGCTACTGGAATGCATGCGGCCTCTTGCAGCCGAGATCAAGGGGGAGCAGCCACGGCGCTTTGTTTATAGCTTTTTCATGGATGCCACACCAGCCGAATCAATTTCAGTGAGCATAAATGTGTCGTAAATGTGTCATAGCCTCTTCTGCTGATTCAATGCTCTATGAATTTATAAGGGGAAAAAAAAAGACAAATAAATACAAACACACACACAAATAGTATGTTATTAGCATTTAATATTTTAATTACTTGCAGTAGATAACTCAGTTGTAAACCCCTAGTTTATTTTTAGTAAATCTGAATCCAGATCAACTGCTTAAGCTAACGGGTTGTCCAAGAGGAGCCCACAATAAAGAGAAATTTGTAACTTGAGGAACATCTAATGGTTTATTGAAACAATATTTAATGTGGACTGAAACTGTCCATACAGCTGTACTGGATGTTGATATGTACACAAGGAATTATTTGGGGGGGAAATGGAGACAGAAATATATGCGCTATCATTTTCTACCGTAAGCATTAGTGCTTAAGATCTGTTACATATTAACAATGGTTAAAATGGTAGTGAAGGCTTTCCAAGCAGTACATAGATATTTATCACAAATACCTATTTAAGAAGAGAAAAGGCTGTAATGTAAGCCACAGGGCCAACTGTCAGGATATCAAATAGCACAGATGAAATTCAAAAGGATCCCCCTTTTGAATTTCTTCAGTGTAACATGATACCCCAGATGGTCCACAGATGTAACTGCTGAATGTTGCATGCAGAAAGATTTGAACTTTACACATAATAAAGAGTTTGATGTCCGAATTTCTTGTTGAACCTGAAAGGGTCAAACAGTTTAGTGTTTAGAGAATAAAACGCTGTAATATTAAGCTTAGTTAGCATCTCAGAATCGGAGTCTAAAATGTGTCTTAGAGGTATAAATGCTAAATTTCCCAGAACAGGGTGTGACTACAGTAGAAAGGACTTCAGAAAAAAAAAGGTTATTTCAGTAAGATCAACAGAGGAGGCTCCTTCCTTAGAGTGGATCTTCTTACACTGCTTTTTAGAAAGCTGAAAGGGGGCACAGAGAAAGAAAACGAAGCTGTTGCCCATTCTCCTCCTTCATGCTTGAAGGTTCATAAATGACAACATGTTGGCAATTTTAAGCAAGGTTAAACTCTCTCACATGTTTTTTAGATGGAGGGTTTGTCTGAATCACCTGAAAAAGTTAAATACAAAATCTGTAAAGGGCTCGTTGTATCTTTTGGTGAGATTAGTCACTTCAAGTTCCTGTTTTTATACCTTTATGACCGTTTAACGTTTTCCTATTGAAACAAACTTTTTTTTTTTTTCCCCCCGTTTCTCCAGGACCTTGGACATTTTTGTTCGTTATTTCTTTTATCTATTTTGATTATCTTTAATTACAGTATGTTTGCTGCCTCCACTGCAATCATGTTTCACAGTGGGGATGTCTTGGGTTTCGTAGGGTTATTTTTCTGCACCATGCCAAACAAAGGATGTTGCTTCCTGATCTCCTGTCTTTTCTCTAGTAGCAAAATTAAAAATTACTTTTCATTTCAACCGTAGTGTTTTTCTTTCCACTTCTCCACAAAGGGTAGTATTTCTTCTTCTAGAGCTGTGGATCTCTGTGGCTCCTCCAGAGTTACAATTTGCCATTTGGCTGTTTGTCAAGTTGTCCTGGCTAGTCTTGTCACTGAGGTTTGTGGTTGTGCCATTCTCTTTCAATTTTGAGATGATGGATGAAATGTTGCTCTATAAGATTAATCCGTTGGATTTGAACTGTTTGCAAAGGGGGTTGTGTTCATTAAAATCTGTTTGATGCTTTATTCCATCTACTTCAAACACCAAGCTTAAATTTATCTTTTGTTGTCAGAATCCATCATACAAAAAAATATTTTGAATGTACTTGTTAAAAACTAATCTTTATTGCATTCACACATCCACATAGATCTCACAGCACAAATACATAATAATACAAATGTTTCAGGAAAAGTTACCGATTCATTTGTTTGGTTAAAGTATTTTTCTATGTTGTTTTTTTTTTTACAGTTCTAACTTTTGAGCTCTTGAGTTTTATCTTTTAGGTGCTCTTCGAATAAATATTACTAATAAAATACTTTGAAATTTGTGGGTGATTTTAGGAAAAAGGATTTTCATAAGGAAACCTTTAGTATAAGCTGCTTTCGTCCTTTTGCTTTGGTTTTCTTCGTCCTTACCTCTTCTGCGAGGAGTTTTCTTTCTGTCAAGGAGCTCCTGCTGCTCTTCTTTCAAAGACTCTGGCATTAATAGCAATAGCAGACCCCGTGACAGATCTGTGAGCTTTCCCCATTGACATTTCATCAGCGAGCCTTGTCTGCAGTTTTTGCATCTGTCATGGAAATCAGGTGCAGAGAAAATGAAATGGAATATCGCTTCATGTATTTGAACTTCATAGGGCTGATTTAAGCACTTGTGTTGCTTTTTTAAAAGTAGTATTAATATTATGTGTTCAATCACTTTCAAAGGCATATATTTCACCAATCTCCCAATACATTACTGACTTATATTTACATTTTCAGATTTGATATTTAGGAAAATTGACCATTTCTGACCTGGTGTCATAAGCCTTTCCACACCAAGTTTGATGCACTGAACGTCCCCAGAGGTTGAGTTCAAAATGTCCCTTATCTTTGTTTAATAGTTTAATAAGATTTTAATTAGGCAATTAAAAGTCTTTCGAGTAGCACACAGCCATAATAACTGATGTATGCTTCACTCTAACATGAACAGGCCATTCATTATTCTAACATGGGTCTGGGGATTTGACGTAAAAGGGGTCAAACAAGAGGGAGTAATTTATTTTTATTTTTATAGTCACCTGATCAGATACGCAAATGTCTTGCAAACGATGAATGTAAAGCACTTTGAAGTGATATGTTACTGAAATGTAGTTATACAAATAAACTTGTTTTTTATTTTAATAACTTGGAACAGAATGATGCTGCACCAGCAATTTCTTTTTCAGCTGCAGCTCTCTACAGTTAATATAATCTTAAAACATGACAACAAATAATAGAAAAAAAAACCAAAATTTGCATTTCAATGAGGAAAGTCTAAAAGGATTCGTAAAGATACATTAAAAAGAAACCTTTTATGACTACCCTCTGCATTCATTGCCTTTCCTGTTAAAGATATTTTAAAAAAAAGTACTTGCAATAGGTTAACATCAAAAATCAAAAAACTTGCATCCCTTACAGTACTGCTTACTGTTGCTGAAATGATTCTGGGTTTTTAAATAAATAGACAAGTGCTTGTTTCGTTCATCAATTTCCTGCAAAAGCAGCATGTTCTCTTGTTTATTTTTCCATTTTGAAGATTGAAAATAAGCCTTAAAACCGAAAATGTTTGACCCAAAGGAAATGCTACCAACTAATCAGGAAATGTATGCAAACTTCTGATTTTAAAGACATGAATAAATGCATATTTTTTTATATGTTGTTTCTCCTATTATTGTGGCATTCATTGAATTAATAATTTTAGCTCTAAACAGTAAGAAAAATGTGTTTATTTCGATTTGTTGTATGTACATTTATGGTTTTCATTGCATATAGGTTAAATTTGCTTGTTTGGTGTTTAATCTCCCCAGACTCATTGCCTTAATGTTTCCAGGAAAGCAACTCATCTTGATTTATCACAAATACTGTATATTAGTACTTGGTCTGTGTCCTGGAAGTGTCTTGTGTTACAAACAAGTATCAATAGAACTGTCAGGATCTGGTGCAGCATTAGTTGGACTGTTGGAACTTTTGTAAAACTTAATCTTAATAGCGATCCCACACAGGTCCCCTGAAAAATCAGATACTGTCCATATGTGCGGGCAGACATCCTTTTCTATTTTAATCTTTCCATCGGATGTGCCTTATGTCACATCCGACGCTTCTGCAGTGACATGGAGCAGTTCAGGGGGGGAGGTGGGTTTAAAATTTGAATCTCAGGCTGAAGGTCACATGTGGAAACACGTAACCTGGGGTGATCTGTGGGCATCTGGATACAGGAGGCTAGTTGACATCCATGGCATGCAAAGAGGTCAAATTTATGATTCTGCACTTTTGCAGACAATGTGTCGAGCCTTGACCCATGCTGTTCTACTGGAATAGTAAATGTTAATGGGCCCACCACCTGTTTCAGCTGAGCTTCTATTTATACCATTCATAATCGTGGAGGTGGAGGCTGTCATGGGGCAGCGTTTTCAGTCAGCGAGATGTATACAAAAAGCGCTCTCTCGCTCACCCGTCTTATTCCTGCATGGGCAAGATGGGTGGGTCTCCATCTCAAACTTGGATCCTTAGCCAGAGCTCTGGGAACCTAAGGATTCATCATCAACTCTTAGCCATTCCTTTAAGTAAGAGATATCTGCCTATTTTTGCAGATATTGGATTGAGCTACTTCTCAAGGGTTATACCACTGCGCCCATATTTAAACTTCGTTTTACTGGATGGATTCAGGATCCAGAGAGCTAACCAGAAAAAGTACATGCAGTGCAGTTGCAGTACAACAGGAAATGACTGACATGGTTATGGGGAACCTCCCAGTTTAGTTAAATGTTATTTACTGGTTTCTAAAATATGATGTAAAAGTTGTGACGGTGCTGACAAAATATCCCAAGGCTTTTTGTCGTAATAGTATCCTGAGTAGAAGTGTTTAGAAAGTTTTAAAATCTCTCAACTCTATTAGTTTCTTTCTGTAATCAGATAGTTGTGGTTACTTTAAAGAATGCTGTTGCTTTGGTTGTAATATGATGGTCTGGAGAAACCAGACCATCATATTGTTGGGATATAGGGTTCTGGCATGGTTTCCTTTACAAAATGCCCCACTTTGAAATGCTTTTCTGTTGACTATCTAAAGAATAAGGATCACCTCTGTATTGACCTCAGACATTTTTCCTGCCACAAGGCTTAAATTCCAAATACCACATTGAACACAATTATTGTTTTTCACTCCTCTAAAATGTTATTTTACCAAGAAAAAAAAAAATCAAACATCTCTTGCAAGAACATCCTGGTAAAGACAGGATGTAGCACAAAAATAGGTTTAACCTTTAATAAACAAGACATACAAGGAATAGATTAATACAGGAATGATGAAAACTAGATCTTAAAAAAACACCTGTGCATGCTAAACAAAACGGCTTCCAGGGATCTGTTAAGATCTTAGTATATTTGTTTAAATTACAAAAATGTATTGCTCTGTACAAACACCATTGCATAAAAGAAGAAGATGTGCTAAAATGTGAAATTTTGATTAATAGAAAAACAAATCATGCCAAATAAGTCTAATCTGTTGCTGAAGTCATTTCAGAGCAAAATGTACAAACCGTGTTTTGAAGAAGATGGTAGACATAGAGTTTTGAGAGCATCATCCTGAGCAGTAGCACACTATAATGTCTGTGTGGAGGTTGAAAGAGATGATTCAGTTTATGCATCATGCAGGCGAGAGCAGTGAAGTGCAGAGTTGCATGTAGATTTCTCTGCTGTCAGAGCCGCCCTTGTTCTCATACCCTCCAACTTTCGCTACATTCCTCGGTCAGATTCATGCTGGCTTCCTTTGCTGTCTGAGACACAAACCAAGAATTAATGATATATCCCAGGTTTTTAATATAACTCTGCTGCATAAACAGGCATCTGCAAGTTTCTATCGCAGTCTTCCTTGTTTTCCAAACATCCTCTGCCACGCTCAGATTCAAGACAGTTTGGTTTGCAACAAGCATCTGAGTGCTTATTGACTAAAATTCTGGATCTACCCGACATAAACCAGGAATAGACTCCCTCACTACGGTCTGCCATTGATTTCCACAGCTTACATGAAACTGAATCTCCATTTGGCTGCATCTGCGGAGCTTCTTGTGGCAGGTGTAATGAAGCATTTGAGGTTTGAACTGGGATGTCAGTACTAAGCTTTTTCTTTATGCTTCACTGTGTCTAGCAGACCTGCAACAATGAATTGCCCTATAACTCTATTGCTGGTATAATAGATAGCTTTTGGGTTTATTGGTGAGAAGATTGTTTTTTTTAAACTATAGGATTTATTAAAAGAGAGAAGATAAGAAGTTACTATCATCTGTATTGAGTTTGACCATTTAATTCATTTTCAGGCATTAAAATTGAACTTTGATATAAAACAGTAATTTGTTTTATTTATGCTTCATTAAATGGTTTTCAATAAAAATCTTTCAATATAGAGACATTAAATTTTTTTTTTTTTTTACTTTACACTGACTTTTACAATAAAATCACACAAAAGTGGCTGTTGTTTTCAGTATTTAAGTAATTAATACTGTCAAGATAAAACTTATGTGCCAACACGTGTTAAGCCTTAATATTGTGGTATAATGGTTTGAGTAGTTTAAGAAAACTCTTATAACTTTTGATGTGTCACAGCTCCTATATTTACCTCGTAAGGTTATACCAGACTTGTCAGGTGGTTATTTTATGGTAAACCTCTTCTAAAAATGTTTTCATAGGAAGCACTTCTATGAGGAGGGAAACTGACATTAGCATGAGTATGCAGGTTACTGACCTTCATACCTTTTTAAAGGTTATGAATACAGAAATAATTTTTAATACACCTAGCTTACTCATTTAAATCTATTTTTATCTTTTATTTCCAGAAAAAAAAACTGAAGAGCGTACTTCCTGATTATGGTCACACCCAACGGTAAATGAAGAAGTTGTTTTGCAGGCAAATCATAGCAGTGTGAATATCACATGTGAGTTACACTTGCTGGCGTCATTCCCCTAACATAAGGCGTTGTTGTTAGGTTTGAACAATTCCGCGATACAGCAAGGATACCAGCTGAAGACGTATTTACAGAAAGAAGATTCTAATTCAGTGAGTCTGAACCTGTTGCACCAGTAACACATGGAGTAACTTGTCTTTAGGGTTATTCAGATGTCATTTTGGTATTATATTTGAAAGGTAAATATGAAGGGATTTACCGTTATATCTAACTATTAGACAAGAGCAACCGGAAAGATAAGCTGCTGAAGCATTCATTGTTGCTTCCAAATAAACTTTTACTAAAGAAGTGCTTTGCAAAACGAGAAAGAGTACATTAGAAAGCAAAGAGCAATAAACTGGAAAAAAATATTAGTTACATATTCTGTGTACAGTTTATTACTGAAGCTGCAACTTGAATCTGGGAATAACATTAAATCTAATTAACTTTGTTGCAGTCCCCAGTTAGATTTTCTAATTTATTTATTCAATGAAACTATGATTTGTTACACAAGCTGTTATTGTATTCTTGTATTGTACTTGCACATACAGTACTGTGAAACATGTTTGCAATAAGGGGGTTATTTAGGGCTCTATAAGAAACTTTTATTAAGATGCAAATTACCAAAAGTGGAAACTAAGAAATAAGTCAGCCCTGTTGTATTAACTCATTATGTTTTATCACTGAAAACTTGGAGTATTTTTTTCATTAAACACCTATGTGCCATTTTCTCCACATGTAAATAAAATAACATAGAAACTTGTCAGTTTAATAAGTGAATAATCAAAACAATACTCAACTTGTTGTTGCGTATGAATGTCTAACTTTGTATGGTGTTGCCACACAACTCTAATAAACAGAGCTACAAATATGCGAAATAGTCTCGAAGGACCCCAACAAAATTTAACATTCTCTAAAAATGAGCAGAAACTAAGGAGAGAGCCACACAAATCATCATATTTCCCAAAGTAGACATCTTTTAATGTCTTAAACAAGAGTACTTCAAATATTTTTATGAATATTCCATAACAGAAAGCGAATCTAAGTAAACAAAGTAGCTGCTTGAGAATGCTTTACCCTGTGTGTGTTAGTTAATAATTACTGTTGTGCAATAATGATATATGTTAATTAGCTAACATAACATGTTATTATAATATTTGTTTGTTTGTTTGTTTTCCTTCAAAGGTATCTGCTGAGACCCTGCAGTTTGCTGTATGCACTGGAGAGGATTTTTCTGACGAGCTCTAAGGTCACTGATTGTCATATCATACAACAAGGAGAGTCCTCTCTTCCCAGCACTTCACTGGATATCATTCTGAATTGCCAGGAGCTCCAAGTAAAGAGAAACAAGAAGGGAGATAAACAGAAACAGAAACTCTTCATGAATTCCCCCAAAACATAAAAGAGACAAATAGTAAAAGTTGCCTGGTGGACCTGAGGTGTCATGTGGATGATGAGTATGGCTTGGCTTTGTCTCCCAGCCTACACTGTCCTACTTGTTGGTTTCCTTCATACGGCAGTCACAGAAAATGATGTGACTCCACGTCTCAGCTTTCCCTACAGTAAGTGTCTTCTTTAAATTGCACTTTTATTTGGGATTTTTGTTTTCATAAACCACAATATTATAGTCTTTCACTACATAACAGAGTTGTTTCAGTACGAGGGTGCTGAGATTCTGCACCTGTCGCTGCAAACATTGATAAAATGTGCAGACCTGTGGTATTGTAAATCATTAAGGAAGCTTTCTAAAGCCTTGGGAGTACTTGCTTTCACCCAAAAAAATTATCCTTTTCACGCCTCTGCTTGCGAAAATGATTGGGAACTTTTACACATTTTGAATGTTCCAGTCAGCCTTCACTGAATAAAAATATTGAAACTAAACTCACCCAACACAAGTCAAGGCACGGCAAGTTTATTTGTGAAGCATATTTTAGCAACAACTAAACTATGATGAAAATACAAAAATGTACATTGCAGTAGCAAAATAATCAAAAGTCAGACTGAAGACTAACATTTTTTATGTATCAGTTGTTTTCATGAATGAAAAAACGTAAACGTATCACAAAAATAGATTTTTAACCTTAAATTATTAGAACACCATTGCTCTTTTGTTTCTACGCAGGATATTTTATGGTCATACAGCCAGACTGTAAAGAAATATTAACAACCGTGGATGTAATTATAGTTGTGATGCACTTGAGTTGACAAGTTGGATTTAAACAAAACTTGCACCCTATTATCTCTATGGAAATGAAACATAATGATTGATTCAGGACTTAGTGGGAGATTTAAGTGTTTAAACTGCACTGAGTGAGTCATGGTCAGGCTTCACTGGAGTATGCACGGGAAGATTTTGTGGAAGGAGCTTCTCGAGTGCTCTTTTAAAGCCGTATTATGCCCTTTTCAGTGCTAGACTACTCTGTGTCATGCATGCTTTCAGGAAGGTGAACTGAGCAGCTTGTCTGAGCATGCACCTTCTCTACATGTTGGACTTTTTAAGCAGACATATAATCTCTCTCACCTCCCTAGCCCCTGCAGAGCCTAAAGAGCAGCCCTGGCAACATGTTTCCCAACAACTCACATCATCAATCACTTTATGAAACGATGCTCTATGCACTCCTCTGTTCTACAGTAAAAATTTGCTTTTAGGGTGTGCAGCCAGAGTTAAACAACATCATAAAACATGCATGATACACATGCCTCAAAATGTCAGTATATAAACCAATGCAAGCAGTCAGCAATGCCAAAGCCAGTCAAACGTGACTGTTATTTTTCTTTTTCTTATCTTGTAGGATTCTGTTAAGGTTAAAAAAGTCCTTAGCACCCCTGTGCAGGGAAAACAAATCACCTTAACAACACATTTCTTATATTAAATACGGATAGTACCCTAGAACGCAAACATCGCCAACACATCTTTCTGATGTTTGAAGGTTATAGATTGTGTGGTAGTATGAGTTTTCACCAGTGAATGAAGGTCAGCAGAGGCTTTTGATAGTTGCTGTCTTGCTGTGGTAATGTCAGTTCTGCTACACTGACATTTTCCAGGCTCCTTGCAGAAAGTCTTTGTCACATTGTGTATACAGTATCAAAGCAGAATGGAGAACCACAAACCTCAGGGACATGGGCCTTTCTACAGCAAACTGTCGGACCTCTTCACGGCTTCCGGGGCTTGCCGTCCTTTTAGCTTGACAGCTCGCATGCCTTAACTGTTGGAGCTTGGGCAGGCCAGATAGGCGTCTGGCTAATCTTCATCGGTAACATTCTCGTTTACTAATGCTCCATCCACTTCCGTTTAGCTCCCTCTTGGTCCCCCTGGTTCTCGCCTCTAACCCTCATACGGAGGGTAATCTGCCATGAATAACGAATGAGGATTTGTATGTGTTATGGTGTGAATACTTGTCTGGTTCTCATTATGCGCCTATCAGCATGGATCATGGGTTCATGGAATAAAGCCTGCAATTGCCTTTCTCTTTGCTTTTGTTCCAGACTCTAATGCAGACCATGCTGAGGAGCTTTGTGTGTTGGAGCACTTTTTAAATGCATACCTACAAGTCCTATTCCTCCTATTTTTTTTGCTGTTGATCCCTCAGGGACACAAGTGACTGCAGCTCTTTATTTTTGGGTTAGGGGCATGCCTGCAGCCATTCTGGAAAAGAGACAATTAATTTTTTTTCAGTGCTGCCATGTTCACACATGTTAAATAAGCCAGTCTGGAAACATTTTAAATAAAAGTGTCAAGTGATAATACAGCCTTATTTTGCTGTTGCTGTCTAAAAAGTGAGCTTGGATTTTTACTTTATTTGTGTAATGTGAGGACTTTTACTGTGATGTAGATGTATTCATATGTTTTTTACAATGGAAATTCTAATGTCGGCCTAGATAGTTAGTGCTAGAAGATAGTGCTAAACAAGGAAACGGAGCCTTCATGGTTTGAGACCAGGAATTATTGAGTAATATAAGTAAGCAGCTCAAACTTAAGAATATAGATGGAAAGAGAATCAGAAATAAGGATGGATGGAAGTCTTAACAGGGCCAGGGAAATGAATACATTTCTTAGTATAAAAGTACCAGAGCTGATCACCTATCAACAAACCAACAAACGCTTAATCAATAAATCAATCAATGACAAACAGACCACAACACAGATGTACCGCAGAGCACTGTACTGTTACCATTTCTTTTCCCTTTTTCACGGGACATTTCAGAGTTCTAGCACAAGTCCAGTCATCTGCAGAAACACAGATGAGGCAGCAGTCTTCAAATGTATCACAAACAAATCTAAAACCTGAGTGCAGAGAGCTGGTGGTCTTTCTGTGTCATTGTGTAGATAATGTTATTTTGAATGTGAATAAAACAAAATAATATCAGTGGAGAAACAGAATGAGGCAAACGTATGTTTGTTTTTTTATCACAGAAGGAGAAGTTGAAATTAAGGAGTATAAAGAGCTTTGTGTTCCCTCATGGCAATAGACTGAACTTAAGACACATGTGTGAAGCCATCTTAGAAAACGGTGTCAAAACACAATACTTTGATGCTTTGGTCCTTCAATGTTTACAGCATTTTGCTGCATATCTTTTGTAAGTGTGTTGTTGAGATACAAGTATGTTATATCTTCTGCCATCCAGAAAATTAAAAAGCTGAAGAACCTGACTAAAAGCAATTTATGTTCTTGGGACTACTATCTCAGATATCCCATCATCTCTTGGAGATGATGGTGTAAATAAAGACTCTTTATAAAATCAAGAAAAAATGTGAGCAATAATGGGAATTCTCTTTATAATTCATCCTATAGCAAACTTAATAGCAATGCCCCGACTCCCCACCACCCCACAGATCCACACACTTGGGTACGGCTTGCTAAAGCTGGTCTAGCTCTGTCATACCTTCATAACTGTCTCACCTTTAGGGTATCGGTTTAAAAAGGAGTTGGAAACATTTTTTTATTGACATTTTTTCAAGTTGACATGATACCATTATGAATTTGCAACAGATCTGTTGGCTAAACATCCATGATGCAAATTTCCCATTGCAAGTGTATAGAGTATAGTCAACTCCGCATCATGTTCAAGAAACCAGTATGAGATTATTTGAATTTATTGACCTGGCACATTATCCTGCTGGAAGGAACACTCAGACATTCTATGGTAAAAATCAGTCTAAAACAATGGTTAAAAACAACACTTAAGTAGGGGTTTTTCAAATATTGCAATGTTTATTACGATTATATTCATGCTCTTTGGTCCTCCAGATACTTTCCATGATCACATCGCCTTAATCTCCTTTCCTGAGCTTTCAGATGTTGATCTATTTTGCTTTTGGGCAGAAAGGGCACAAATGTGCTAGTCTATAATACCACAATATCCATGTTGTGCTTATAACCCTATACCTATTGACCTCAGTACAGCTGTTTTGCATACAAGGTACTTTAGGCGCTTAGCGAGTGTAATTGTTCAGAACAAATAGTCAGGTCTCAGCACTGTGATGCAGTTAGACGGAGGTCAGGACCTCCTGTACAGCCCTTGTGTTCTTAATGATCCAGAACCAGAGAAATGGGTCAAAGTACGTTACCGATGAGGCAGCACCTGCTTAACATTATTGTGGTTAATTCTGCACTTATTGTTACATGAGTAAACAAGGTGTCCATTAGTAAAAATTTTCATGAACAAAATTCTTCTCCTAAAGAGCATTCATTGTTTTTAATATATAAATTGCCAGACTAAAGTGCAGTTAATGTTTAGAGTAACTCTTTTCCTGCAATTTTATATTGTGGTGTTACAAACTGCACCACTAAAACATATAATGTTAATTCATACCATAGATTTGTAGGACATGTCTTTATCCTCCTTTTCCACTTGTGTTTTAATGACAGTTGCAGTTATTTACATTGCTCCCAAAATGACATAATTAAAATATTGGTAAATATTTTGGCGTCTTGATTGTGCTGTGGGAACAATATCTCACTGACAGCCCCAAAGTTTACCAACACAAACAGCAGTGTTTCTACTTGCCCAAGGGAACCTCTCTTTCTCTTGGCCTGTTCATAATGAACTCCAGATGCTCCACTTTTCTATCCTTTAGGTTCCCTGGTCCACTCTCCCACCCAATTATCTATTCAGGAGAAGCTTTTAAAAAAAAGCTTTAAATACTTGGGATAATCCAGTTAGTGTTCCACTGTGGCTGTTTTGTATCTTACAAGACAATTTGATACTGCTATAGGTTGACCCCTTCTAAACCTCCCAATCTCAATAGTCATTGCTTAAAGGGTTGTAAATGATGTCTAAGCAGTGCTAAATGGAGTAATTCCATAAACAGTTTTGTTCCCTAAAGACAAAATATAGGAAGTTGGCCTTAATGTCCCTTTGCTCACACATTTTCTGTGCAATAAAAATGCCAGCTGTCAGATTCAACAGTCAATTTGTTTGTAGGTTTTGTTCATAGAAGTGAGCTTGCATTAAAGCATAAATGAACTAGGCAAACAGAATGGGTTGTGATATTATTGGTGATCCTCCACAGAAATTATGCCTCTTTTCATATGCGAAATTGCTCTTCTAAGGCCACCTTCATAAGAGCTAATATAAAAATAACAAAAAAGGCACCGTTCAGAGTTATGTTTCTGACTCTACAATAGGAAAAATGTAAGACATTTTCAGTAAAGAATACATTGCTTAACACTTCCTTTTAGACAAAAATGTTTCACAATTGTAATAAATTCTTTAAAGGGTCATCTATGCTCAAATGTAGGTTCACTCTTATAAATCAAATCCACAAAACTGTCCTGTCCCGTTACTAATTGACTTGTTGTGCTGTAGTTCACCATATTTTTACCCAAAACAGTTTCTCAAAAGGAAATGGGGCATATTTGTGTATACACAAAGCATTTCGAAGACCCAATAGAAGATTTAGGAGTACTGTAAACCTTATAACAATTTGTCATTAAAAAAGACGAGTAGGTCCGTCTAAGATAGTTTTTAGGGAATTTAGCCATGCAATTAGTAGAAATTACTTTTAATTACATAATAATGGCTAAGATTCTTTATTGCTTGCAGCTGCAGAGTGCGCAGTTCATGGCTTAGTGGAAAGGGTCATGGATGAAGTACTATAACCACACAAAGCTGCTCTTACACAGTCAACCATCAGAGGTGAAATTCTGAGACGTAAAGCCTCCAGCGCTGCCTTCCACTGACATTTTGATGTAATTTATTCAGTCGCTGCTGGGCAACAGGTCATCTGTCAGTTCACTTTCTGCTTATTGTTCCTATCAGTATAGCACAATTACTAGAAGAGACTTCTAGTCTTCTAGTAGACTTCTAACTTCTCTTTTTAACTAGGTTACCTTTTTTGTTTTTTTTGCAAACTCACTGCTGAAAAAAGGCAGGTGTTGATGATGGGTTTTTTTAAAGTTATCTTTCTAAACAAACTTCCAGCACATCACTGAAAGAACATAATTCCCACACACACTCTGTCCCTAGAGAAAAGCATATCTGTGATAAGTTGAAGAAAAACAAGGAATCTTGAGTTTGCAAAAGTTTTTAAAAACTTTGCTGTCAACCTTACTTAGTTGGTGTAAACTTATACTATGGTCTTCTATTAAAGGTATGTTTTTTTTAGTTTACCTTTTGGCTTTTATAAAAAAAAAAAAAAAAGGCAGACAATACGAGCAAATTGCTCTTACACAAGACTGTTGTACCTCTTCTGTAGTGACCTGATGTATGCTCCTCAATTGTCTGGTTCTCGATCAAAGATAAAAATCTGTCCATCTATTCCTAAGTGCTTCCAAAAGCTCACCTGTTTCCCTTTGTCTGCTGAGCACCTCACATAAGATTCCTCTTGACTTCTCAAGAGGAATCTTATCTCTTCAGGTGGATAAGTTCAATCCACTTGTTATCTTTGCTCATTAAAAGGTAACCCTGTCTGCTCAGTGCTCGACTAATGACTTACAGTTAAACTATGGTTTATTCCATGTTTAGATTAAGACACAATGCAACAGAGTTTTGCAACATAATCTGGAGTCTTTCTAAGTAAATGCTCAAGTCTAAGTTTTGTCTTTAGGTTTATATTAGCCACCTTTGTGTTACTTTTCATAACAATGTTAATAAAACCGTGCAGTGACAGACCAAAGATAAAAGACCTTACAGAAGTGGAGGTGGGAGGTGTATTGCTCATTTGTCAGATTAAAAGCTTTTGAAAATAATATTTAAGTTAATATTAAACGTACTTTCCATTACGCCCTCTTTCTGTTTAATCCAAAAATTACAAATAAATAGGATCAGACTTGTTAGTGACATTATATAACACAGAAACAAATACATTTAGACATAGATGAAACATTTGGGATTTACCAGGTAGCCAGAAGTAAGCAAATTTAAAAAAAGTATTTTTTAAAGATCTATTCTCTTTAAAAATCACTTTACACTGAAGATTCGCTGATAGAGGAAACAAAATAAGCTGCACAATGTTACAGAGCAGCCGTTCATTTATCCTGTAGTGTTACTTAAAAAGGTCCCTGTGGGTCTATGTACGTGGAGCATAGTCTCTGGTGGTTTCACAGACAGATTTAACTACAATACGGCTCGCTGTTGCTGTGGCGATGGACTCCTGTTAACATGTTATATTCCAGAGGGAGAGGAAGTATCTCAACCTGCTGTAGAACCAAGGCGTGGGTGAAATTAGGACACACATACTGCAGGGTGAGTGGGCCTCTTATGAGAAAACCTAAAGACATATAACTGGAGTGAACTGGATAAATGTAGAAAAGTGTCATATCTTAAGCGGTGTCCAGGAGTATCTGGGGATCAGTATACTCTGATGCTGACATTGATAGTCAAAAGCAATTTGACTCTGTACTTAGGTGTAGTTGATCTGTTAAGTTTATTAATCAATCTTAAAAGAGAATTGTTTTGGGTTTATATTAGGTGTAAAACATGTTTAGTCCCAATTTATCGCCCCATTAAATGTTCAGTCCCTAAAAGCATTAGCTAAAAGCTGAAAAATCCACAAGAGACAAACTACCATTAGAGAGTAACAACCCTAAAGGATCATCTTCAGTTAAAAAAGCTCTTTGATGTGTTATTTTTCCTTCAGTTGTCATATTTTTAGGGCGCAGAGGTCAATCACTTCAAGATTCCACCAGCAACCCCAACTCTGTTTGTGTTGGCATGCAATTAAGGCAAGTTGTTCAAGCTGCGCCAGCGCCGATGGTCTGCAAATCTCAAAAACACGTTGTCTAATAAATCAGCAGCGCTTTAGGGAGTTGAGTTGATGATTTAACCTTTGTCTCTTTATTGAATTATAACCACTTAGGCGCTGTTATTGTTGATCGAGTATCTCTTTCCCACGTGAAGAAAAACACAAATAATTACATTTTGTTTTGTAAAACCCAAATCCCTGTTGGTGTGGACCAACTGGTAATGACTTCAAGTGATTTTCCTTTCCAAAAATATGTTTGTGATTATAAATACAAGTAATTCATTTTTATATAATACAATATGATAGTTTACAGTTTTATAGACCCTGGGGTCTTTGCTTGTTAGTGACTGTTTAAATATACTCTCCTTAGTTGAAAGCTCTTGTAGTTTTGGTTGCTAACACCTTTATATCTGGCTGGCAAAGGAATGGTTGTGCTGTCAAAACAATTTTCTGATCCTGGGTGAATATCCGAGTATCTGGATATCTTATACAATCCCTTATTTGCAGATGTAAACTTTTTGTGTACTTGCAGCTTTAAATAATCCAGCCTTTTATCCAAGGAGGTGTCTCAGCATCCACTGCCTCCTTGCTCTTTCAGTGGGTCAGTTAGGATGCCTCTTAACCTGTTGGACATGCAACTTCTCCTCCATAGTTCCCTGCTGAGCATCATGTATTACTTATGAAAATATCTTATGTTCTTGTTTGAAAATACACAAAAAGCCTTAATCATTACATGAACATACACTTCTTAAACAGGGAGAAGTTCCTCTGAACGTGTGCAAAGGCATTCGCAAAGCTTTCAGATTACTGTATATATATTGTTTCCATCTACATCTAAACTGAGACATTGATGTTTAAACACCAACAGATCTGGATTTGTCTGAGTTTGACAATCTATTGTATCACAAAATGTCAAAGGTCAGCTAAAAAACACCAAAACTTTTTATGGCTATATGTTTGTCTGTTTTAAATTGAAGACTCAAGCAATATACAATTTCCTGTTTTTTAAGTGATCATAAAAGGTGTTTTTAAATGTTGTATGTCTATTTTTTTTTACATTTCTTTGCTAGTCTAAACAACCACTGTTACCTCTATCATTTAAGCTATCACATCAGATACTGATTGGTTCAGAATTGTGATTTAACTATTGTATTTACTGTGAATAACGAACATTTACCATCCGGTACTAATGCCACCTTTCTGTGTCTGTGTAGATGCAAAGGAAAGAACAACCAGAAGATTCTCAGCCAGCGGAGTCTTCAACTTCACCTCCCTCCTGCTAAGCAGTGAAGACAACATGCTGTATATTGGTGCTCGAGATATTCTGTTTGCTCTCAACCTCTCTGATATCAGCGCAGTGAAGCTACAAAAAAGTGTAGGAGCCTTTACACTGCAACCCTTAAACCGCATCAGTTCTTTGATTAAGATGTCTGAAGTGAAAATTTCATAACACAAGTGATGACCAGAGTGCAAAAAGGAATACATTATCGTTTGCAGTGCTAAAGGCACAGTCAGAGTCTCACAGCACACTTCTTCTTTCTTTTTTTCCTCTGCAGCTCACGTGGAAAACTCCAGAGAGGAAGAGAGACGAGTGCAGTTTCAAAGGCAAAGATCTTCAGGCGAGTTCCATTGCTGGTTTGAAGTGTGCATAGCTGAATTCACATTGGTCAGACATTATTTACTGAGTAGCAGGGATATTGCCGAATGACATTTGGGGTCCAAGCCCAGGCCAGGGCAGAAACCGGGACATTTCCTGTCATCTTGGAACTTTCCATCTTACAACAATGGATTTTTCCTCTTCCTTTTCAAACACACACTTTTCTTCCACCTTTGTTAACCTTCTCTACTTTAGATTTGAACCTTTGAGAATGGAGCACTTCAGCAATGGGAAATAGAGCTTTGTTTAGAGTGGGAACGTCCAACTTACTGTGATGAACTATTTGGTCTTTATTGAACACATTTTTCTCAAATCTGCATAGGAATTCATCAAAATGTATCATAATATAATGTCACTCATGTTTTGTTTTGATATTTGCTGTACTGCAGCTAAAAAATAACACTTTTTGTCTTTCTGATACAGAGGGACTGCTTCAACTACATAAAGATTTTACTGGCTTTGAACAACACTCACCTTTACATATGTGGAACGTACGCCTTCAGCCCAATCTGTGCCTACATTGTAAGTTTCCACCTATCCAAAGACATTACATCTGTTCAGTAACCATGCTGCTGGATTTATTTAAGATTTAAAGACAACAGAAATGTTTGTTTTGTCCTATACGAGGGGACTACCTAGACACATAGATTTGTATTCATTTATTTGACTTTAAAAAGCATTTCTAATCTGATACGTCCCACTTCCTGCCTCTGTACTTGCTCAGGAGTCTGTCTGAGCAAGCCTTGCAGACCGGTAAAATACAATATACGTGCATTATTTTATTAACTTGTATGTCCGTGGGGATAAGATCAAAATATATAATGCATGTAATCAGATTACACGGGAATCGATCTTGGGTTTTATGCATTTTCCTCAGATCTTTTAGTGCCTTTTAGAACAAGCCAGAACAAACAAACATGACTGACTTCCACACGAAAATCTAACCAAAGACTGACCATCTTTTAAACAGAACCTTACAGTGAGGCTGCTGTCGACTAAGAGCTCTACCTTTCAAATCCTCTTATCGCATATGGTGTGTATGTGTGTTTATCCCTCAGAGGACTGCGGACTTCTCCTTTGTCAGAAGTGAAGCGGGTGAGATTGTTACTGAGGATGGACGCAGTCGCTGCCCTTTCAACCCAGAGTACAAGTCTACTGCCATCATGGCTGGTATGTTTATACAAATCGAGAAGCACACGCAGACTTTGTCACCAAGTTAAATCACACGGCAGGTCGTCCACCAAATTTTGACTAGTTGGCTTATAATACAATACAAGTATGCTTTAAAAACTGGGTTTCGAAAATAATATTGACGCTAATTGTTAAACCATTTTGCTGAATCGTTTTACTGTACTATTACTGTTATATGAAGTTGTCAGAAGACCTTTATAGGATTTGTAACATGATTTTGGAGCAAAATAATGACTTTTGAAGGTGTTGCCAGTTTAAGAATAATGTGCATGATATATTTTACATTTGGAATTAAAGGGCTGGTAACAATCCAGCTTTTATTAAAAGTAGGAAGGAGCATATAAATACTAAACTACATAAAAAGTCACTGATAAACATTGTAGAATAGCTTCTGGATTTCATTACTATGTGACGCAGAAAGTTCTTTTTTTTTCTTTAGGAGAAACATTGTGATCATTCTTGTCTTCTTGCCTGCGTTGCAGATGGGGAGCTGTATGCCGGCACAGTCAGTAATTTCCAAGGAAATGAACCCATCATCTACAAGAGCCTCAGCCAAGGAACTGCTTTAAAAACAGAAAACTCTCTCAACTGGCTTCAAGGTATGGTGATGTTTTTTTTTTCAATATGTCCTTTTACAATAATATCTGTATCGTAGAACGGATAAATACTCTGCTTTAAAACAGAGTGCAGGAAATGCTGCATGGCCAGTCCACAACGGGGAACCATCTTCATTCCCTGCTGGATGTGGATTTCACTCAGCACTGGAGATGTGTGTTCCCAGATCCCAGTGTGACGTGTTGTTACTTTCCTTTCAGACCCTGCCTTTGTTGGCTCAGCTTACATACAGGAGAGCCTGCCCAAGGGCAACCTTGTGGGCGATGACGATAAGATTTACTTCTTCTTCAGTGAAGCAGGGAAGGAGTTTGATTTCTTTGACAACACCGTTGTGTCACGCATCGCTCGCGTGTGTAAGGTGAGTGATTCCGCAGGGCAGACATTTCCATCTGAAGTTGCGTTTGTATCCTTAAGCAACGTCTAGCCTTGCAGTTAAGGATTATATTGGAACCACATAGAAGCAAAGGCTTGTTTGTCTGTTTCATACGTTTGTTGTCCAACTCCTTCCTTTAGATGTAAATTTATCATCATCTTAAAGCTGCTTTTAGCATAAATACATCTTGTGTAGATTCCTGTCCTTATGGGTATTGGTGTAGGGGAAAACATTTCTCTTGCATCTGTCCACTTTGTTTGATTTGCGGTTTCCAAATCCCTTCTTTAAATTCCTAAGGAGCAAATGTTTGTCTGCAATTAGGGATTAGATACACAAACGCAGCCGATTCGGTTGTAGTATTTGGAGTCATCACATCAGGAATGTTGACCATACAAAATATTTGTTAAAGACGCAAAGTTTACTGAAATCTTCAAATTATATTAGCCAAAATATCCTTTTACACTCTGCTGTCGGTGTTCAATCCATTAATGTTTATAATGTTAAGGTGTGTCCCCCCAATAATCTTGACAGTCTATTAGTTAGTGTCAAAGTATGCTGAATGTGTCAAAACTCATGTACTGTCCCTCCATTCAATGAATTTTTTTTTTATTAATACCTAAGGGAAATTACATGTTGCTAAACTCAAAAGCAGCTCTAACTGGCTTGCCAGATTCAGCAAATAATATTTGATGCATTAAACAGTGTACGTTTTGATTCTTTCGTCAGAATTTTGTGGCAAAGTTCATCTAAAGTGTTTTATGTCCCCCCTCACCAATGATGTGCTCAATAACTTGCCTTTGAAAGTGTACTTTGTCTTTGTCATGTCAATTTTCATAACCGTACAACGTAAGAGGGACCTTCATGCAGATAGAACTGCTATTTGAGTGAATGCTGGAAACGTCTCCACCTGAAAGAGACTTTTCATTCCTTTCTTACCTCTCCAAGCTGCTGTCCTTCCAGTTACTACTTTATTTAAAGACCTTTTGTGTTTCATTTTTAAACAAAAAGTGCAAATTTAAAAAAAATGTTTACACCTAAAGAAAAACTATCCCCAGTGGTTATAATCTGTAGATATTTCTAGCATTCTTTGTTTAATTTTAAGTGAGTAGTTAGGAAGTTTCAGTCCTCGATTTCATGTTGTGATTGCAATACATTTTAAATACATTTTAAATGCATGCAAACGTGTGATGGGAACACAGATTATTAATGAATAAATGTAAAACTTTTCATTTGTGTATGTTACGGTACACAAAGAAAATAATTTAATCTGTATTTAATATGACTGATTACAGTTAACAGAATAAGGTCATTTGAGACAAAGTTCAAGTTCTGGGCAGTAATCTCCATCTTCCATTTCATTGAAATTGTTATCATTTAACTATTTACTTTCGCAGTCTGAAGGCTCCACTTACTAGAATCATTGTAATTTTCACTGATGTAGCTTTCTCAGAAGTTGTAAAATGCTGTGTTCGTCTTAAAGCTTCCAGCTACATATTATCCACAACGGACTTTCCACAAACTTAAAAAAAGAACGCTTCAGTGTAAGCTTTTAGAAAAACAAAAGCCGGTATGATTGGCTACAAATGGCTCAAATAAAACACTGACATCTACCCTTTGCTCCCGTCATCTCCCAAAAGCCAGTCTAAATCTCTGCTGACTGCTTTCTCTGTCATTATCATGTCCAGGTGTTTACTGTTCTAGCTCTGCATCATCAGAGTCAACCCCAGCAGGATAAACAGTGTTTTTCCTGAAACAAACAAACAAACAAAATCAAAAGAACGTTTTGTTTGTGTGATTTGCTCAGTTTCCCAGAAAGCTGCCATTCCTGGCTAACATGACCATGAGCTGCCTTCTGAACAAGGAATGCTTTTACTAGAGGATCAATGAATGGAATGCATTTTCCTTCAATTATTTAGTAGTCACCCACAGTAACTTTAAATTAAAAAAACATGGAGGATGCGTGTGTTCCCTATTATCTGCCTGCGTCACTGCAATAACCACAGTCATTGATTCAGTGGTATATTATTTGACATGTATTTTCTCCTTACCAGTGGTCAAGGTAATCTCATAGGAGGGCACCTAACCAAGCTGTTTTTGTCATTTGGATCATTTGGATGCTTTATTCTTTTCATCCTCTGATCATCATTGCGTTGGATATGGGGGCAGACTCAGATCTAATAAATCCTTGTGGAACATGAGTTTTAAAATGATCAGATACATCAAACATTCCCATCTGTCTCCGAGCATTTATAGCTAAACTAGTTCTGATGTTAACAAAATCCAGTGTCACTCATGGCACTACAAGGTATTATGCCAAGGGCGCTGGATCAAAACAATGTTTTTTTTTTCATTTCATTTTAAAAACTCGCCCTATTTAGGGCTTGTTTTAATAATCTAGTTTGTTTGCCTCCCCTTAGCATTCTGCCTAAGGGGAGGGCAAAGCTGATTGTGGCCATTATATGTTAATATCTGTTCAGCTTTTCTCTGATTAGTCAGATCCAACATATAAAAATGTGAAGAATCTTTAAAGGACAGAGGTTTTCATGTTTGGGTCGGAAAAAAAGGACCTGCGAAGTCAATCCATTGTACTGGATGGTATTAAATTGGTAATAAAGTGAAGAGTCGAAATGTCACATAAATCATATCAGATACGTCTCTAAGATTCCCTTCTTTCAAATTTGTATTACGGCTGAAATAAACAAATATTCTGTCCAAGACTGATGCTGAAAAACTAGTGCATGCATTTGTTACTTCAAAGCTGGACTACTGTAACTCTTTACTATCAGAAAGTTCGCAAAATGCTTTAAAAAGCCTTCAATCGATCCAAAATGCTACAGCAATAGTTCCGATGTAAATTAAAAAGAGAGATATCTCCTCTATTTTAGCTTCCCTTCATTGTCTCCCTGTCAAATCTAAAATTGATTATAGGACTTTTCCTGTTTATATCCAGTGGGGGGGCAACTCTTCTTATGATTGGTACAATTCCCTGTTCCTAGGTGGCAACTTAATGCACCAATTGTACAAACTATACAGTATTTTTGAAAAGCTATGCCAATTTTATACTCACAATCTCAAATACATTGAAACACCTTCACCATGGCCATCATGTCATACAGTAGTTTGCTGTATAGGAGTAAAAAACAAAACAAAAAAAAACACAGAACGGCTTTACAATTAAAGACATTTTTATTTCTCATATTAAAGCTGTAATTAGGCAAATCTTTCCAGGACATGTACAGTATAAAATTGGCTGCCAATATGGAATCAACATTTATAATTAACACAGCGAATCCACGACATTGCTTTGTTTATTGCTATTTGATGGTATAATTTGGTCTGGGAGGTCGGAAGTCTTTTAAAGCCAATTTGTCCGCATTGTATTGATGACTAAACGGTGAATCCCTCAATGACTGGATGGAGTTCAAGTTGCCAGCAATGTTGTCAATGTCAGTCTGGCAGTCCCACGACAAGTGTGCGTGCAGTGTGTCCCCCAGGCACGCATTAGTGCGTATAACTTAATCACGTTGGGGCGAGCCCTCCCTGAGCCCATTGAAATGCACTGTATGGTCCAAAATTTTGAAAAAAAGAAACTCAAAATGTAAGTCTATGAGAGCGCCTTTGGGCGATTTTGAATCTAACTGAGATCACCCGAAGAGGATGGGGCTTTTGGTTGGAAAGTGACATTCAGGGTGCTGATTGGACAGTGATATGCAAACTTGGACCGGCACAATAAACTCTCCTCTGTTTTTTTCCGTGTGAATCAAGGAGGGCGTTTCACTATCGCCCACAATTGGCCAACCACCCCTGCTTATATGTAAAGCCCTTAATAATCAAGCTCCATCTGCTCCACTGGTGCCACATGCATTCCCAGCGTGAGGGATTTCTGTAAAGTCAATGGTATGACATATGTTACAGTTTACCGTCTCAGTATGATGGTCCAGGAGTGAATGATGTAGGTCAATGGCTCGATGCGATCAGCTGGGTTTTGTTAGATTTAAAACATTTTAAACAAAATTGAATAACAAACTGAACATGATGCACTGTTTGATGACTACGATCACTTGGAAAGCACATATCGTTTGATTGATACTATTTAAATGCATTGAGATGACCAGTCTCTCTTTCTCTTAAAAAAAAAAAATATAATAATAATAATATTACATGTAATGTTATAAATGTATTTATTTTGTTCTTAGACTTTAACATGTGCTATTACTCCCTCTGTTGGCCTGGAGTAAAAAACGAACATTAACCTCCAGCACTTATGTTGTAGGGCGACATCGGAGGCGAGAGGGTATTACAGAAAAAGTTGACCACTTTCTTAAAGGCCCAGCTCCTGTGCTCGCTGCCTGATGATGGTTTCCCCTTCAACATAATCCAAGACATGTTTGTGCTTACGCCGAGCCCCGGAGACTGGAAGAACACTGTGTTTTATGGGGTCTTCACATCTCAGTGGTGAGGACAAATGTTTGAAACATCACATCACCTAAGTTTAGTATTGTCTTTGTGTGTGTAAAACAGCCCAAAACGTGGGTCAAAAAAGATAAGAATGCATACAGGCAAACATTTAAATCTGTCAGCTGCAATACTGACATGAGTAGCATTGTTGTAAAAGAAATTTACCTTCAATTAAATAAGCATTTTTGTCTGTGTATTTATTCAAGTAAACAAAGTAGAGGGGATGAAAAAACAATGTTATTTTAGTTTGAGAAATAAGTAAAATTCAAAAGGATGCTTACAAATGTAAAAAATAAAAATAAATAAATGCATTCAATTATGTTCCCAAACTGAGAATAAAGGCAATTTAAAAAAGTGACTGATAAGATCAGATTACGTTTCTAATAAACACTAAGAAATACACAATTACAATGTGTTCCACTTTATGTGAACTAGTTTTAGAAGTTTACCAAGGCACTAACTGCAATTCTGAACACCTTTACATTTGTTGTAGGCGTGACTATTGTCTACTGGGTGGATTATAACACCTGGTGATTCTGGAGAGTTCACACAAAACACGTCTCATGAATAAGGTTAAGATTACCGTGGCAAAGTTCTCAAACTCAATATTAATATGTGTGCAGTACTGTAAAAATCATGTGTGAAGCTTCCACCAAGTTCATTATACATCATCTCCAAAGAGTCACAACTTTCGTTATCTTGCATTAAAACGATTCTATTAAAGTGCTCCTGATCTTTAGTTCTCTGGACTTTTGAGAGGTGTTTTATCTTCTTTTTTTTTCTTTGGACCATTTTCAGTTCAATGTTCTGTGTTTGCTTTGAATAGTTGAAAAAGCAGTAAACTGGAGGGCAAAACAGCGGGAGCCTTAAAAAAAAACGATTTGCTTCAAACAAAGTGTTTCTAAAGGTAATGTGTTGAAGAAAAAATAAGTATATATTGGTAAAATCCAGATTGGGCTTTCCAGAAAAAGAAACAGTTTCTAGCCTATTATTAACTACTTTGGTTAAGCTGAAATACTATTTTTTTTTGGTTTGATCTGAAATTTCTGTAAAAACCTATTTGAATAATTTTGTCTTACAAGAAATATGTTTTAAACAACATGTTGCATTAACAAAGTGTTTGCAGGTGTAAAAACTATTTAATTTTTTTAAACTGTGGAGCAAGACCCTTTTGGACTCCTTGAAATCAAAATCTAACACAGTCAGTGTAGAAATCAACCCTTTATGATGACTCTGAGTGTTTGGTCAAAGATGGATGTACGGATGTCTAGGAATATTTTGTTTTGACCAAAGTTTTGACTGCTTTTTTTTTTTTAAATGTCTGTGTAATTAAAGGTATAAAGGTGCATCGGGAAGCTCTGCAGTCTGTTCTTTCACCATGAACCAAGTGGAAAAGGCTTTTAATGGGCGATACCGCGAGGTCAACAGAGAGACCCAGCAGTGGTACACATACAATCATCCTGCCCCTGAGCCCCGGCCTGGAGCTGTGAGTGCATATTTGCTTCCCTCTGCTGGAGAGCCTGAACACATATCTACCTGTCAGCTGCAAGGCAAACAGGCTCTGGCTTAAATATCAGTTTTAACACACTGAACAATGACCAGACTACTATTTAGTTTTAGTGGGAAAACAGCAACATATTCTACAAAACAAAAGTTTGTGTTTTTGTCCCACTATGAGAGAATAATATGTAGATGACATCCATTTGTGTTCTTGCCTCCATAGTGTATAACAAATACTGCCAGAGGGCTGGGCATCTCCTCCTCGCTGCACATGCCAGACAAGGTGTTGAATTTTGTCAAAGATCATTTCCTGATGGACAGTGTTATTCGCAGCAAACCCCTCCTCCTGAAACGCAACGTACGCTACACGCAGATCGTAGTCCATGGAGTCCAGACAGCAAAAAAGGTCTATAATGTGCTTTTCATCGGCACAGGTATGGCACTTTTCACAAGTCCCTGAAAACCCAACGAAACATATAAATCAGCTCATATTGATTATTATAATTGTTCCACACATTTCAATGTCAGATTTCATAGATTGAGTAAAAGAGCATCAAGAGAAAAACAGATTATGATATAATGTAGGCATACGTTTCCTGGATATGAGGACTTTATGCAACCTCAAGAAAAACGTAGTTAGAGGAAAGTTGCCAACTAAAACCCACTCCGTGGCAAGTGGTGTCTTCCCCTAATTAACCACAGTAAAGAATGACCGCTTGTTACACAAAATAGTAGTTAAAAGAAAATCTGACTTTCCAGCAGAATACAAGTAGACGTCTAATTTCAACAAAGGATGTTTCAAGGTTTTCGTTTTACTCATGATGATTTAACTGATCTATAGTAACTGCCAAAACCTTATGTCAAGGATACCGCCTGTCACATAACTCAAAGTTTGTTAGTTCACCGGAAGGTAGTTTTCTCAAAACATGAATGCTGCAATGTCCTGAAAAAACATGTTAAGCTAATGGTGGAAGGAATGTCAGAAAACTGATATATGCCCAGTAAGTTGGATATTTGGCTCGGAAACTGAACAAATAATTAGCTGCTGCAGCAAACTGTCACTAATAAATCTGAATAGGTCAAATTTGTACACAATAGTAAATGTTATATCTCACCTGGGGATGCAAATTCTTGGTAGCAGAGGGACACTTAAATCATAAATTATTTACTTTTGCCCTGAGCATGTTTTTGCCGCAAGTGAAGCCAACTTTACCGGTTGTTTGGTAACCTTAGGGCAGAATGATTTCGAACGACGACTATTTTTGTTGTGTGTTTATGAATCCTCTTCCTGTATGGTAAGATTTTTCAGGAAAGCAATTGAGCTCACTCTGTCTTCACCCATATATTGCAGCGGTGTTTTAAGTTTGGAGTAGCATCGCTTTTAGCAGAAAGTCTTTTTTTATGATCTCTATGCCTTGAAAAACAATGCTCTTTTTTTATTGAAGTACTACTGTGTGTTTCCCTTTAGGCAATAAATTATTATCAAATTTGCCCATCATTTGATTTTTAAATTATATCATGTATTTTCCAGATGATGGGAGACTCCATAAAGCCATCAACATCAAAAACAAAATGCACATCATTGAAGAGATGGTGATCTTCCGTAACTCCCAACCGGTGCAGCAAATTGAGCTGGATACCGAAAAGGTAAAGAGAATCGCTCGAAAAGCAAACATGTTAAATTTGACTCCAGAACATTCTTGATATCTATACAAAAAATTGGATTTTAGATATTTTTTGAGCAAAGAAGAGTTAAACTCAAAGCAAATGTGTTTGATTACCTAACTCTATGTAACTGTTTATCTCAGTGGAATCTACAAACAAATTATATATTATTCCTGATTTGAATTTCACCATTCAAATCTATGGATTTCTAAATTAGGACAGAAACCCCAACCACTAAACAATGATTGGATCTGGAGTGAATGTGGATAAGAGTATAAAAAACTCAAACTTTAGACTGTATTTTGGGTACTACTATAATGGCCTCTGCTTTGTCTTTTATTTTTTCTCCAGGGTCTGCTTTACGTTTCGTCTCTCTCTGAACTTGTTGAGGTCCCAGTAGCTAATTGCACTATTTATCAGAGCTGTGGAGAGTGCATCCTCTCCAGGGATCCATACTGTGCCTGGAACAAGGGCCAGTGCGAAGACATCAGAAGTACTTCTGCAAGCAAGTACGGGCTATGCTGCACAATATTTTGACTAAAACTTTGCATGGGATGAAAATGTTACATAATCACTAATGCTTTGATGCATATTATTCAGGGCTCAACAGCAGGATGTGGATGAAGCAAATACTTCAGCTATTTGCAGGAAACCAAGCCTACGGGTTGCTAATCGTCCTCCAACACGTAGGTGCCCTTCTTGAAAGCCGTCAACTGATCGCGTCAGGTCAATCATAATTTAAACAGCACAGCTTGTTACATGTACTTCTGCTTTGCGTTCACACAGGATCTTCTTCGTGCCAGGCAATTATAATCCCAGCCAACACTTTCAAAGTACTGCCATGCAAGCTGCGCTCCAATTTGGCTGAGAGAAAGTGGCAGTTCAGCGAAGGCACGGGTCACTTCCACTACCCCAGCCCAGAGGGCGGACTCGTGGTGGTTGCTCAGGCTGGCAGGCAGGAAACCTATGAGTGCTGGTCGGTGGAGGAAGGCTTCATGGAGCTGCTCGCAAACTACTGTGTGAGGGGCGAAGGCAGGCAGCAGAGCACCACCTTGACAGGCCGCTCCCGTACTCCACAGCTATCGCAGGAGGAAGTTATCTTCCTGCCAGGGGAAACACGCTCTCCACAGATAAACACCAAAACTTACTGGAACGAGCTGATTGTCGTATGTGCTCTCCTGGGATTTTCTGTGGTGGTCTTCTCTCTGTTTGTGATCTACAGGAACCGTGACCACATGAAATCCATGCTTAAGGAGGGGGAATGCCCCAACATGCAGCAGAAGAAACCCAGAATAGTGGGCAAGCCGGCCGAGAATTTACCTTTAAACGGCAACACTGTCACAACATCGGCGTCAGATCACAAGGGGTACCAGACCCTAAATGACAACTACCTTTGCAGCACACCGCCGCATGAGTGCTCCTCGCCCGATAACACCAAGAGCTTCTCAGAGTCAGAGAAGAATCCTCTGAACTTAAAAGAGAGCCATGTAGAGATTTCCCCCACATCCCCGCGGCCAAGAGTCAGACTAGGCTCTGAGATTAAAGACTCTATAGTGTGAAATTAGCTGGAAAGACTGCACTTCTTGGGACTTTTTAAGAGGGAGAGTACAACACTCCAACAGTGAAACATTCATTATGGATATTTTGCACTTTGTCTACTTTTGTTCTGTTCCTGTGGTCCAATGTGCATTTCGTTGTTCTTTTTTTTTTTAAATCTTTCACATGGTGCATTCGGAGCAACTTCCAGTTTGCCTTCTGATGCTCACACACATGGCTCACAAGAATGTAACAAGCACAGGGGTGGCATACGAACCACTCGTTAGGAATTGTGTTTCAGGGCATTTCCACTTTCTCCGTCCATATAATACACTAGTAACGCTTGGAAATGTAGACTATTACTCAAAGTTTATGCCACCGACTTTGACACAGTGTCTAAGGTTTTTTGTCCTTCTGACATTTGGTCGGTGTCTACGCTTCACCGAGGCTATGCACTATTTACTGCATTTTCCCAAACATCCGAACATACACAAATAAGTTAGAAAAAGGAGGGGAAAAACCTGTTTTTTCAATATTGGAAAAATTAAAATAGAAAAAAAGCACATGTATAAAGATACCTTTCAAAAGATTTCAAACTCTTTGAACTTTTTCATATTTCATAGTGCCACATTTTGCTTATGTATATTATTAGGCTTTTATGTGATATGTCAACACAAAGTATTTAAGGATTTTACTAATTAAACTGTAAAAAGTCAGGTATATTCTTATCACAGAGACAGTCTTCTTTGGAAAAGATTGATTGGAGAATTATTAGAATAGTGGTTTTCACGTTTTACCAATAGTCATTGAATGTAGGTCTACCATATTACCACATATGCTTTGATTGGAACCATTCCATTTTACCTCTGGCTTTTTGCTCAAACATATGCTTTATGATATGCTTGAATGTGAAACTTTGCCCCAGGTCCCAGCTTCCCTATTTCTTCTTTTGAAAAAAAGTATCTCTACGTATTGATTCAGACACAACCAGGTTTCACCGTAGGGATCAATATTTCAAGAAGGCAGCAGAGATAATTTTCCATCACACACAGGGTTTTGCATGTAGACTAAAAAATCTTTGGTTTTCCTTCTTCTTGCTTTTCTATAAAGGTCATTTTTTTAGAGAGGAGAATTAAAAGCTGACCTTTCAGCGGAGTCTCCAACCTGAGTTGTGCATTTCTGCAATCACTCTGCTCCTTTTATATTTATTGACCCCCTTGTCTATTCTCTTAGTCTTTATGTTGGCTATGACTTTGTTCATTTACTATTATGTAATTCTGTTTTATTTTTATGTATTTTTTTGGTGATGGATTCAACTGTGGTCTACAATATCCCCAAAGGTTAGGATTTTGTTTTGTTATCTTCCTCCGGTTTAAACCTATCCTGAAAATTATCCTTACCTATCTCGGTGTTCCTTGGTTTGTTTCCTGATAAACCTCCAAGGACTTCACAGAAAATACCTTTATGCTAAGACTCAATTATTCAGGTGCACTGTATTATATTAGGTGAGTCTGGAAGGAACCGAACTCTCTGGACTCTATTAAGGTCTAAAGATCAATCAATTAAGAGTGATTGTGTTGATCTTTCACAGAAAATTATAGGAAAAATACATTTAATTTTGTGTTTGCAATGGAAAAACGTATGAAAAAGTTCAAAGGTTAGATACTCTTGCAAGGCACTTTGTACCGCCACCAAAACATAATTACACAAACTTCACTAACACATTTACTTCAAATTCAAAGAAAGAAAACAGACAAAAATGAAGAAAAAATATGATTTTAAGCATGATGGATTACGACTTTCCTACATTTTCTGAACCTACATTACACATAAGAGAGAAATTACATTCTTGTAATCATCACAGTATTATTCACGGGATCGGCAGTCTATGCAAGAGAAAATAATGTGAAGCGAGGTTTAACATCAAAGGATAACCTCACCTCAAAACTAGCCAAGCACACAGGATGTGAATTACTGTAGAATCAATGCCGCTCAAAAAGAAAGAAAGAAAGCACTACTCATCATACAATCTTCAAATATGCAGGATATTCTGACCATTTTAATGGGTTTCAGAGCAGAAGGAAATAGAAACCATAAGACTGGTATGACAAAACAGGGTCCATTTTGAGGGTCCAGGACTGTTATGTTATTTATTGCAGTATGACAAAACTGTAGAAATATTTATCAGCACAAGGTGACATGTTTTGTTGCCCAAAAACATTTTTTTTTATAACCCCTTCAATTTTTAAAATATCTGTCACTGTTGTTACAGGATAGTAGTGATAAACGTAGAAATATTCTGACCTAGACGTTCGACACCTGTATAGCCTCACCATTAAATCGTTAGCCAATACATCCTATCGACGAAAATACAGATAAAAATAACAACCTATGTCTGCTTCAATGGTTTTGAGCAATCATCAGAGCAATAAATCCCATTCCCATTCAGAGATAGATACAGAAGTGCACTAAATAATCATATTTACACAAAACTAATGAACAGTAACCCATAACAACCGCTAAATTTACGGATATTTCATAATACGCAAGTCGTGCTTTAGTTTGAACCCAGCCTTGTGACAAAGTGAAGAGCTTGGGTCTTTATCAATAACAGGCGTATTACTGTGGGTTTTGCACGTGATGTTGAAAAGCCTTATTATGTTGCAGGTTGTGGCTCCAAGTACGAATTTGCTGCGGCAAATAAAATTAAAATGCCTTCTGAAATAGTAAATCAGGTGATGTGCCTCTTGAGACGATAGACTAACCAGGTATTAGAGCTTTAGAGTTATACGAGACCGCAAGGTGTCAAAGAAATGGCCATACGTGGAATAAAATTGAAGACAGTACAAAGAAGAGTACTATCATGCAATAGAAGCACAACTGTGTCTGTGCCATTAAACATAGCTCATTAGGTGTTATTGTTATTTTCTTTGAAACTTTCTTTTTTTTTTTTTTTGATTGGGTGAATTCAGTCAAGGACTAGGACTGGTTTTTTTTCATATCCATATCTTAAAATATATATACAAGCAGTAGTATTACATTTCCAATTAAAGTGATATTATTTGTTAGACTGCCAAGCTGTGATCACTCATGCGGTGTACAAGACCCATGCTTTGACTGTTAATAAAGTACACAACTGGCAGCTTTCGGTGAAGTGACTGCCATGAACAATAATAAATGTGCCGTAGTCAAACGCATCGTGGCCGTATTTCAGTCAAAAAGTTGCGCAGGTATATTGAATGCAAGCTGAAACTAATAACGGGCACTGTAAAGTATTGTCGTCTGCTCTCTCTTTCTCTCCTATCAAACCACTGTAGTCAGGCCTTTCGGTTAGACATCATGCGTTGCTCCAGATCCTGTCAACATGCATTGTACAGCCAGTAAACAGGTTTTGTAAAGTTATTTTGTAAATTCAGCTGCCAATGTACAGGTATTGTGAATTGTATTTTTGTATCATATATCAGTAGTTTGTTTTTTTTGTTTTTTGTTCTGTTTTGTTTTTGTATTGTATATAAAAGCACTTTATTCTAATTTTTTCAAATAAAAATGAAAACTGATTGTGTTTAGTTGTTTTATAATTAATTTAAACCAAAATTTTACTCTTTGACTGTTTTTTTTTTCAAATATTGAAAAATTAATTATAATTAATTTGAGGTTTAATACTTTGCTGAGAACAGTATTAAATCCAGTGCCAAAATTGTAACTAAGTTTAGCTAACTGAATTAATCTTATATGACCAAAGTCAAATAATTTATTAACAATGTTTTAGAGTTACTAAAATAACATTATTTTAATGTAAAATAAATACATACATTTATTTTAGCATGTGTCTATTTAATCTTTACCATTCTTTGGTTGTTTTGGTGGATAAATCAATAGATACTTGCTGCCATTCAAAGTTTAAAGAAAAACGATAAATACACAGTTTTTATACACGGGTAAACTTTATGGAGCGACCAATTTACTTAATTCAATATTGTGTTGTTGCTCAGGAAGCAACTATTTTAACTATTATAATTTAAACTAATATACATATATATGGCTGTTTTTGTTGATGATGTTTCACTCTATCTTAACCCACCGGCCCACTTTACCTTAGCTTAGTGTTGTTGCTCAGAAGGCAACATTTTTTCTTCTAATCTAATTCTAATCTCTAATTTTTACCCATTTCAAGAAATCTTCAATTAGATTCAGTTAATTTAGTAATTAGAGATAATTACTCTGATTCGGATTGAAATATAACACATACATTTTGAAATGTGTGCTTGCTTCTCTTATTTAGGCTCATATTTTCTTTGTGACTTTACCTCAACAATATGTTCTCGCTTAGAGCTTCTACAACTCTTGTAATTCTAAATGTTTTGCCAGACCTTTGACATCGAAATCCTTTAAGAGGACGGTGGGCCACTAAAAGTCTAGCGCGATATTTTCTTTTCTTTAGACAACGTGCTGTAACCTAGCATATTTTTGGTAAGTATAGTGGAAGGAAAAGCCGCAGTAGAAAGCAGGGGTAAAAAGGATGATCACAGCCTTAAGTGTATTAATATTTTGAAGTCCAAAGTAAACACAGATGTCTAGCTGTTAAACCATTTCAAAGACAATCCCTGGCCATACAGACAGAATAGCCAAGGACTGGCATCTGGACATACCTTCAAACATAATAAAAGCTAGACATATTGCTGCTGTGCTTCATTTGCCAAACACCACAGGTCACCGCACCTGATCTAAATAGATTAGCATAGAAAATATACAGATAGGGTCAAGAGGAAAATAAAAAAAGCTAACTCTGGACAGGTCACCAGACAGGACAAACAATCGCACACTCAAACCTAAGGACAAAGTAGAGGATCCATTTAGCATGTTTTCAGACTGCTGGCGTGACCAGAGAGATTTAAAGGGGAGAACATGCAAACTCCTAGCAGAAAGAAGCAATCCACTATTCTGTTCATAATGTATCCCTTTTTATTCATTTTAAGTAACATTCAAAGGATCTGGGACTCTATATTTCGGATTTTCAACATAAACACCCAAATTAAAGGAAATAAAGGCATGCAATATTTCAAGCTGTTAAATTTTAGGCTGGTTTGTACTTCAGCGTTGGATTAAATCACCTTATTTTACATTTCAGCAGAACTGTTGCACCGTGCTTGCTGCACTGTTGGCTCCTTATTGGCTGTACGGTTAGGGAGAGTCACTTTGTGCCAACAGAGACGTAAAGAGAGGTATCTGTGATAAAAAAAAAAAAAAAGAAAAACCTTCCTGTGCAACACACCAACAGCAAACAAACGTGAAGGTTACAAGACTGGCCCGAAACTTTCAGGTGCTGCAGGAACTGGGCGGGACCAGCAGCTCAGACACGCCCACACTTCACACCTGCACCAATCAGCGTCCCCGCACAAGGACGGAGCTTTTACTTTCTGACAGGTAAAAGTGCGCACGTCAGACAGGAGACGAATCGATCAGAGAAACATAAATAATCGAATGCGTTGTTATCATAAAACTATGAACCGATCTGGCCTCCGGAGGCTGTTCTTCGCTTGCGACGTGAACAAGTCGGGGAGGATCGAGTATGAGGACTTCACCGCGGTCTGCAGGGAGCTCAGCGTCCCGGAGACGGAGGTCCAGACGCTGTTCGGCAAGTTTGGAGCCCATCAGGACGGATACATCGACTTCAGTGGGTTTTCCTCCGGGTTTCACGAGGTTTCAGAGACTCTGGACTTGGCATCCTTTGGCTCAGCAGCGACACCAACTCCGTGGGAAGAGTTCGTGGACAGGATAGATGAGGAGGTGGTCGTCTCTGAAAGGTAAACCCATTAAATACCAGATCAGAGTCTCATAACGACATGAATTCACATGCAAAAGAGTTCATTTCCTTTCAACCATTTTGTCTTTTACAGTGTTTTAATATATATTTCTATTTATGATGAAGTGAGATATGTTTTTTAAAATGTTACAAATGGACAATCTTAAAAGTGCAGCTTAGGCTTGTTGGTGTGCTTGAAGCTGAGTTTCTGATTAACTTTGACACTTTTTCTCATTTTTAGCCCCTCCTTAAGTCTGACCTGCTTCACTCTTCCTTCCTACTAAGAGAAAACCACCCCCAAAGCATGATGCTGTCACCACCATGCTTACCTTTTAGGATGGTTACTTACCCTGCCAGTCTTCATCCAGACAGCATTTTGCATTTTGGCCCAAAAAAAAAATGGTCTGGTGTTATCTAAGAAGAGAACCTTCTTCCACATCTTTACTTTATGTCCTACTCAGACTTCCTAAAATCTGATACTGTAAAAACCAACTGTTGCCTCCATTGTTTCTTAACAAACCAAAGATGCCTTAACAGAAAAAAATCTGCATTTATATTAAGCTTTACTTGTACAACTGGGGAGTTGTATTACATTTTGAAGGCAATCGGTTGCACCGGATTTCATTTAGGTATTGATTAAAAATTCAGTTTCCTTTCATTGCGTTACTGTAACATAAAATTCTAGTGAAATGCAGATAAAGTTTTGGTAGTAATGTAACAAAACATGAAAACGTTAAACGGGTATGGATACTTTTATGAACAAGGCTGCAGGGCAGATCGAGTACAAGAGCATAAAGGCTATGAAGGAATACCACATAGTAAGACAATAGCATAACTGTGTGTTTGCTATCAGATGCCAACTTCACAGTTATTTAAATTTAGTAAGTCAAATTGTATATGTCTCTATATGTTAATATATGTTTTAAACTACTTTTGTAGAGAAAATAAGTTAAATAGCGATTTTACCAATCACATTTTTTATGTTTAGGGATCTTACATTTTTTGATGAATCCAGTTCAATTAGTGGTCTGATGTACTCGAGATTAGTTATAGTCCAGATTCCCTAGAAACAATAAAACATCCTTTCTTTAAAGATCAAATGAATCAGATACTTACTTTAAAGTCCTTTTTATATTCTGGAGTATAAGGTATAAGCGTGTTCCTTAAATTGTGTTGGTTTATATTAAGTGGACAGCTTGTATTAATTTAGAATTAAGTCCAATTAAAAAGTGTCAGTCATTGTATTTCAGTGTTTTTTTGTTCTCGTTATTGTGCATACATGTTGTTTTAGCAGAGGGTCTGATGCAGAAAGTAGAAATTAGGTAGGTTGTTATCCTGTAATGAAAAATCAATTTAACACGCGTAGTAGGAAAATCCTCTAAGCTAAACACATTTTGTCTTAATTTTGTGCAGAGCATAAAATCCTGACACATTCAAACGTAGTCCTTCAGTACCTGAGACAAATGCTAATACCTACTGTATGTTGTTTAGTTCTGGCCTATCTGATTGAGTTGGTTTGCTTTACATCTTTTCTTTTTTGGTCAGCTGAACAGTCTTCTCAAACACAGGCCTTAGTGATCTGTCTGCAGGAATGTTCACTTAATCCTTCAAGTCCAGCAAACATTGAAGTTTTAGAGCTGAAGGAGCTTCTTTTTTTTTCTTTTTTTTGATTAATAGGTAAACTGGAAAAAGCTGTTGTTACTTTGTGTTCAATCTCCCAGAATTATCTAGCAGAATGGTTAAACTCCATATTATGGTGTTGGAAACCCCTGGCTCCAGTTTAGTTTTGCTTGATAAATAAAAGAGAGATACTGAAAACCTATCTCTGTATGAATAACAGCAAAGCTATCAACAAAATATTAGGTTTGCGATTTTAGGGCATTTTATACACGTCAGTAAAACAAAACAAATCAAATTCAGAAATAAAATGTACTGGCTTTAATACAGTACGTAAAATGGCGGTATAATTTCATCAAAATTATACACTTTTACATTAAAATTAAATGAAAAGCACTAAAAATGATCTATTTTAGCAAACGTGTTCCAGCAAAGGCAGATCTGATCTCTGGTTGTCCCATCAAAATGAATGTAGTGTCGGAAGAACTTTTCTGTTAAACTGATGAGTAGCCTTTTTCTAACAGCAGGTCGCTTCAACCGGACGTGAAAAAAATGCCGCCTTTGAGCCATCAGTGTTTCTCTTTGTTAATCCCTGCAGGATAAACAGAGGTGCAGCAGCAGAGAATGCTTGGACAAACCTTGCCGGCAACAGTAGCGAGAAACATTGTGCTGGGCTGTGTTCTCCCCGTCCTCTCACAGAGTTCGTCTGTAGCCAATTGTATTACCTTTGGAAATAACAGTTAATCCATATGTTCATTAGTCTGTGATTATTATTCCGTCGTTCTGTCACAGTAGATGGTTTTACTGAAGTGTTGGTGTTAAAAACAGGAGGAGAAATTTCTGAGCCTTACATGTTATTTTTCTGCTAATAATTTGGTTTATTACTGCATTACATTACATCTATTTTTTTTTTTTTACTTAATGTCGCAACAATTAGAAACGGCATCCATAACAAGCAGTTATTTGTTTGGGAAATGCCTACTTTTAATAAAATGTACACTTTATAACAAGTGCAAGGGTTGGGAAACCTTTTATGATTTTTTTCTGTTTTTTTAAAAATATTAATTTAAATATTGATATTCATTTGAAAATCACTTGTTTTTTCCTCCTAGCTCTTTATGGCTAAGTGTTCGGTTGCCCTTGCCTTTTATTTGCAGGCTGTAAGTTTCTTGCTCTACTTCTTGTAGTCTCCGGGAGCAGCTGGCTGACCTTTACCAGGCCATTCACCTCTCTTCAAACCGCGCTCATCTGCAGGCCTATGAGGAAATCGTGCACTCTCTTGTCAGTCTAAGTTTGGAAAACAAACTGGCGTGTGAGCAGCTGGAGACAAGTTTGAAGCGGTAAGGTTAATGTGAGTTTTCTCTTGTTGGGTAGGTAAAGCTAAGCTATCTTGCTAAGGTGTTCAGCTGTTAATGAATGATCAATCGAGGTTTCTGACATCTCGGACAACAAAAATACTAATTTACACAGAATTGTCAATGAAACCCCATAATACGTTTGCCGTTTATTGTCCTGGATCACAGTATTCACCATGCTGAAGCAAAGCTTTTAATATTTAATATTTTGCTTATTGAATTGGACACTGGTTTGGGTTGTTTGTTCCACTCTAATGGACATATATAAATTCAGCATCTAAGAAGAAATTATCCAATATGTATATATATATTTTTTTTGCAACTTTTTTTACACATATGCACCACAATGTAGATTTCAAGTTACAAGTTACTTCCAATGTGATACATTTTTTTTAAGATTTACAATAAACGTAACAAGTTATTGTGGGAATGTTGCAAACGGCCAGTGAATAGAGATGCTGAAACTCAATGCCAGCTGTGAATTGGTTAAATTAATTATGGTTTCTGTGCCAGCACATAATATCATAAGAAAATTATTATTTGTCTTAATACTTATTGAATTAAGGGGCCAGGACCAGTTCTACTGAGGCACGGGCCCCTGTTGGCTGCATCTAGAATAGCCCATTTTAACGTCCTACTTATTTTAAGGTGCAGGGAAAGTCTTTAAGACTTTAAGACAAAGTGAGTGTATGGTACTGATTTACAGTATTATTCTATTATAGGTTTTTTGTGCATCTTTGAATTCTTGCCAAATTGAATGCCTATGTTTGTGGAAGGTGGTTGAAGGAGCCTTGTTTATTAAAAGGGGTATTTATACTAACGGGACCATACAAGTAAATTGTCTCATTAGGACTGTAGATGGAATCTAGTCTTTAGAGAAAAACCACAGAGAGCACATTCAAACCTACGTCTGACCGGCATCTGAACCCCGGACCTTCTTGCTCTAGGACAAAAGTTTAAATGAAGATGTGCATTCGTTCTGGGCTTAACTGAAGTGTTTCCAGTAAACCTGTATCTTCCTTTTTTTTTCACGTTCTTTGTATATTTAGTTTTTCCTCTGCCTTTTAAACGATTTGTTACATCTTGCATGTTCATTTTTGCATGTGTGTCTAAAGAATGGCCAGGTTGAGAGGTTGGCATCTCAGCCACCGATCTGATCTTAAAATCATTTTCTTCATTGTGAAGTTTATTTAAAAAATGCAAAGCTGTATGGGGAAAACCAGATTAGTTAGGACACACCCACACAACGTCAACAGTCTAGTCATTAATGTTTAGCACCTCTCACTTATATTCATGGTTAAAAAAAACAAGAATAAATTCAAATTGAAATACCCATTTTAACATTAGGAGAATCCTTTTCCCTCTCGTCTTGTGATTGCAGTTCAGTTCCTATTTTCTCCTAAAATGCAGCTAAATGGTAACAACTTGGAACCTGCCTACAGTGGACGAGAACAGTGATTTTGTGCCTTGTTTTCTGAGCTCTCTGTGAGGGTAAATAAGTGCACCGCATGAGATGGGTGGCATTCCTTCACTTAAGGAAGTAGGAAGCTTTAAACACTGCCCTGCCCGGTTATTTAATCTCTTCAGAAACCAAGCACGTCTCTCTGTTGTGTTTAGACGATGTCTGGAAATCAATTAACAAGTATTTTAGTTTTTTTTCCTCATTAGTTTTGCACTGAGCTAATGTGTGCGGGAAGAGTAAGAGGGTTGGTCCCTCCCTTGTTTTTGCTTGATTTTTGTGAGGGCTGCATTGAAGCTGAGGCCTCGGTTAAGTGGCTCAGAGGCATCCATTCCAACCTGTCTTGTCCACTTCTGTTAAAACAGAACCGAGGAGATAAATAACAGTCAGCTGGAAGAGTTGGAGGACGATTTTCAGCAACAGCTAGCCCGAGCAGAGGAGCGGGTGAGAGACGAGGTGAGAGCAGTATGTACAACTTTCCCCCTGTTGCTCTCCTATTTAAAGTTTTGAGTGAAATCTAATTCCGCCTAAAACCAAAGGTTTGTTTGTATCAGAGCCACCAACATATTTGTGGTTCAGGCCACAGCGGCAGGTTGCAGGTCTTTTTTCACAAAGAGCCTCTGTAACGTCAGATGAAACCCCCACTATAGGTTTTTAGCCAGCCCTCACCTCTGACTACTTTGGTTTCGTGTTTGCAGGAGCGGAAGAGACTGGAAGGGATCTTAGCAACCGTGCAGAGAAAGCATGACGACGAGGTTGCAGACTTGCATGCCACAGCCGATCAGTCGTTAAAGGTAGCAAGCCGATAAGCTTTTGTTTCTGTAGGAAACATTTTTTTTTTGTATACTTGAACAACTGGTGGGAAAACATTCCTTCACAGTTTACTCCAGTAGATGCATTTAATGTTTATTTTTAGCCTGACAAACAAAAAGCTGAAACATCCCACTTTGTTTTTTTAAATTATTATGTACTGCAGGATATTTGATAAAGACTTAAAACTACTTATTTAGATTTGTATTTGTCGGTAAATGATTTGAATGTGAAGACGGATTTAAGTCTCTGTACAGGCCGATATTTCAGCTGACAGTTTTTTAGACCAAAAGTCCTGGATGTGGAGGGACTTGATGGAGGTTCACAGTATTGATCTCCTCCACACACCTGAATGTTTATTGAATTGTGTACCTGTCCTGTTTTGTGCCTAAAGTAAACCAGACAGTAACAAACCACCACAGTATAGACTAGAAACCCTGAGAAAATGTTGAAAATAAGCATCTTAAGTGGACCACAGTACATACTGTGTTTCTCTTTTAGTTTATCAGGCAGGAGGTACGGGGGTGATATTTTTTAAACCTGCAGTAGAATCTCAAACTGGTTGGATTTGTTTACATTTAAAAATAAAAGGTGCTCAATTCATTTGTAGTAAATCTCCTCTATCTAATAGCTTTAAATAAAAACCCAGTTCTAATTACTCCCTTAATTAGGAAATTTGAAAGAAAAAACTGTTCTTCTACATCACAATTTTGCACTATTCTGTGCATATAAAAAAACTCTGAAGCTTATGGATGGAATATGCATGAAGGAATTCACATGACTGTACTTTTACATACAAGGAATTTGATTTGGCATAGTTACACCTAAGGTTTTGCTGCAATTTCACGAACAATATCGGAATGCAAACTGTTTTAATACAGCAGCTCGTCTTATTGTGGGAACGTTTGCTACTTTTTACCTGTAGATGGCGACAATTGACAGTCAACTTGAATAGTAGCTGGTTGTTGCTTGTAAGCACAGTTACTGACTCATGGCTGTTCACAGTAATAATTTGGATGGAAAAAACATTAAAACTGAGAATTCATTGTAAAGAAATAGTGCATATTCTAAAAGGGTTATTTTTTCAATTTTTACAATTATTTTGCAACAGATGAAACATAAACAAAACATTACCAGAGTAAGTAAAAAGAGGTGTTTCTCAGCTGTCTAACAAAATGTTTGTCTGGCTTTAATTTGGAGAACCAGGAGAGCTTGGACCTAAGCCAATCAAAGGAGGAGGTGATCAGACTGAACAGGCAGATCAGTGCTCTCCAACAGGTAAAGCACACTGGATTCCAAGTCAAATATGTTATACATGTTAGATTGCACTGTTTAATCTGTGTGCAGGAAAATGAGCAGTTGCGAAGCTCTCTGGTGCAAAACCAGACAAACATGGCCATACTCCACTCTGAGCTGGACAAGCTGAAGAACATGTTTACAGATCAGAAAGCCCAGCATGAAAAGTACAAGCACTTTTCTGGCTAAGTTAATACATTTTTATCCATATTTTAATTCAATAATATCTTTTTTTTTTTCATTTCCAGGGAAACCGAAGAGTTAAAGAAGATGGTGATGGAATATCAATCTTACTCCAGTCACATTCAGATCCTTCAGTAAGTCCACTCCTATTTTGGATGACCTAATAGAGAATGCAAACATTTCAATGATAATTAATGTTTTATAAATCTTAGTGTAGAAAGGACTATTAAAGATATAAAATATGATTCTAATAAAATCTTTATTGTATAAGAACATGTATTAGAGAAACAAAAAAACTGCAACAGCCCAATAAAAACCATGACAACTTTAAAAGCAATGGAAGCAAACAGAGGAAATGGAAAAACAGCTTTTATTGTCCGTTATTCAGTGTATTCTTATAGAAATTGTATGAAGGATAAATATTTGCTCCCGTATTTTCTTTAACACACCAACAGGGAAATGAACAAGAAATTGTATGACAGCAATGATGGACTGCGCTCAGCTTTAGCCAGCCAGGTTGTTTCAGCTAAAAGGAGGGTAAGTTCCTTTCGTGCTCTAGTCTTTTCTCATATCTGCCGGTTTTGTATCAGGAAAAAAAAAAAAAAGTTGAAAGTGCCCTCTAAAGCAAAAACTTCCCTTCCCGCCACTTACTAATCCACTCAACAGCTGTCACCCCAAAATGAAAGGCCTGCCAGGAGAATGAAACCACTTCGACAGAGCACAGTTAATCACGGCAGGTAGATGCAGTCCCTGTGTTCGCTTATGCGACTCCTATGATTGATCGCCGGGAGATCGGTTGTCGCAGCAATGATCCGATGTGTGTGTGCAGATCCGAGCAGGATCCTAGCATCGTCCGTGTGAGCACCTGGGCCGATAGGTACCTGGACAGCGGAGTGTCCTTGCCGATGGACACGGTCGAAAGCTCAGCCAGCGACTACGATAGTGACGACAGCAGGGGGTCTGTAGAAACGCAGCACCAGAGCTACTCATGTGTTGCCTCAGATGTAGAGGTGAGGAGGAGGGGCGGGGGTCATTTAAGAGGATGTTTATTGTCCCAGATCTTTAAAAATCGGTTTCTACTGGTTTTTGTAGATATCAGAAGTGAAATCTGAGGCTGCAGCTTCGGTAACTCCCACCCAAGTCAGCTCAGCTTCATCTCTGCGAAAGCGCCTGTCTGCCTTTCCCACACAGGTAAATAAGCTTAGATCACAGTACACAATGTCTTATAGGAATAGGCAACAATATAGTAGACGAATTATGTGGAAATGTATAAGTTTTGGATTTTATTTGTGCAACCATACACAAATTTGTCACAATTTCTTGTAAAGTACTGGTACAGTTCCCCCTTTTGTCAACGATTTCTACAACCTTTATTTGACACTAGCAGAGCACTTTGAATACAGAGGATGACAGACCTTTGATTTCTTTTATTTTTGCCCAGTTCCTAGATTGTCCACAGTCCTGGGTCGTATCTCTCTTCTCTTTAACTCTCGACACAGGTTTAATATGGAACTGAGGTGTGGGGAGCTTGACTCCCACCCACATGGGGTATTTCCTAACATTAAGCTCAATCCCAGCGTTGTTTGACAAAGTAAATGGTCCCACTAAGGTTTACAAACCTGTATATGTATTCAGTTGTAAAACCACACCAGTTGGCATGTAGATAACATCATGGCTGTTATGGAGACTTGGTGACCCCAAGATGACACTATTTTTATTGCAGTTATCCAACAAAGAGCTTTATGGACTACTATGTCTGATACACCTATTAGTATAATGATTTAGTTAATTAAAAGCAGGAAGTTTTTAAAACGTTTTTAAACAGTTGTGTCATGTTGCTGCTAAACGTGACTTCTTCTTGCTTTTTTACTCTGTAATAACTTAAAGGTCACACAAAATGTAATCCCTAGATTTCTTATTTCTCATCTTCATAACTTTCTTGGTGACTTCCCTTGCAGCAGCTAAAGGATGATATTAAAGTGACAGATGGACTGTCACCGACATACTGTCTTGTTTTAGCCGGAGATGCGGGAGCTGGAAAGTCCAGCTTCCTCCTGCGGCTGATGCTCAATGAATTTCAAGAAAACATTCAGACAACGTTGGGTAGGTAACGGTATACAAATTAGTACAAATATAATCAAAGTTATGTATTTTTGACTCCAGATGTGTTAACATGATGCATTCCTGCAACCCAGGTGTTGATTTCCAGATAAAAACGATGCAGGTGGACGGACAGATGACAAGTCTTCAGATATGGGACACAGCCGGTCAGGAGAGGTACACCATCTTTGTCAAGCATGTAGCGACGGGGAGAAATGGAGCGTAAATAAGTAAACACTGGCTCAGTGAAAATACCTGATTCTAAAAAAAAAAAACTATCTGTATTTCTCTTGACTTTAGGTTCCGTAGTATTTCCAGATCCTATTTCCGTAGAGCGCACGGAGTCCTGCTGCTTTATGATGTTACCTCAGAAAGAAGCTTTCTGAATGTCAGAGAGTGGGTGGATCAGATCCAGGTAACAACAGCGCTGGTGAGACATATTAGGTGCATGGCAGAGACGGTTGTAATACATTCTCTATGCCTCACTTTGCATTTCTGAAGGAGTCGGCTGGTGAAAAGGTTGCCCTGTGTGTTATTGGAAACAAGGTGGACCTCCGGGAGGAACGTCCTCCAGGAAGGTCTGTTAGCAGCGCGGATGGAGAAAAGCTGGCTATGGTAAGTGTTACTTTCACCACATGGACAATTGTTCAATAAAGATGCTCAGCCTCTGAGGTGTCAGAGTAAACGGTCTGGGGGCGGCAACGTTAATGCCTTGTTTTGCTTTGAAGACGTACGGCGCCCTGTTCTGTGAAACAAGTGCCAAAGAAGGGAGCAACATTGTTGAGGCTGTGCTTCATCTAGCACGGTAGGACAGTTTCCTTTTAAAGCTCAACAGGTACTAATTAAAATGTCATCAAAATGTTATTTCTGTAATTGTAAGAGGTAAAACTGTATTGTATGCAGTATAGACTCTGTACAAACGAGGTTTAGCATTTTCAAGCGTTAATTTATTTATGATTATGGCTAAGAGCTCTTTTCAGAAAATAAAAACATGACATACTAGTAAAAAAAAGATTTATAACACAATGGGCCCAGCTTTGCACGAAAAATCCCAGTGGACCAGCAGATAACATGACTCTTCTATTAATCACTGACTGTGAAAACTTCACACTGGACCTCAAACTGCTTCAATTTTAAGCCCCTAAGCTTTGGGACCTCAGTTTCTAACTGAGCTGCAATATACACTTTGGTTTTCTAAGAAATAACTAGTTCAAGTGAAGACATATCTGATGCTGTCTCAAGTTAATGAGTCACTTTACACAAGAAATTTGACAACTTTTGCCCCTGCTGGCTGCGTTTGTGCCCAGAGGCTCTCTTTCCTGTATTTACTACGTATTAGCTATACCGTAGTCTTTAAAATAAACTTAAATAGATGCTTAAAAAATATCGTAAATATAACTGCATGTAATTGTTATTGTTTTTTACATGTTTTGAATTGTAGATCCACTTTTCTTTTTTTCGTTTTGCACATGTCTCCAGAGAAATAAAGAAAAGTGGCCATCTGAGGCAGCAGCCAGGATCTCAGTTCAGATTGGATGAAACCCTCTCAAAGAAGGCTCTTAAGGGTTGCTGTGGACTGTAAACACCAGGACGAAAACAACGCAGGACATCATATTGCTTGTATCTCAAAAAAGGAACAACACAAAGCTTGCTTTTTGCTGTTTTCTTTATTCTATTTCACCTGGGATATGAAAAGATCAAATTTAATTGTATTAAGGTTTTTTTTTTGGTCAATATGAAGGTTTTTCTGTAAATCTGCACATGAACAAATACAAAATCACATCTTGTATCAAGTAATTAGAAATTTATTTGAATGTTTATATTTATTTAGAAATAGATGAGCACTATTAATAACAAAATCGATATATTTAATGATTTTAACTTCATGTTTTAGTTTAAATCTGACTGGTATCAGCACTATAATGCTATCATTTCACAATAAACAGAGGGGATTATATTTACACAGAAACCAACCTCCCTCAGTATTTTTAGAACTCCGGTATTTTAACATGAACGTTTTTTGAGCTTTGATCAAATGTAATTTTGTGTATTTTACCTTTTTTTTAAATACATTTTTAAGTAACTTTGTAAGCAGAAATAAAGGCAATATCTTTCCAAAAATAAAACTGAATGAAAATAACTTTGCTGCTCTCATATTGTGGGGATGTGTTTGAAGACGACTGGAAAACGATCGGTTCCTGTATTCCAGATGATTTTTTCCCCCCTGCTAAGGTTTATTAGTTTCTTGCAGTCAAAATCATGGACGTCACTAAGCTGCCCAAGGCCACCACCAGAGCTCCCAGTATGAACTTCCAGGAAATCCCCTGTAAATATAAGGTAAGTTGGTTTGAATGCAATATTATAACATATATCAAATGCAAAGAGTGAATTGTGAACACAGTTAAAGATTCCAGATATTTACACACACTGTATAAAAACACACAGAACCATTAGTCTTCCTCCTTTCTTGACATTACATCAGATAAATCTTTTTCTTTCTTGGGTAGGTTTTGATTTTCAAACCTATTTCAGTTTGCCATATGTCAGAATCAAAGTCATTGTTAATTTTTTTTTTTTCTTCAAATTTCAGAGTTTTTACATAAATGTCTCAAGTACTTTGTAGAATTTTGTTTGCTGTTTTGTTTGCTGGACTTTTGGTACTTTGCTCCTGAACCTATGTAACTGAACCAGGGTTCTTTGCTAACCCTGTTTGTACACACTTTGTGATGGCCACTCCAAAGTAATGAGAGCATTTGGGATCCAACTCAGGTTTATGATTATAAACATTCTGTATTCATGTAGATTTGAGGCTGTTTTCTACATATGAATACTTGAATATTTCAACCTAAAGTTCATGATGGAATCTTTAATTTCCCCTCTGAAGGATCAATAAAGGATAATATAATTTCATCTAAATCTATTTTGTACCAACCCCTACTACAGTAAAACAACATTATTCACCCACCGCTATACTTTACAGCTGGGATGGCGTTATAAGTTCCTGAAGGTCAATCTCTTGGATTTCAGTTATTGCTTCAAAATGCAGTTGTATACAGGTTTTTTATCTTGTGTTTTGCAGCATTGGCTTCCTTCTCTCTGAACAGCCTTTCAGGACATGTCAATACAAGACTCATTTCTATGAAATACATCCGCAGGTCTAATTAACCTATAAGAAGTGCCAAGTCATCATTGTCTGAGTTCTCCCAAAGTGATTGGAGCCATGATGTTCTTAAAGGACATGAACATGAATTTGAAATAAGATTTTGATAATCCTAACTAACCTAAACACCTAAAGGTTTGTGTCCCTTTTGCGATTAGCAGCTCACTCTTGCGTGGCAATAAGGGGAGGTGGGTTGGAGCCTTTCCATAAAAGTCAACGGTGAGAGGTGATATCACCAGTCTATCATAAGGCATTTTCACATACAATGTTTGTTCATGTTTAGGAATATCTTGTTCCTTATTTAATGGCTTACTGATGACTTTTTCTTAGAGGGAATAAGGAACGGTGTGATATCTTCTCCGAGCACCTTTGCTGGTTTGACTCTCCACTGTTGCGTATCTTCGCCTCCTGATTGTCGTTTGACAAGTTTGGATAATTCTGCATGGATTGCCTGAGTAGAAAGACGAAAAAAAAGATATGTATAAATTTAAGAAAGCTTTGACATTTGCGTTGACTGGGAAACTCAGCGCCTGCTGATGCTGACCATAATGGAGGTCAAGTATTGTGTGCGTCTCTGTTTGCGTGTGAGAAGGATTTACTGGAAGGCTTGGAAAGAACACAAAAAGAGGAAGCATCATTTTGGCCACATGATCTCACCTTGGTGGTTGGCTCCAGTTTCAAGGCCTGTTTTAGCACCTCCATGGCCTCTTTGTATTCGCCCTTGTCTGACAGCAGCTGAAACGGATTAGAACAGCTGCAGCGTGAGCTCTCATGGAATACCCCGTATCAAAAACAGCCAATAATTGCGTACCTATATCATTGTTTTAAGAAAATAAAATGTAATACTAGATTATTTAGGTTCAGACATACTTCCTTGACAGAATGCAGTGTGTGGTTATTATATACGGCATCCCTGTCAACATGACTCTAACCTTTCCAGTCCTAAAAAGGGCCTTGACGTTTTTTGGCTGAAGGGTCAGGACGTCCCGGCTGGTGTGCAATGCCTCGTCGAATTGCTCCAGTTTGAGCTGTGCCGCGGCTAGATTGTTAAGACACTTCACCCGGTATTCCCGCACCTCTTCCTCCTCCTCCTCCATCCCAACATTGTTCCCATCTGCAGAGACACAGACCTGGCTCACGGCATGCACTATTGATTATGGAAAGATTTAGTTATACTATAAACAAAAAAAAAGGACACTGCAGAAAGAATTCTAATTAAAATACATCTGAAGAAAATCCCAGCGTTTTTCTTGCATAACAATTATTCAGTGACAACATTAGTAATGCAATATAATCATTCTTAACTCGAACAATTGTAACACATTATACCATAAAAGTTCATAGTTTTTACTTCATCTTATTCTGCCACATTTTTTTCTTCTGGCTTTTTCCACCTCGTTGATGATTAGAGTGATTAAGTAGGTGGAAATGGTGGGAAAGTTGATTGGCTTTGATCATGAGAAAGAATTAAGGGGAAGCATTACGGCTGTGCTTTGTGCTTTGCGCAGATGGACACAGCCGTGCATGGAGATGCTGCTATTAGCGTGCTTCGTGGAGCACTCCTGTCTGATGATGTTATACATTGCCATGTTTTCTCACTTGTCCCTGTTATACCCTGCATTATGGAAATGTCCCAAGATTAAATCATTAGTACCTTTGTTACGTGTGGTCAGCACCTCTAGAGCCACATAATAAGCTCTCGCAGCTAGGCTGTACTCTTCTCTCTGGAAGTGAACGTTTCCTCCCTCTCTCTTCTGGTTGCCGATGCGGATGCGGTCAGCAATGGGCAGAGTTACCGCGTCTGGTTTGTCTCTGCTGTCCAGCAGTTGGAGTTGGTAGAGAAGTGGAGCCCATGCTGGGATGTCAGGCTCTCTGCACAAAAATGAAAAAGGAAGAGAAAATCAACACAAGTGTACTTTTTCCTTTAATACGGTTCAAGAGTGTATCAGACTGTCTTTATTTTGTTTGGATGCTTTTGCTTTTTAGCTTCAGATATTTTCTTTAAATGCACAACACAGTTGTTTTATTTCATTGAGACCAAAAAAAAAGTTTATTTCCTTTACTTTTCCTAGGATTTATCCTAAATATTCTATGCTGTTGTGTTTTTGTTACATCCTGCAGAAACTCTTTCCATTTAGAGTTATGAATGAATAAATCTCCCAAATCAAGGCTACGTAAAGTGTTTCCAAAGGAAGTAACTTTACTTGTTTGTGTATGAAGGCATATGTAGAAAACACTTTTTCTTTTTCTATTAAATGCTCTTCTGACCACAGCCTTCTGTACCTCTTTTAGTTTCTTTTTCTTATTACTTTGTATTTTTATTTTTATTAAAACAATTCCAGGGCCAATAACGTATTTTATGTCTCATCTCCACCCTCTTATATGTTCACATGTAAATTACAGGATTGTGTCTTGTTAAAGTGCCATGAGACGATAATGCTTGAACAGTAAGTTGGTCCAGCATTATTTAGATGAATTAAACTGAGGTTGGAGGGATACTGTGATCTTCGAACTTCCCAAGATTTAATACAATGAACATAAAAAAAGATTTGATATCCACATTTTTTTTTGTTTTTAAGTTATGATAAAAAATAAAATGTAAAACAAACGATGACCATTTAGAACAGTTTATAAAAAATAGTTCAAATCTTCCATATTTATTCAGACCTGGACAACACAAAAATAAAAAAAACTTTAAAAGACTGTTGGATAATTTTTAATATGATGAGTGTAGCACAACGTTTTATTCAACCCTTCCTAACATTTCTAAGAACGTCTTTTGATGCAAGTTCAAAAGCATGTGTTTAGACGATTTGTCTCTAACAGCTTTTAAGTGAAATTTCTGCCAATGCGTATCTACAAAAAAAGGGTCTTTAGCTTAGTTAGGTGAGCGTCTGTAAACATTTCTTGCCACTGATTCTTAAGTTTTACTTTACTTTTACTTAAGACTTTGACCTGATTACGTATCCCATAAAAAACTTAGATTGAAATCATTCTGGTACAGTAGCTCTGGATTCATGTTTAGGGTCATTCTGCTGCTTCCCTGCCTGGGTCTTAAGTCTGTTTTAGCCTTTAAGATGTTTCATTTCCTGGAATGTGTAATATAGTTTTTGTTTCAAATTTAAAACTTCTTTGACTAGCTCTCTTGAACAGCATAATGTCTCCACTACCGTTTTCTCAAACTTCTTAAAGGTTTTATCTATGGCTTGTCTGGTGTGTTCCTCAGCTTTTATGTTTTTAGGTATAACTGTATAAATGCTAAATCACAAATTGGAAGATTCAAATTCAAAGAGTAAAACTTAGCTGGTTGTACTGGACATAATAAAGGGTTACATGAGTAATGGACTCAATAAAAATCCGTACCACTGAGGATTTAAAAATAATCATGAATCTCTTGCTGCTTTCTATTTCTAAACTGCGTGTCTATTTATGTTGGTCTGTTACAAACATCCCAAATAAAAAGATTGTAGTTTTTGACTGCAATGCGACAACAATGTGAAGACTTTACAGAACAGATGTCTTCTCAATCAGTATTGTTAAGGTAGAGTGCACAATCAAGAAATGAGGGAGAACATATTTAAAAGTATTTTGCTTACGGCATTTAAAGATATGAAGAACCGAGACATTGAAGCGGTTTCTGTCTTACGGAGTTCAGATATTCATCAATTTGAATGGGATTTTAATAACTTAATTTAAATCCAGTTCCTTTCAACCTTTTAATCATTTCTACGTAATTCTAAGTTGACATCCTGTAATTATTTTCATTTCAGTCAGGTTGGTTAGATTCTGTACTTTAATTAGTCCCGTAACATGTTGGCATGTTCTTCAGTTTAAAGAGCAGGAAAAAAAAGCTAAATTCAAAAAGTTAAGACTATTTTTTTTTCATATTTAGAAAAAAAAAGCCTTCTGCCAAGTACTGTTGCCAACTTTAGCAACTGTGTCGCTTTATTAATCAAAACACTAATTAGCAATTGTTGTTGGTAAATTTGGCAACGAGACGTGTTACAGTGAGGGATGAGTGAGTCCCTCTCCTCTGTGGAAGGTCATATACGTTCATATATATTGCTAAATGTATTCATACTGATGCTGCACATACTTGCAAATATAAAGAGCAGGTTGTCTAATTTGACAGCATACAACTATTTTATGTATTTCGAATAAACCTTCAGTCCACTTTATGGTGGTGATTGTGCACAAGTTGCTGTTTTTAGACTGAAACAACAGCTCTCCTTCAAGATTAAGTATAACTGGATCCAGCTGCCAACACATCTAAACAAAAACACGTTTAAAGGTCTCCGCTACACCAACTCATTTAAGCAGGGAAAGAATTTGAAACCTGTACAGACTAAATCGCTCCAGCTCACTCAAGGAGCCACTCTGACATGAAGTTAATTTGGTTTTCAATCATCCGGCTCATTTGTGGTCAAGGCTCACTAAATCTAGAGGTTATGTGCGACAGAGGGAGGTAATAAATACAAAGACACAAAGATCAAGATTTGGAAGAAATGTTCTGTACATCTTCTTAAAAACCTACCTCATATGAGGTAGGTTTTTATTGTAAAATCCTTAGAGATGTTATGGGTTCTGTGAAAAACAGAAAACCTCTAACATGAAATCAAATTTTATTGAACTTCAGCTTTCTACACACGCCCACACTCCTGCCAAAAACACCTCTGAGAGTCATGTCAAGTCATGAATTCTACAAACTGGTTGTGCCACTGACACGGTGTCCTCAGCACAACTGTTTAATACACAGTGGGCCGCTGAGTCAGCAGGCGGGATCAAATTACCCATTACACCTCCCTTCTTTGGAGGCATCGCCCTGTGTCCCACACAGCAAACAGAGGGGTGTGAAGTTGGAAGCTAAGCTGAGCATTCAGGACCAGGAGCAGCATCACTACAGTCGCCAAGTTCTTACACGTAATCATCCCAGATGGTAAAAAAAAAAAAAAAAGTCCATTCACACAGCACTTTATTTTTCCTTTTTAAAAGTTTTCAAATATTTAATGACAACAAAATTTCGGACATCCCCTGTTGAGAGAATCCTCTATTGTGCTTAATAAATTAAATGACTAATGTTTGTTCAGCATTCTGTTACTCTTATCAAAAACAGACAATATCTAAGGCTGCACCCAACTTAACAGCCTGTAACATATAAACAACCATACTGGCAGTGTACTGGTCAGAACTCATCCAGAGACATTCCTCATAATATATGTAAGTAAGTAAAACCTTGTAGATTCTTATAATCTCTATTCCGGTCCATATTATTCATAATGCTTTTGGCTCTCTGAGAAACCTTCAAGGACTTCATAGAGCATATTACAGATAGGTAAACCTATTTACAGATAATTTGATCTCAAGTAAGTTCACACTGCACTTAAACATTTTTTCCTGCCCTTCATAAATACCTCATCATTCATATTAAACCCAGTAACAAAAACTGTTGTAATTTAAGGTTGGGTATTATGCCAAAATAACTTAATAATGTTACAATGTCATTCCCTCATAAGAACACATCCAGAGAGTTGCTTCTAATAGTTTATTCATCTGTGAGTAATCCTTGAATCTCTCGTGGGAGCCATTCATAAGAACCTTACTGTTTGCCTATCAATGGCTTCCCCTCCGAGTTTGAGTCCTCAGCTGAGCTCCTGCCCCACAAAGTACCCACCCCGCCGTTCCTCTTTTCAACCAGCTCCACCAGACTAGTGGCAGCAGCAATTAGCACCTAGTGGAACTGAACTATTTTCAAAAAATCAATGTTATTTAGGTAAAATTAAAAATTTTTTTAGTGATTTAAAAAAAGGAGTTTAAAGCACACGGCCAACAAACGTCTTTTTACTATTTTAATTTTTAACAAAGGGTAATTTACTCCAAAATAACTATCAGCTTTCATTTAACTTGCCTCTTCTTTTTTTCTTAACTAGCCAGGGTGTTCTTACAGATTTTGTGCAGAATGTGTATTTTTCTGAGAGTGTGATGCATGCACCAGCTATTCCACATGAGTACATGGAACTAATGCAACATATATTTGTTCAAATTATTCTTTTTTTTTGTTGTTTTTTGTTTAGACGACTGAACTAGGCCCAGGCTCTAATGCCAGCTTTGGGGCATGTATATGTGTACAGACGGTAATGGATTTCATTTCTGCTCCAATACTGACAGATTGGAGCAACCAAAACGCTAGTGCATCATGTGTGTTTTCGCTAAGTCTTTCATTGCAGCTCTGCACCAGACACCCTTGTGTGTTACTACCCATTAGGATCAGAGATGTCTCTAATTTACAGAAACTGCATGTGACAAGCCTCAACTCCAGTCTTAATTATTCACAAATCTGTGCTTGTGTGTGTTTATAGGGATTCACAAACCCTCAGGCTGTGTATCTGTTGTGCAAAGGCAACAAAGCACACATAGCAAGTTGACAGTCTGGCATCATCAGTAAATATTGCACCTTCGCTCTGTGTTGAGTGTATGTGCTTATTTAGGGACTAAGATATTGCTCATCTAAAACATCCATGAACGACTTTGTCGGTGAACTATGTTGTGTTTCTCTAATCCAGTGCTGTGTTTTGCAATTTTTAGTGGGCTCATTCTCTAAGACGCTGTGGAAAAGGCCTAATGGCCTGTTTACAAACAGCAAATTTACCATTTAACATTACTGGATTCCAATGCAGTTCTTAACAACATAACTTTACATTGTGCTTTTTAAATGGGGGGTCAAAAAAAAGAAGGGGTAGAAAATGTAAAACCTAAAGTTAGCTCATATGTTTATCAGTCAGTCTGTTTGGGGGGAGGGGGGGGGGGGCATTGTAGCTTCGAGTTTTAAATGATTATGTAAGGAGTTAGAACACTGAAACCTGTGATTAGTTATGTATCACTTGCTTAAGGTTTTGAAACACTTGGCACTCACAAACTTTGATTGATGTCTTTCTCAATACGTATAATTTGGAGCTGGGACACTCTTTACCAGTATAGTCGCTTTAGTCTAGCTTTAACAATGTGTTTATGGGGGAATGAGATGCGAGTTGTGAGGGGGTAACCTTTATATACACAAGCAGGCTCACCGCACACCCACAGGTGTTTACACATTTCCTCTATATTGGGCTGTCATTGCCACTAAATACATGCTTGTAATAGTTAATAGCATGTAATTTTCAGTGGCATTGTTGTTGTTACATATGCATACGTAGTTTTTTTTGCTGCCATTTTTGGGGTTTTTCCTCTATAGAGATAAAAGCACACTTCTAGGTTGTTATCAATTGTAACACTTTGCAATAAGGTACACAAAATGTGCTCAACTACTAGGGAACCTCTGAGGAACAATTTTAGAACTAACAATGCACCGTATTCTCTGCTATGCTTTTCCTACTCTGTTTCTATTTTTTTTGCCACTTTTGTCCTTTGTTTTCTGACTTATTTTACATTGCATTTAAAATAGAAGGAGGATTATAGTGATAGGCATAAAGCTTCACTTGTGAAAGTAAATCTGTTGGGCAAAAACAAGAATAACAAAATTTTAGGAATGCTGTCGTCACAAAACTCGCAGTCTGTCATAACGCCACTGAGAGTGTACTGTACCATTCTTTAAGATTGCAATTTGGAAGCCAAAGTGTTTGAGTATATAAAACCACAGAGCAACAAAATACCTTTGGTAAAAATTTATTTTTTAAATAACTTAACCATGTCTCGGGTTTAATCAATTAAATCAAACCAAAAATAGTTCATTCATCCCTAAGGGAAATTAAATGAAGCAGTGAATGGTCTAAAAAAGACAAGATATCCGTTGAACAGTGTTTGTGTAGAAAAGAGAAGAGGAACACTAGTTTGATAGAACATGAAGACAAAAAAAAAAAAAGTAGGGGCAACAGCCGCAGAACAACGAAAAATAAACAAAAAATGTAATCTATGGCTGAAATTCAAGGGTGTTTACCAATATTTGACTGCAGTTTGAAAAAGCCTATTATCAAAGCACCCTTCTATCTAACGTCGTAGTAGTAGTTCATAAAAGTGATGATAATATATAAGAATTGTTTGGGAAGTATTGTTTAAACATGATAGCCAACCTGAGAGCATTGCTAAATCAGCTCAATCCATTTATGAACACAGTTTATCTTGAAGTGTAACCTTCCATTTTCCGGAACCATACGACATCATAACACCGATTTAAAGTTTGTGACATCTCATTGAATCTTTGCTTTTAAGTATTAGTGGAGTCCGGAGGGAAAAAAGACCCAAAAAATGTACCTAATAAAGCGACCAATATAATTGATTCAGTTAAAAATTTATTTTAACATTGTTCTGCGTCATCCCCGAATATTAGGGTTGCTTCGCACCACGAAGCATAATAATCTATATGTATCCATGCATGCATTTCAACCCTGCCAACACTGGCTTTTGAAGAGCGGAATAATGTTTGGTTTTGTAAACAGCCCCATTGAAACCCCTCACTCATTATGTCATTAACTATTGATCAGTTTCCAACAGACATATTATCCACTTTGTTGCTTCTGACTCACACAGACGGAGGCACATCATCTGAGGGCTGATGACTCATTTATATTACCACTTAAGAGCGGCCAGCACTAACTACAGTGAATGCGCCACACTGCTGCGCTGAATACTAATTGATGAATTATCCTGCAGATAAAGTCTAACAAAGACACTGACGGTTAAAATGGAGTCTGTCACTGTGGGATTCAACGAGGGCAATGCCCTTAAGAACAAAGCATACTGCAACGCATTAAGTCAGATGTTTTGATCTGGAACCACGAATGAATGATGAGACTAACTTGTAGACATTGAGCTAACCCAACCTGATTGGTGAGAAGTTTGAAATGTCCCTCGATGACAGATATATGAGGTTTTGGTGTCACAGAGGTCAATGGAGATTAGCACAACACCACTGAGCTGCTGAACAGAACTCAGCCAGGGAGTCTCCAGGGTCATATTAGTGCAAACAGGAAGCAGAAGGTAGTCGGCACAAGGAGATTCCTTTGCAAGACCTCAGTGAAACCCGAACCTACATCTGCAAACTAAGATTTACTATAAAGTCAACAGGAATTGCTTTAACCTATGTTCCAGTTTTAGAACAAACTGATCCCACAAGAACATTTTAGATGTTTTTGTTTGTTTTTACAAGAAATTAACAAAACATTCATGAACATTACTTGAAGGCAGCATCACAAGGACCAAGGAGCACTACCCTAAAGAAAGTCGCTGTTGAAAGAAAACTTTAGGAAACACATCTTAAGGTTTGTCAAATGTAGTAAGGAGGAAAAGATCAGTCTTTATTCTGTAACAAACTTTCTGTGCATGTAAAATTATTGTCCCACTACCGCTTGTTGTGTTTGGTTCATTTTGATGGAACCTGCAAGCAGGTTTTAGTCCACTTTGTTGGCACCCTGTGGCAGGATGGAGCCTTAGGTCTGAAAAGATAAATTGCTGACAGACTTAAAGATATGAGGCATTTGCTGCGGTTGCAGCTCCGATGGAGGCTCAGGTGCCAGACCGGATCTGTGTCAACAGACTTTTTTCTCTCCAATATTCTCTACAGGTCACAATGATGACTGGCAGTCTGTTTTTGTCGAGCAGAAATGTTAATTTGGCCTGGCTGTCAAGAAGAAAAATATGCTTTACTTTTTATATTATTACCTCAAGGTGGTATATTGCTGTGGACATGTAACCTGAATTGAAGAAAGCTGCTTGATTAAAATAAACAAATAATCAATATAAATGTAGATCTTTGCCAGTTATCTCAAACACTTACTGACAAGAAAGTTAGACTTAATACGTTTTCACATTTGTCCATATTTGCTTAAATAATGAATTCCCATATTTAAATTTTGAAGGAAATGTTAAGGATGTAAATCCAAAGATAATTGATTTTTCCCAAATTAAAGCTTGGATATATGGATTATAATGTCCTACTGCAATAGAAAATCTATTTATTTCAAGGTTATTACATATTTTGACCATAGATATACACAAAAAAAGGATATCTAGTCAGAAATGTTTTTGCAGCAGTCAGAATAGAGCAAGAATGTTTCCAGTCATTTCATAATCATAACACTTGTCTGGGGAAGAGTACAAGTTCATTATAGATGACTTATACTGGCATGTTGTAGCTAAACCGGCTTTCTCATTAAGGTGACTCAACCTTCTATCTGTTATGCAGACTCCTTGCTGCTGCGAACAAAAGGAAAAACCTCCCTCTGAGAAACCCCCCCCCCCCAAAAAAAAACAGTGGTCAGTTTGACGTCAGGCTCCCCAGGAATGATGGAAAGGCCAGCCATGTGCCTCATACTGGTCTCTATGGTTACAACTTCAGATAGCACACTAATATAGCGTAATAAATACAGCATGCAGCTCGTGTGATAACATAAAATCCAAGAGGAATTATGAGATTGTTTTTTCATTAATAACAGTAAAACTGGTCTGCTGCGGTTTTTCGGTCGTGTGTGTTTGTTTTGACTCTCGAATGGGAGCAGGGCATCAACACACTGCCATGCAAAGAAGCTTAAGTGTAATCCTGACGTCGCTGAGACGTCACAGATGTTTTTCTTCCCTTATCCCTGGTTGTAATTTGAAGAAAATCAGCCTCCCAATGTGGCCACAGATCAAGGAAACCATACTATGTGTGAGGCCCGTTTTCAGCTGGTCCCTTGGGATATGCTTCCCTTTCTTTCATTTTATTTCCTGCTTCAGCAGCAAGACCAAAGAAAAAGCTCTCTCTGGGATCAAAGGTATCTACTGCCAACATCCAGGCTGTTGAGCCCCATTAAAGTCTTCATTCAAACAACATGCAGAAAAGTGGAGAAAGTATAGCATTGCATGTACAGAAATTTAGTGAGCCAAAATGATTGTGGGGAAATTTAAGAATTCAGAGTACCTCTGGTGAGATGGCACATCTAGCATGCAGAAAGAATAATGAGCAACCTCTTTTGTTTACACATATTGTTACAGTGTAAAAAAGACAGTTGGTGTCTCTGGTAGAATAATATCTGTAGAGGCTTACATTAAATTTATATTGCTAACATTTACATTTGCATTGTGAGAGTTGCCATATTTACTCGACACTTTAAACTGTTAGAAAGGCAATTTATATCATTTTTATAGCTTTTGTTACAAGTCCCTGTTTTACAGGAATGCTGAAATAAAATGTTTTCCCACTTTTATTCTCTACAACAATGACCAAAGGGCGACCTAAGATCGTTTGGCCCTTTGTGAAGCCCAGAATGCTAATTCAAGAGTTGTAAACATTTTATAGGACAGGCAGTTAATGAAAAATGTATTTTATCTTAGGGTCATATTCTTACAAAAAAAAGAGAATTTATGTACAAGAAATCACAAAAACCACGTTGGTTGTCTTTAATTTTGTTGTGCGCACCAATAATTTTAAGTGTGAATAACATATTCTGGTTTTATTTTTTTAAAGGAAAAACTTTGTACAGATTAATGTTCTATGAAGTTTTAATTAACATGTTAGATTTGAATATAGTTTTTTTTCCCCTCATTATTGTTGAGGTACAAAAACAAAAAAAAACAGAAAAAAACAATAACACAACTTTTGCATTTTTGTTGTACAGATCTAGTTATAAATGTAAGTTTTTAATTATTGTTTTAATTCCAGGCACTTTTGTGTCCGTTTTAGGTTGTAAACTAATAAAAACAAATTCTTCATTCAAATTCATATTCATATTCATGGAAACAAGAAAATGCACAAGCTGTGTTTCATGTTTTCCATGCAAAATGTTAACATTTTGTCCAGAATCTGAAAATAAATAGCCACATACACCCTTGGCAGTCACTGTGCACACATGTATTTCATATTGGAGGTTTCCAGTTAAGATGTTATTAAATTATAAATTGCGTCTCATATGTGTATACTAGAGGTAACAAGAATTAAACAGATTCAGTCTGGATTGTTGTATTTTACAACATGTTTAAAATGCTGGATGAAGCATATTTTTTTGAAACAAACAGCATTTAGACACAGTCAATGTATTTTTGACAAAGTGAAAACTTAAGCAAGTGAAGAGCAACAGAAACTAATGCAAATTCCCTAATGCTAAACCAAAACCTATTTGTCCCTTTGGACATATCAGGTTTTCTTCATTTCATTCCTCTAAAGAAGCTCTGTTTGCAACACATCTGCAAAAATGAAAAGATCTTGAAAAGAACACATAATCTTGGCTGGAGTGGAAGATCAGCAGAGGCTCAGTAAATGCTGAATCACAGCGGTTCATTACAGCGTCTTTCCTAAGTCAAGCGTTTGCACTCATATTGACAGGAAAGGCACAGTTAATGCAAAATTTATTACGCATGACTCTGCTCCCCTGGGAAAAAGATTTATTTTGAGCTGTTTGAGATAGACTTCAACTTTTGTGTTACTGTTAGATGAATTATACTTTTTTTCTCGCTGATTTTGTAAAAATCTATTTTTACTTGGCATTTGTGAAAGCATGACTGAGATTTGTAAAAGCAATAAAAGGGGTAATAAATACAAGGTGCAGTAGAACCAAATTCACTTGGTAACAACTGAATGTGTGCATTTTTTTGACTGGGTTTTCACAATTGCTTTATATGTTTTAGAATTTTAGGAAGTTGAGCTAAAACAAATGTGTCAAATTCCAGTTCCTGAGAGCCAGTCTCCTACAATTGGTACAACAAAATTACTCAATGGTCTTTTCACCACGTGATCAACTTCAAGTCCTGTTAATAGTCCTTAAAGCCTAAAGTTTCAGACCTGTGAACAGGAATGAAACTTTACTCTTACTGTTGTTTTTTTTTAAAACAAAATATAATTAGATTCGTTGTTCAGTAGGGTAGGTGAAAATATTTTACAGGACACATATTGGACTTTTTAAAAGGACCGTCCCAGGTGTCTAAGCAGGTCATTGAGGGAACCAAATTGTTTATCCAGGGAAAGCTTTTTTTTCCCATTCTTTTTTCCCATCTTAGTATTACTTACATTTTTTTCAGAGTTGGAGGAGATCTATATGAAGCTTTTTGTTTTGTTAAACGGGTCAGGTCTCCCTTTGTATTACCTAAATGTGTCAGATGTGCACTGCAGCTACACCAGCTTCAAACAAGTAAACAAATACCATCTGTTTAAAGCTCCTAAGCAAACCCACAACAATTCAGTTAAGTCATAAGTTAGCAGTTTTACCTTTTTCAGTAATCTTGTTTATGGCTGTGACAGCATTAATTATTCCTCAAAAGCATCACAACAGTCCCTGATTTTAAGAAAGCTAGAAAGCAAAGGTCATCATCCAATAAATGTTCCTGTAATGTTAAATCCACAAGATTTGTTTTCCCAGGATTGAATTTAAACTCCTTATCAATCAATAACAACAAGCTGGAACCCTGAGGTGTGTATTACATGATGAAGGGCAGGTTCTCATGTGGCTCCAGGGCCTGATATTAAAGGTTCTCAGTACATGCTCCAACCGCGTTAAGTCAAGTAATACCAGCCTGGATCTATATTTGCACTGATGCTATGTCCACTTCATCTGCAGTCGTTTTAAATTTAAATTTAAATTTCATTATTTAGACTTTGTAGGTCTCTTAAGTACAGCAAATTCTGAGTAAAGCACCAGTAAACCAACTTAATGATGAAAGTCACTTGTAAGTTCTCATCACTTCAAAGCAGATATTTCTTACAAAAAAAATAAGAAAATAAAACGTGCATTACTCAAAAGTCCAAGTAAGCCCTTTTGCAAACGTTTATGTTTAATCATGCCGTTAGAGCAATTATGTTTGTTACTACAGGTTCCTTGTTTCTTTTTGAACGCCATTTTGGTTAGGGATTAAATGTCATAAAGCGATTACAATCACAAATTAATTTCCTTTCCAAGCCTGTACTGTCAGTTGAACATGGGTGAAATGTGATCATTCCCACAGAGAAAATGTCACAGTTGCTGGGATATCATTTTTGCAAATTAGACACGGAACATGCAGATGCTGGTTATCAGAGTCTCTGACGGTTTACTGAATGAGATAAAGTGTTAAGGCACAAGATGTTGCTTGCCAACCACAGCTGACCTTTACACCTCAAACTAGCATATATATTCCTCCATTTCTCCCTGGCTGGATTTTTGTAAAATCCACTAGTCAATGTTTTGCATTGTAGCTGCAGTGTGAAAGTTTGAAAGATCGTGACAGATTGTTAAGGACAAGGCAGGCTGATGACATTTAAATTCTTCGAATTCCCATTAAAATTTTGCAGAACAGCCTTTCTGCTGTTTTTCTACCTTTTGTACACGTACAAATCTTTTTGTTCGGAAAGACAGAGATTAAAAAAATGGTAAAGTGCAGATTATTAAGAGGTTGGAGTGTGGTGTATCTATTTAAATGAAAGTTAAAATAATAAAAACTATGAAGTACCTGCATTCCTAATCTCCACTATTAGGTTTTGCAATAGAACTTTAAACAATAAAGGCATATTTGTTTTCTAAGTAGTTTTTGTGTGTGTGTGTGACTGCATGTGATTCCAAACATTTTATTTTATTGTATTTTATCATCTCTACTTGGACTCTGAGGATGCAGCTATGTTGCGGCTTTTGTTTCACGTTTTGTTTATCCAACCGTACAGATCCTGATCCAGTTACATCGACAGCATAATACACAATAGTCTTCCAAATCATCTAGCTAAATCAGGAAAATATTCGATGAACTTTTTTGTATTCTTAACTACGGTCGTTTTAAAATGAGGATTATGTACTTAGGGTGGTATCTGCAACAATGCATCTCTGAACAACAAAACACTTAGTTCCATGCTCTTCGTTTGTTCCTTTCCTGAAATAGTTAAACTGTTTTGTTTTTTTCCAAGAGTTCTGGTCACTTCACAAGTCCTTGTCTCTCTCAAAATCCTGGCAAACTGTACGGTGGCCTTGTCTGTTTTTAAAAGCAGAGCTTTTCTTCTTACGCAGCTCACGTTAAAGCTAAACTTGTGCAGTCTCTTTCTGGTTGTAGAGTCCTACACTTTATTATCAACAGAACCTGCTGTTGATTTTTGTGATGGAATTTTGAAGAAAGCTTTCACCATCTCTGTGTCTGCTTTCAGGGTTCAAGTTACTTGTATGGCAAGGTATGAACAGATCATTTTAAATGTCCTCCCCTGCTATACTATTCTCCCTAGAGTGAGATATCCTTAAACCCCTTACCAGACTCATAAAATGCTATAATCTTCTTTGGGAAGTCCTTAGACAGCCATTTCAATCTAACCATGGATTTCACTCTCACAATAGGAGCATACCAAAATAAATAGCTGAGGTTTAAAAAAGGTAAACTTTCTTCAAAATGCTGAATAATAAGATCATTATTATTGTTTTTCGCTGGTGTGAAACTTTCATGTTTTATTACGACCATTTTAAGTTGACATGTAAACTGGAAAATCTGAAAAAAATCAAATGTTGTATGTCTGTTTGTTTATAGCGCATTGCTGTTTGATTGCTATGAGTAGTAAACTAGTAAACGAGTTTTCTGTATTAGTGCATGTCGCATTTCATCTGCCACACGTGTTGGAACAACAAACACTGAACTCCTCCTGCTCGGTTCTGCTCTGATGTCTGATCTGTGATTTATGGATTTTTGATTGCCTTTTGTTAAAATAAGATTTTCCAGCCTGTCAGTAATTATTTGGATGTTCCTCTTTGCCACAATCAGTTTCGTGAATCATAGCTGTATGTGCCAAAACACCATGACGTTAACTGCAGCGGGAGGGGCTTCTCAGGTGTTCAGCACGGTGTGTCTTGTGGACCTCGAAAGTTGTTTGTGAACAACAAGTACCCTTAAACAGGTGACCGCATGACCACAATTTCATCACGACCATGCTGGGTCCGTTAACCTCTCTTCCTTTACAGAGATAGGGACATTGAGTAATAAAAATGACTGAAGCAAACTGTTCTCTAGAAAAAGCCTTGGCCTGACTTCAACCCAATTTATTGGAAAAGTCAATCTTGGAAAACAAATTCCCTAATCAGGTTGTTTTGCTAAATCTAACCTACATTTTTTTATTAACCTATTCAAAATATATGTATTTCAAATTAAAATCTCCTTTCTGTTGACTGCTTTTGGTTCACTTCTACTAATCTCATTAGTGCTGGTGCCTGCATACCATCCCCCGCTGCGACGCTGCGACGCTCCAGACCCACACAGAGGACCATCACTGTGTGGCCCAGTGCAGCCGACGCCGTGCTGCAAGACTGCTTCGGCTGCACAGACTGGCAGGTCTTCAGGGAGGCTGCTGAGTACGAGGGGGAGCTGGACCTGGAGGACTACAGATCTGCTGTTCTGGGGAACATCAGCAAGTGTGTGGAGGATGTCACCACCACCAAGACTGTGACTTGCCACCCGAACCAGAAACCCTGGCTGAATGCAGAGGTACGTTCTCTGCTGAAAGCAAGGGATGCTGCGTTTAGGTCTGGTGACTCACAAGAGCTCAGGAGGGCAAGAAGAGAGCTGACTGCAGGAGTTAAGAGGGCGAAAGCTGCATATGCTCAGAAAATCCAGGGACACTTTTCCTCCCATGATCCACAGAGCATGTGGAAGGGCATCAAGTGCATTACAGACTATAAATCTAAAGTTGCACAATGCCTCAAAGACCCCTCCCTGCCTGAGGTTCTCAACAAGTTCTATGCCCGGTCTGAGAACCCTGACACCCTCCCCATCATCAGAATCACGACTTCACCAGGAGAAGAGCCCATCAGTGTGACTTCAGCAGAAGTAAGTAGGACGCTGAGGAGGATCAACCCCCGGAAAGCTGGTGGCCCAGACAACATCCCCGGACGGGTGCTGAGAGAGTGTGCGGACCAGCTCTCAGACGTGTTGGCGGACATCTTCAACGCCTCCCTCATCCAGGCAGCTGTCCCCACCTGCATGAAGACCATCACCATCGTCCCGGTCCCTAAGAGCTCCGCAGTGACAGGTCTGAATGACTATCGGCCAGTAGCCCTCACACCGATAGTCACAAAGTGCCTCGAGAGACTGGTTCAGACTCACATCAAAGCCAACATTAACTTCACCGTTGATCCACACCAGTATGCATACAGGAAAAATCGATCCACAGAGGACGCCATTTCCTCCGTGGTCCACACCGCCCTCCCCCACCTGGAGCAGAAGGATTCATATGTTTGTATGCTGTTTGTGGAGTTCACATCTGCCTTCAACACCATGATTCCTCAGACTCTTATTAATAAACTCTCCTCACTTGGTCTGAGCTCTTCCATCTGCAACTGGGTCCTGGACTTCCTGACCAACAGTCTGTGAGGATTCACAACATCTCCTCCCCCACCATCACCCTCAGCACTGGCTCCCCTCAGGGCTTTTTTCTGAGCCCCCTCCTGTTCACATTGCTCACATATGACTGCTCGCCTATCCATCCAGGTTGTCATATTGTGAAGTTTGCGAACGACACAGCAGTGGTTGGATGCATCACAAACAGTGATGAGTCCAGCTACAGGCAGGAGGTGGAAAACCTTGGAGGGCTGGTGGAGAGATAACAACCTCTGCATTAATGTAAAGAAAACCAAGGAGATGATTGTGGACTTCAGAAGGGGCAAGCATGCCCACCTCCCCCTGCACATGGGAGGATCTGCGGCGGAAGTGGTCAACAGTGTTGAATGGTAAACATTTATATCCATGTTTCTTTCATATATATTCATGTTTCTTTTCATACTAGAAGTGTGTGCATATAACAAAGAGCTAGAAATTCCTGATAAGGCCTGTTTATTATCTCTCTGAGGAGCTGAGTTCAGAGGGGCATGGGAAGGGGGTTATCCATCGATCCCTAGCAATAAATCTGTTAGTTGG